>OX596042.1:8400000-9000000 GCA_951394065.1 Venusia cambrica
AACAATTTATCAATCTGATACTGAAATAACTCCACCAATGGGAGCTCAAATTAATCAATATCAAAGTGATGATGATGATGATTTTGGGGATTTTGATGACTTCAAATCATCAGTAGTTGATGATAATTTAAAAGAATCAGAAATTATGTCCATTGGAGGTCCAGGCATAAACTTCCATCTGTCAGATAATGAGGGCCAGGTTATGGAGACCATTACAAATGTTCTTGGGTCCATATTTGAAGAGGAGGTCACTGAGCCAGAGTCAGAGTTTGAAGTCAAATTGGAGAGCACTCTCAGTGAAACTTGGAGGCACTTGAAAGAAACTGATGTGAGGCAGCCTTACATTGTAAACTGGAACAACTCTCTAGGACAAAAGACCTTGTTAAGAGCACTATGCATAGACTCCAGGAATATTGTAAGTATTAACAGTATGTACTTAGTATTAACTAAATATTAACATTTAAGTATTTTACAGTAATGACAAAATATACATATATCAGAACAAGACTGTTTAGCACAGCAATATATTTAAACCAAGATAAAAAATCTTATTTATGGGCTATCCTACTAAATATATGAGGCAGATATGTTAGCATTGTATTATAAATTTATCTTGAGTAAATAAATACAATTAAAAATGCTGCCTGCTATCTTTGAATTTCAATCAAATTTGCAATATTTCAGTTGTTTGTACCTAAATGGGGCCACAGCATGCCAAAGTATGCTGTGAACCTGAGCAATGCGCCTCTTCAACCTCAGAAACCACTAGCACCTTCAAACTTGTCTCCAAGTGAAACTACTGCAATAGAGAAAAGTACAACTAAACCAGGAGGATGGGTTGATCCTTTCACAGCAGATGGACAAGAATGTAAGTATGCTGTGATTATAACTAGGCTATTTTATAATATGAGTGACTAAAATGTAGATGCCAGATTTCAAAATGACTTAAAAGGCACTTACTATGCTAACAACATAACACTGCGAAATGCACAAATATTTGACACAAAAAATTTGAAACTGTTTTAACATAAATTGTGTGATGTACATTAAGCTTATTAACATTGAGTACGTTTGTGATCTTCTTTTGCATGTCTTGCACATGGATTTAACTCCCACCTGTAATTTTTCGCTTGATCCTAATCCTTTAGTCACCTATGCCGAAGCCCTACTCCTAGATTTAGAACACCTCATGGCCACCTTAGACCAAATGGCTCAAAATCATTCCACCCTCAAGATCTCTGAGTTACTAACACATGGTAAGTGATATTAAAAGGTAGCATAGTCTTATTAAGATTAAAACATGTAAGTGTTAGAGCTCATTGGCCTGTAATTAATAATGACATACAAATAGGACAAAGTTTTGTGGTGGTATGCCTGAGAAACTGCTCACACTTTTGTATGTGTTAATCACATAATAAATCCTTATTATATTATATGAAAATGAAATGTTAAACTAATCTTAAAACTTATTGTTTATTCTTGTGCATTCCAGCAAGCAACACAGAAAGCGAAAGTGTAGTAGAAGTGACGTCATCTGACCTAGATATCTTGGAAGCTGCAATTACATCAAAAGCAGATAAAATTTACTCAAGCACTCTCAATGTTCAGCCAATGAGACACATCAATCTACCTGATACCCACATATTCACTCCCACTGACTCTGAAACACCAAGGTCTAAAACAATACACTATGATAGCGGGCTTCCCATTATTTTACCTCAACCTGTGTCTCAAGGTACAAAGCCAGTAGAAAGCATTCCCACACAAAACACAGAGACACCAAATGAGAATGATGATGATGATGATTGGGAATTCCAAGATTTCAAAAGTAGTTCTACTGTATCTTCAACAGCTCACAAAGAACCACAAATGGAACATAAGCCTGAACATTCAATTTCAAAACCCAATGTGACCTACCAAACTCAAGTGTTACAACCAATCAAAATGGAACCCCTGATGCCTTCACTGAACTGGCCGGACCCTGGGGAAGTTAAAGAAACATTTGAAGACTTTTCAGATTTTATTTCGAAAACATCTTGGAGCAATGATCAATCTACAAGTATCTCATTATCACAGGAAGTGAAAACCAAAGGAGAATCTGAAAATGTTGAAGTTATCAGTGATAAACATACTGCGCTTGAAATAGCACAGAAAGAAGCAATACAAGAACCACAAGCGTCTCAAACAGTGAGTAGTGACAGTTTTGAAGATGATTTTTATACATTTCAGTTAGCTGCTCCAAAGTGCTCTATGGGAGACTTGGACTTCAACAGTCCGAAAAGCACATTCAATAACATTCCAAGCCAGGACAAGAGTCCATCTATTATTAAAGATTTAGATTACACATTCCCAAAAAGTAATAAGTCTGACACCATATCAATTGAAAATACAAGACCAAGTGAAGCTTTAACACAGAGCTTAGGTTTTAACACACCAGAGCTTACTTCAAACAAGAATTCAGCTCCACTAGGGAATACAATGCCCTCTAATCTTTTGCAGCCATTGTCTGCTATCTCTCAGAAAGCTCAGAACACAACTCAGATATTGCAGCCTCTCTCATTAGAGAGCTATTCCCAAATAAATTGGCCCAACCCTGGAATAGATTTACAAGACCTATCTAGATTTAACCCGGTAGAGACTCTGCAGTCATTGAAGACCGAACTCAGCGCCGGTGGCTCTAGCAAAGGCGCTTCGCCTGCCCATGTTCAAAAAAATACTCAGGTCACCAAGGTCAGCAACCAAGTGGACGACGACATATGGGGTGATTTTGTATCGAGCAAGCCTAAACAACAAACACTGCCCAAGAAAACGCCACCGGTATTAGTCGACGACGAGGAATGGACTGATTTCGTCTCGAATTCGAGCGTTAAACCACAGAATGGCCTGAATACCATTAGCTTTAATGTTCATACAAACTCAAATATACAAAAAACTACTACTATAAACAAATATCCCTCGAAAAGCACTAAGGTGCCACTCGATATTCCTGCACTTAATTACATCACACCAAAATCAAGTGGACACAACGCTTATAGTGAAAGACACTTTCAAAATTTATAACAACACCTAAATAAAGTTGTTAGGTGTATCATTTTAAGATGTATCTGTAAATACGGTGGAGGTTACATTGTAGTAAGTATACATATTTTATAGAGATTAGTTATTTAACAACTGGGCAGCTTAGGTGAACATGATGATTAGAGAAACATTTATCTTTCGCATTTCCTTAAAAACCTGTAAAATTAACTCAAGTATTTAAAAGTTTTCTATGAAGATTTGAAAGAATAATTTGATCAATAACTTCATTTATTCATCTAAGCCCCCTGATCTATTCGAAAAGAATGGTAATGTACTTACTTACATTTTTTATAATTATTGTTGTTTTGCTTTTTAAACATAGACATATTTTGTTGATTCATACTGTTTTTTGTAGAATATTAATTTATGTCATTGTGTGTATGTGGTCATTAGAGCCGTCCTTTTTCTTAAACCCTAACCCTAAGTTATTTCATTAATATTAAGTATTATACTAAGCAGTTTTCTTTCAAAAGGTTGTAGCTATAAAGCTCAGAAATTAAAATGTGTATAAGCAATAGTTGCATTGAAAAAATATGATTATTGAATGATATTTCTGTATGTTATGATTAGTAAAATGTAAATTGTAAATTTATTAGAATGTAGGTTGAGAGAGGAAGGAGAAGAGAATGAAAACTAATTTTATCTAAACTTTCGCGCTTAGGTTTAAAATACTTGGCACGGTTACTTACTATGAATTAGGGCCTTTTTCACAAAGTAGGTAAGTACTTATACTTACCGACAATTTGATCCTGCCAGCCAGATAAGCACCTAAGTTACGTAATTAATTGAAACATTATTATTTTCAGTACCTACCTGTCAAAAGTATTAAGCTTTTATTTCAATTTCGTGAAACAGCTGTATTTATAAAAGCGGATAGATGTATTTACATTGTTCTTCAGTCTGTTGAGGATTCCGGGTGAAGTGCGCTTCCAACTTTGGCCTTATAATAAAGTGACAGCAGCTGAGATGCAGGCCCCGCCGTACAAAAAATAAAGTGTTACAACATAATTTTGATACAATATTTTAAATTCTGCGGCGGCGGCTGTGGTCAAACCTCACCTAATATGTACGTAGCTGAAGATCATCAGTAAGTAGTAATACTTCGTAAAAAGGGCCTAGGATAGTTGATTTACCTGTGTAGTCAGTACTAAGCGTTCAAAGATATTGTTTGAAATACCCGATTTGACTGATTGTGTAGCATATTATTATCAAGGGCATAAATATTTAATTAATGGATATGATGAACTTGTCCTTTTAATAAAATATGTGCCTTTTCATCCCGAACGCATGTTCTATACACATTGGGCGATTCGATTTTCATTTTCATTATCGTTGAATATGCTGTTCCGAACGAGTCGGTTTGGATACCGCCTAAATGAAAGTTAAAATGCCATGTCGGCTTTTAATACTTAGACCTCTTCAAGCCCCCAAAATCTTATTTTAATTATTTAATTATTATTGCTGTAATTGCAATGCACCTACACAATTTATTGAAGAATCGATGTGGTATTGAACATAATGTATTTTTAATCAGTATTTAATTATTATTTCAGTCATGAATTATTTTATTAGGTTTTACCTTATTTATTTACCTACATGCCTTATAATTTGTTGATTACATAAATAACAAGGAAAACACATTATTATCCTTATAAAAATCTGTTTTATTTCACGTTTCGGTATCAGAGTCTGAGTGATCCGTTTCATCTATGTGAGAGATACGGGTGTCTTTGTCATCCTCTTCGAGCGCCGTGACGAATTTAGGCAAGTTGTTCTCCATTGTAAGCCTAAATTGGCACTGTTCAAACTCTGGCCATGAAATAAACCTGGAACAATAAATCACAACTTTAACCACACAACGATCGCAATCGGTCTGGCAACGGATCGTTAAAGCGCCGCCGCCTATATTTTTAGGGATCCTTACCCGAAGGCTATAGGGATCCCTTTAGCCCTTCGGGTAACGAATTTCATTTATGTTTTATTAAATTAAACGATTTTCGGAAAACTTACAGCAGGAAAACACAGTGATAAAAATAATAAATTATAAGGGTGTAATAAAATTTTAGTCAAAAGGTAGTTAAAATATAGACATAAATTAATCTTATAATGACACAAAAATTCACAACCCGCGACGGGACTCACATTAATACATAACATTTGTAAATGTGGTGACCAAGTGCAATCACTTGAAATACAAACATTTGATCAATTAATCTGTATGTATTAAAAAAATAAGATATAATACTCAATAATTGTTTAGGCCGGTTACTTGAGGTATTCAATAATTTCATATAAATATATTTCTACACCTGCATTATAACTACTCGCTAAAAATCAATACATCCAAACCATCTAATTACCTTCTTGCCCTGAGAAGAATTAACAAGCTCTGTCTATATTTTGTTCTTTCTAGACTCTACAGTAGGTTTGGTTTTCGAAGTAACGCTCGTGCGCAACCGAAATAGTTCTAGGATATAATTATACATAAAAATATATATAGATATAGGATAGTATATTGTGATCAAGCCCCAAGAATTAGAAATGATAATCGTCGTCATCTTCGTGCCCGTTATTCAAGAATATTACCCTTATAATCGTCGTATATCGTCTATATGTCGTAGTATTTATAGTACTTAGCTTTACAATAAATACTTAGTATTTATTGTCGTTATAGGGGTTATATTCTTGGATATTGGCCAAGAGCATGATTTAGACCTGTAATAAGACTCCAGAACAAACAACAAATCCTAGTTTTTTTATGTAGAAATGTGGGTCAGAATCGGAACCCACGATGTGTGTATACGACGCATACTTGGCCGGGTTTTTTTGTGTGGTGTAATACCTATACGCTACACTAATAAAATCCCAATCTATAATAAAATCTCCGTAACTTACTTTTTAAAGACGGTTATCTTCTGCGCCAGATTTAAGTCCCCAAATTCTGTGAAGATGGTGATATGAGGCAGTTTAGCGTCGTCTTCTCCTGGGGACAAGCGTCTGTTGGTGTCCGGCGGGTCCTGACCTGTTATCAGCCAGACTCCGCAACCAGGTATCCACTGCCTGGAAAGTAACAGGCGTAAGGTTAACGATCTTTAGATGCTGTAAATTCAGTAAGGCCTATGAATTTGCCATACAAATTATTGTCATGTCAACCAACGATATAATCAAATATACTATAAATGCTGTATAGCATAGGTATGCGAAGTCTCGAAGGTCAAACGAAGTTAAAATAATATTAAAATTTTTTTTTCGAACAACACAATATCAATAGATACAATAACAAAAGGACAGTCATAATACTGCGTCCATACAAAAAGATATAGCTCCTTTCTACCTCTTTATATTGTCCGATTTCAGTGATTCTTTTCATCATTTTCTTTCTTAGGTTTAAATGTCTTATCTGGCCAGTTTTTTAAATCAGTTTAAAGGTAATAATAGCATCCTAACCAGTCCTGTTTTTGCACTGAAACTTCATTGTTTCATTGCAAAAACAGGGCTAGTTAAAATTCAATATTTTAAAACCTTTTTTAACTTTGAAACCATGAAATACATTCTATTCATGTGATTGACACCAATGAAAACATTTCGTTACAATTTAGGGGGTGAAAAGAGCTATGCCCCCAAACGTAAATTCTATCAAAAAATAGGTACATTATTTTTATAGAATCGGCAACTGGCTCTGTCGGACGTTTACACGTTTGCTAAATACCTACAACGCGAAAACAGCTTCGGTATATGATCCTCTTAAGTAAATAGACAAATGATACTCTTGAGTATTGATCAGAGGTGAATCTTCCAAGGGAGAAAAGTCGCGAGTTTGTTACTTTCTTACTTACTCTAACATAGGAATAACCCGGGTTGATTTTGACAACATGTGCGGTTTGAAGAAATACCACAGTAGCGGTAAATAATCTGCGGGGCACGGCAACTTCTCCTGTTGCGTGATGTTGACGAGGTACAAACTGTGCTCATCCATCTGAAACAACCAATGTCGTACCTTGTCTTTTTTCTTATACAACTTGGGGACGGAACAGGCAAGCAGCCTGACAACTAGGCCACAGAGGTAACCGCCTCTGTGGTCTAGTGGGTCAACCCACCGATTTCAGATCCAGAGGTCAGGGGTTCGATCCCCATGGGGAGTACTATATATTGTGCTTGGTTTGGTTGGTGGTAGGATTTTGTTTAAGTCCGCCTGGCTAGCTACCACCATCTTACCGAATTCTGGTGCCATAATAACAATTCTTAAAAAAAATGTTGTGTTCCGGCATGCAGAGGTAAGATAGCCAGTTCCTCACTTAGTTGAGGATTCCGGGTGAAGTGCGCCTCCATCTTCGGCCTTATCTCAACTTGTTACCAGATGAGATGAAGGCTAAGCGCTTCCTCGTCGTACAATAAAAAAAAAAATGTTTAGTGCATCTCATGCCATACTGCGTAGGTCACATCCACAAAGAACACCTACGCGGCACTGCATTGCTCCCGTCAACTTAAGGTTCACCGGCAACCATACTGCATTGCTCCCGTCAACTTAAGGTCATTTCACCGGCAACCATACCCTTCATAGAACCATGGACGAAGGAAATACAATAGACTGACAATCTTCCTACTATCGAGCGTGGCACGATAAATAAATACTTTCTATGACGTGAGATGTCGCTACGTGTTCCCAAACGAAGTAATAATCATTGAATCATATTTTTTCTAAACCTCAATCTAGCCCACTCCTTTCTTCGTACGAAAATATACAGAGAGATGGCGCTTTTTCTGACTAGCACAAATGTTATTTCTTTGCTGCGAGGTTGCCAGCATGTGCAAAAACCTACGCACGGCAGCGGCGGTGGCGTTGCCGCTCTTAAGACTCGAATTGTCTCGTCGTCGTCTTCGTCGCGTGCAACTGCAAAGTGCAAAATAAATGGGTACCGTAAAACTGCACACAGGCGGTCAACCCTCCCGCCCCGCCGCCGCCGCCACCACCACCACCGCCGATCTACATACGATTTTTTGTGTCCTGTACTGTATATTTAGATTAGATAGTAAATTGTAGATTTTCTTCAAAATAAGGTTTATTGAGAAAACAAAGCCTGGTTGCCTTCCTTGTCACCATTATGTAGGTAAGTACTTAACCTATACACCTATACATAATGGTGAAGTAAAAAAGGGTTAGTTAGGTAGGTACCTACCCTACCTATACATAGTGCATAGTGATGCCCAGAGTTGATACCTACCGCATCACATGCGCAGCGAAAACTATTGGTGATGGAACAAAGTGAGGTCTACAATGAAGCGAGCCTTCCGAGAAAATGCTTCAGCTGTGGGCTTATAGGGCCCAAAACGATCGCAGGGGGTGTCACTGTGAAGTTTAGGTTAGATAGCGGCAGTAGGTTGCAACTCGGCTCTCGTCTCTGGTCACACGCTAACCGCGTCGCTACCTACCATGCGTACCTAATTTTTGTGATTTTTGGATCAATCAATTATTATGACTTCGAAACATAAATAATTCGTTTAGGTACATGATACTGTGACGCACCTACTCAATTTTCTACCTACCCAGTAATAGTTGCGTATGTTTGTAGTTATCTAGACAGCGATAAAATTCTATAATTGGTGAGAAGCTATAAGTAGGTACAGACATACATGTATTGTCAATAAAAAATCTGTACTTAGTAGGTACCTATGTATGTTAAAGTGTTTTCAGGACACTTACTTATTAAAGGTAGGTATTGATGTTGTATACATAGTTAACATTATTGATTTATTTTAACATAAATTTTACCTATATTAATATCGGCAAATGCTCTGACCGCGAAACCGTTTCCAAGTCAGCAGAGACAAACGGATTATGAACGCTAAAGCCACACAATAAGATTCAATTTCGCGTGCAAGTCTTAACAGTAAGTACATTTTTGTACCGAAACATGGCTTTTTAACCTCCTTTAAAAAAAAGGAGGAGGTTCTCAAATCGTCGGAACGTTTTTTTTTTAATGTTTGTTCCCTGATTACTCAAAGACGGCCGGACCGATTTAGATATTTTTTTAAAGGGTCTTCCCATTGTCATGGGTGTTCCCATTGTCATCAAGTCAGGATCTGATGATGGAACCCTGGAGAAATTGAGGGAACTCTTCAAATATTATATGCACACTTGAAGTGATTTGGGTATTTTTAGGGTCGGTATACTTCCTAGGTGATCCCATTGTCATCAGGTCAGGATCTGATGATCAGATCCTAGATAAATCGAGGAAACTCTTCAAATATTGTAGGCACACTTAAAGCGATAAGGGTATTTTAGGCTGTATTACCTCAAAAATAAAGAAAAAGACCCCTGTCAGGGGGACTTTTTCTTTATCGGTCAGGATCTGATGATGGGATCCTGAAAAAATGGAGGGAACTCTTCAAATATTATAGGCACACTTGAAGCGATTTGGGTGTATATCTCAAAAGTAAGGAGAAAACGGACCCCATATAGGGTCACGCGTCTGTCTGTCTGCCCGTCCATCTGTCATCAAAATAATTGGAAAAAATACGCCATCCAGGTTAACGAAATTGAATCATATTCTTCATCAAAGTCGGTTTTCTTTCTTTTTAGTTTTTAAAACGTAATTAGGTTAGAGAGTGATCCTTCTGTACGCTAGTACTATTTATTATTCTGTGACGAAAGATATGAACTATATATATAAAAAAAAAAAAAAGATATGAAATCGTTCTCATAAATAAATTTATTTTTTGATTCAATCAATTGTTGTTTTTCTTTTTCTATGGGCATCATCATTATTCTCCTGTCCGTATCCTACTCTAGATGGGGTTGGCACAACATATTCTCCTCTTCCAGTCACTCCTATCAGCAGTCAACTCTGTATTCTCTAGTCTTTCTCTGTATTTCAATATTCAATTTTCTGGTAGGTACATATTTTAACGATTTAACCTGCTTACTTTGATGACATAAACTAGAAAAGTAAATACCGGAGTTTTCAACATTCCTATAGTCTGCAGGTACCTGTCTGAAATAAAAATAATACTTACTTTGATGATAAGCGCCATCTAGTTAAACAACGATGCGTTACATCGCATTTTACGTACGTTTATTTAGAGTTTAGTTACACGCCATCTATTAGCAGGCTCGTAAAATGTGGTGTAATACCGCTGTGAAACAAAATTGATAAAACTACACTGTGAACAATTTTTACTATTCTAAAAAAAAATAGATATCAATCGAAGAATTTTACCATACAAATAATTTAAAATATATTCGTTTTAGATGTTGATTAGAATGCTCCCAGGCTACGAGACAGCGCCATCTAGAAATAATACCGGATTTTGATCATTTTTTGATCTACAAAATGTTCTATGGGATTAGCTGTCTATTGTATTTCCTTCGTCCATGATAGAACACAGCAATACATGTATAGTAATTTATTCATAAATTATCATTATACGTCAAAAATCATAATACATAAAAACTACAACTACAAAGTGTATAAGTAGTAAAGTATAGGTACAATTGGTGGGTACAATGGTACAGCATCTGTCTATTGGGTATAATGACTTATGAAGTCATCATATTTATAAAAAGTCTTGTCAATTAGTCAGCGATTATACTGGTGGGCGGTCGAAATAGTTGTGATGATAGTACTTCCCCAGACGAGTTCTTTAACAAGGAGGTCTATGATGCTTAGGAATCTCTATTCATGTGGCTGTAACTTTTATATTTCTAATTCTATGATTATTATTGATACCTGCTCACAAATCGGAGATGTTCATGAGAATGGCGAAGTCAGAATGTCCTTATTTTTTTATGTATGTACGGCATATTTCTCACATAATTAGATACGTAGTTATAGATTTAACCGGAATCGAATCCAACTAAGCTGTGACTATGAGGCTAGTTATTATGCCTAGGTATGATGCCGTCATGGCCGATTATTTCATATACCGACACCGAGGTGAAACCTTTGGCTTAGGTATGGTATGATTTAATTATAAATTGTAGCTTCAAAACACAGGAATTCATGTGAAATTTGTTTATGTCTACCTTGTATAGTGGTGAATCTGAACTTTGAGCGAATTTAAATAGAGACTAGAGAATTCACCTGTACTGTTATTATTATGTGATTGGTTGTTTCGATTTGGTGTGCTTGATATGTTTGTTGAGGTATGTTTTCAAAGTAGGTTTTGGTGTATTGGTATACTGACCAATGTAACTCTCTTGTTGATCGGTAGCTGGGTCCATGGTATGAAGTGTACTTTAGGCACAGTTGTGATGACCTTGCAGGTGAATAGTACTTGGAACATTGCAGGCAGTGACTTATGCTTCCATTGCTGTACCTCAGCATCTGTAAGAAACTGCACCGATATAATAATAAGTTCCTCAGTTTGTTGAGGATTCCGGATGAAGTGCGCCTTTGGCTTGTAACCAGAGAGATGAAGGCCAAGCGACTAACCCATTGAATTATTTTCGAAGTTACTAGTAAAGTTAGTAATTTTTTTTAAATACCTAATTATTTTACTATAAGGATAAGGAATTTCAATTAAACATGATTGTTTCAATTGTAATAGTCACAATTTACCACTAAAAAGTCATTGATGAGGTGTCAGAATAGAGTGAACAACCACAAAAATTATTTGATTGAACTACCATTTATAATTAGGTACTCAAACATAATAATAGATGAATCATGCAAATCGGACATCAATTGGCGGATATATCTATAATTTGATGTTGAGGAATTTTGGTTCCAGGTCCGAGGATTTTAATCAGGTTGTCACCAAATTAAAATGGGACTAATTTCAAACTTACTTTTATTGATCAAGAAATAAAAATTGTGGAGATTACAAACCTCACCAGATAAGGAGAGCCTCTTTAACTGGCTCATGTCCGATCACTTAAATGCTTTAAAATTAAAAATCAATCATTGAACTGACACATGCATCATATTTTTTATCATCATCACCTGATGGCACCATTTGAGCATGGAAATTGGACATACATCCATTACTGAACTAAATATATATTTTTAATAATGTTTGTCATTCTTGACAAATTACCTCATACTGATGTGCAGGCATTGTGATGAACAAATCAGGTCTTCCGAGTTGGTTAGATGTATTGTGAAAGACAATGTTGTTTATAAGATGCTTCACAAAAGACAGCCCAGGCATGGAACCAACTATCTTCACAATTCTTTCTGAATAGAAAAAGAAGATTACTTCAACAACCTATATTAAACATATGATGATAATATTAAGTAGAAATATGTAAGTTTTTTAAATTAGAATTTATATTACCTGATAACAGTGTTTCTATGGCTTTTACAAGCTTGAGAAGCACAGCTGATATGATACACTTCTAAAATCACCAATATAATAATAAAAGTTTCACTAGACATACCATTATCTTCAGTTGCAAGGTTTTCAAGTAATTGTTGAATCCTGTTCCCTCCATCCATTTTATCTCTGAAGGCTAGCTTCCACATTCCAAAGAAGTCCGCAATTTTAAAAGATAGACGATTAGGGTATATTGTTTGCAAGGTCTGGAAAGTTATCATTTTAATCATCGAAAACTGGACAAATACCATGTAAATGTTTATTTCTTATTACATAAACTAATTTATTATCTGTGATCTCCTTTTGAGTATAAAATAAAAATACCTGTGTCAGGTTTCGCTTTTCCATTTGCCATTCTAATTCTAAAGACTATTCAACAAGTAAAACATACAAAAAGTATGGCATGTGTATAAAACTGAGGGTTTGTTGGATTTCATGTATGATGGCGATTGGGAGTGTTATAATCGTGAGTAGCAAGGTATATGGGTCTCCCTCTGAGGAATAGTAGTGAAATGTAGCTAAAAAGACAGAACATTTTGGGGTGTTTGCTTGTTGGGTTGTTTCCTTGATCAATTTCATGAGATTTGCCTATAAACATACCTGTAAGTTAGGTGAAAACTGATTGAGTGTTTCGAAAGTATAAATGTGATTTTTCTGGCACTGCAGTAATTCTTCAGTAAGGATTCCTAAACCTGGATTTACTTCTATCAATGGAGAGGTTACATCTAGATGACTTTTTATTGCATTGGCAATAACTTTAGCTGTATTTTTGTTAATCAAATACATACTCTCCGGGGTTTTAAACTTTTTCAGTAAGCTTTTAGGTATTTTGTCTTTGATTTCCTGATATTCTGGGGTAGAGTCCAGGAAATTTTCAACTTCTGAAGCAGATTTTTTAGATTCCTTTTTACTATTCTGTTGACTAATTTTATGCCGTAACCTCCAAACAATGAGATGGTTTTTTAGTTTTCTTCTCGTAGCACAAAATATAGATCTTGGGAACATTTTATTTTATTTCAAATTGTATCGAATCGAAAATAAACAAAACAATCCGGCGGCGACGGCGGACGGTGGATCGTCACAGATCAATAACTATGCATTCCATTCTATGGAATCATGGAATGCAAAGAGCAACAGATGAGAATATGAATTACGTACTATACAGACAAAGAGTATAATTAGGTGCTCTTCTTAGAATAGCAAAGGCTTGGAATCGGGAGTAACTTTACTGCCAACGTCAGTAGTCTACGTCATTTTCACGATTGCGTAAAAAATCTAAAAACCCTGGCGCGGTGCGACATGGGATGCCAGGATTGATGAAGCTGCTGAACGCAACACGAACCTCCATGCATTGAATCGACAATTGACAAATGCCCCATCTCCTACTTATCCACTACTGGATGCCCAGTGCCGGAGGAGATTTGCGCCGGTGGATCGAGCCGAAATATTGGCGGAGCATCTGGAGGTGCAATTTTCTCCTCACCCAGTTGCAAGCTGCCACAATGCCTCTAACGTGATCCATTCCACCATGCTTTGGTTGAAGATACAGTCAAAGACTTCCTTTCAAGGCCAATTCCTCCACTTTCAGGTGAAAACTTCATTTCCCCATCTGAAGTTCGGCAGGTCATTCTCCGTTTACCCAAACAAAAAGCGCCAGGCTGCGATGGATAGACTTCTAATAATGCTTTGCTCCACCTACCGCGCAGAGGCGTAGCTTGGCCAAGCTTTTTAATGGCATACTCCGAACTGGCCACTTTCCTACCACTTGGAAAATGGGGAAGGTTATAATGCTCCCGAAACCTGGTAAAGACCGACGTATGCCAGCCAGTTACCGGCCAATAACGCTGCTTTCCACAACAGCCAAGTTGTTTGAGCGTTTGTACCTCTCTTGCTGCGGATATTGAGATTTGCCCGGGGTTATTTAGAATCTCAGAATGCATTGACTGAGTACTGGTGAGGCGTGTGAGATGCTGAGAGACGTCTTATAACTCTCCACGCCATTGCGAAGAGAGTAT
Source organism: Venusia cambrica (assembly GCA_951394065.1). Classification (NCBI taxonomy): domain Eukaryota; kingdom Metazoa; phylum Arthropoda; class Insecta; order Lepidoptera; family Geometridae; genus Venusia; species Venusia cambrica. Next base: position 8,414,409 of record OX596042.1, read on the forward strand.
CCTGAAACGTCGGGATAAGGAATGATAGAGACGTCTGTCTTCTGGTTCTCAGAAAGAGCTGATGTAAACTATCTAACTGTTACTAAATGTTCTGATGTAATATGCAATGTTCTAGAGTAACAGGTGTGGGACAATAGATGTTGTGGGAGGTACAGAGATGCTCATGTACGTTTAATCACAGGAGGTGACAAATGCGAAGCAGTAAGAAATGCCAGCAGAATACCAACTAACCACAAAGGTTAGACTTCCAAGACAGAGCATACATGAACCCAAGGTATGTACCAGATTGAGTCGGATTCGGATAGCTAATAATAAATTCCCAAACAAGAAAAAGGAGTTACATCCCCCCGTTCCGATACTTGTCGCTCTTCCAGAATGGTTGGACAAGTGGCGGGTAGCTGTTAACGTAGCAAAAACTGCTGCCCTTCTTGTCACGCGCAAACGCACTGTCCATACGCCACTTACAGTGCAAGGCCAAGATATAGAATGGCAACCTTCTGTTCGATATCTTGGTGTGGATATAGACAAGTCCTTGACGATGAACGCACAGGTCGAACGCGTCATTCACCAAACCCGTGCTGCCAGGGCTATGCTGCGACCAGTCCTTACATCAAAACTCCCGTTACGGACCAAAGTTGGAGTATACAAAACATATTTACGGTCAAGACTCACCTACACCAGCATGGTATGTGCTGTGCTCGGCTACAAACTGCAGCAAAATTGAGTCCCAGCAAAGTATCGCCTTGCGAGTGCACAGGTGCGGGGTGGTATGTTAGGAACAAAACCATTGCCCGTGATTTGCAAATGCCCAGTGTTGAGGAGTTCGTGGTGACGTTGGCGCGACGCTTGTACGATCGTGCGGACAATTGTCACTACGAGCATCTCAACACTATTGCCTCGCTTCATGCTAGACCTCTGGACGACAACCGCCCCTGGCGACTTCTTCCACGTGAAATTCTGTTTTCGTTTTAGTATATTTTAGTGGGCTCCTACGCCACCCTGATATATAGATAGATATTATTGTACAAGCAAAATTTTAATTAGCCTCTAACTTACTAATCACTAACATTAGATTGACATGCATACCGCAAGCCAAGAAGATACCGGCAGTCGAAACGAAACTGTAAGCCGCTGAAAGGATTACAAAACTTGGCAAACCAAACGACTCAGCAGTCGTTACTGCTGAAGTTGATGCTAGAAATAAGAGTCAAAGCTCGTTTCTTACCCGCACTTACAAGAAACGGTAGAGGTGTTGAAGACCGATGATGAAAAAATCTATGTAGGTAGATAGTAGATAGGTAGGTATGTAAAAATGGGGGTCCCTATTTTTGCACGACCAATAATGTACAGCCAATTATTCGGTGTGGTATTAATTATATCACTACAATTTTACACACCCGATATTTCAAAACCGTAGCTTCCAATTATTGGTTGTGCATTATTGGGTCGTGCATTATCAACACGTGCTGATAATGTACTGGCAAAAATTGGAAACCACTTGCATCTCATTGGCCAAGTCTTCTTTTTCAAATCCTTGAGCCCTCATTGGTCGCTTGATAAGAAGTAGAGAAGCATGCCTCGTTTGTACTACACAGTTCCGCGGGTTTATACAGTACATTTTCAATGAAGAGTTGCCAATACAAATAAATTAGTAGCAAGCAAGCATGGACGAGCTCCCGCTAGAAAGCTCGCTCGTCACCCCCGCAGACTCGGTCCTCCTAGGACCTCCGTTGCGAGTTTCTGGATCCGCCTTTTTTTTTTTATATACACACACCCAATGTCACGCAAAATACCAGGTAGAGTAGGGACTGGCGGTGTTGGTTTTGTCATTTGATCGCTACAGAGGTCAGTGGATCGTACGGGAATCCCAATAAAAACACATCAACAATAAATAAATATTATCTTGGTACATAGGTAACTACACTCGCCTTGCACTCGCCCATAAAAACCAGGCATCAAGGTAGTTCACTACAAAAAAAAGTGGATGCTGATTATTGGCTGTGCATTATTGACACGTCGCGCGTCGTTTTGATAATGTACAGCCCATAATCCAAGTCCACTTTTTAATAATTACGGTCACTTATTACTGGTCGTTCCTTATCGGGTCGTACATTATTGGCTGTGCATTATTGTCTCCCAAAATAGGCATATAGCTAGCGGTTATATGATTATGACCATAGGTACCTAATTCTCTGTAGGTAGGTAAGTAAAAATAGGCATCTAACGGTAGCGGTCATGACGAGGCTTTACCCGTGGTCCCACTGCCTGCTTTAACCCACTGGGGGCCACCATACCTGCATTGCATGTGTCTTTTGAGCAAGTGTACCAGACCCTTGACTGTATAATTAAAAATGGGCAAGAAAATATTTTTGGTACATATAAAATTAAGCGTTTTCCGATTTTCCCATTACTACAAGTATTTTTTAAGATAACTGTTTTTTTTTAAACTTTCGCCAGGTCAACAAGTCAGCTATCGCGGAGCACTTAGTGGACTCAGGTCCTAATCACTGGATATAGCTGCATAGCCCGAAAGTGATTTCCAATGAACGGCATTTTACTATAAGAAGATGGTTCGGGAAGCGACAAGGGACAAGCCCTCCGAATAATATAGTTGGATCACTGACGGGAAAACTGCCGACTGAATAAACACCTGTTCACCATTTGGACGGACCATTTGCAGAGGGTGTCTAACGAAGAGGAATCAGCTGCTCACGTAGTAAAGGAATGCATGGGATGTTTTTTTGTTCCATGTCATTTTTGTTTAAGTCCGCCTGGCTAGCTACCACCATCTTACCTAATTCTGTCGCCACAATAACAATTCTTAAAAAAAAATGTGTTCCGGCATTTAGAGGTAAGATAGCCAGTTCAGGACAACCTCAGTTTGTTGAGGATTCCGGGTGAAGTGCGCCTCCACCTTCGGCCTTATCTCAACTTATAACCAGGTGAGATGAAGGCCAGGCAGGAAGGAAGGCGCTTTCCCGTCGTACAATAAAAAAAACAGAGTCACAGCAACCCTCAAGAACCCTAGGTCACTACGTGAAGCCTGTGAATACTCCAAGAATATTCTGCGCTTCTGGTCGCAGATATGCTGGCTATTAGGTATACTAGCCTGACATTCACAAGATACCTTATCATTCACGCTTGGCTGGTGGGTTGGAGTAATTCGATTTGTAGGAAACTAAGTAGATACTAGATAGGTAGGTAGGTACATTATCTACCATTTTCACAATATTTTATATTGTGTAGCCCATTTCCAGGCCAATTAAGTCCATGATACAGGAGCTGCTATATCACCTTACCTAGGTTAGGTAGGTATATATGTATAAGTAGGTAAGCCTAAATAAGGTCAGTACGTACCTCGTACATAAACTAGTACTTATAATCCTCAAATGACGTTACTTAATTTATAATATTTATTTTCTAATGGATCTACCTATACAACAAAAAAACACTTAGGTACTTGTACTTAATAATTACAGAGTACAAGTAGGTGATTAATTTATGACTTTTACCTTTGTCCGATGCAGCAGATCTTCATACTCCATTATGTGTTATCAAGTCGGATTATCGTGGGTCTTTCCATACAGGTGCACGATATAATTATTTATTCCTCAAGTGCTTTCATTCAGTGGTGTATTGATTCTTTACTAATGAAGGTTTCCCAATTATAGTTGATTAATGATGTTATTGTCAGTGCTCCTAATACTGTTGAAATTCTCTTCAGTTTTTTCTAGAGTAGTGTTTCAAGATTGCGGTAAGTGTTTGAGACGCACTAGCTTACCTACCTACCTTATCTGTATTTTACTAATTCTTTTGTGTCTTGGTTATTGTTAGTCCATAATTAGGTTAGCTACCTCCTGGTTTACTTTTGACCTGTGTCAGTGGAGTGTGGCAAACAAACATAAATTTATTTTCGTGCAGGCAAATGCTCAAACTTTATAAATTAAGCAAATTCCCAAAGTATAAGTTCAATAAGGTAAAGAACCGAACAAAGCTGTGGCCATCTAATACAAATATGCAGTTACTATTTTCGACCTTGTACGTGCAAACGAAAGATTTTTAAAATTTCTATTTACTCGCGTTTTAAGTAGTAGGTAGAACTTACACATGTTCAAGCTACCAAGCCTATGAACTGCACGCCCGGTGAGTATGAGCACAGATATCAAAATGATGGGTCATTCATAGGGACTGAGTTATTAACGTTTCTGATGGAACCATCCCAAGACGGGAAAGATGTCTACTCTGTGGGACATGCAATTTTGGCTTTTAGGTTATACGACGACGTTGCTTAGATGCTCTACGATATTCTATCTCGAAACTTCATCATGAATGAATTTTTTGGGTACCTCGGCTGAATCAGCTGTGCCATGTTGCCCGCACCTGCGCCATGTAGCGGTTATAACTTTCAGTAGGTAGTTACCTAACAGTTGAGTTACCTATAGGCCGTTTGTAACGGTCCTTAGGTAATCTGACTGATTCCTTTTATACATAGTTAGTTTAATTGTACTTATTATTGAATAAAGATAATCGTATAAGTTACCTAACTGATGACTAGCCAGTAGTTCTAGGCTATAATGTCTGCACCTTATTTTTTCTTTAGAAAAAAAAACACATTGTAGCCAAACTGAAAACAAACTCATTCCCAGGAGTTCACTTCAGTTTCTAGTTCAGTAGGTAGGTAATTAAGTAATGCTTTCAGTTATATTTTTCCTAGTGAACAGGTAGTTGGAAGCTATAAAATGTTTATAATCATAATCAAATCAATGCTAATCGAAGCGTCGCGCGTCGCCCCTGTCTGACGAAAATAATAAAAATATATTTACATACGAGCATACCTACCTACGACACTAGTAGGTATCGATCGTGTATATAAATTATTTAGGTAGGTACCTACCTATATCTAAGTATAAGCATAGGATTATCTATTAAACCGATTGGCATTGTTTCGTCACCGTTTACTTACTTTTGTTACAACTAATTAGTCATTATTTCTAATGCGTAGATAAAACGAGATAGTCTATTTTTGTAAATGTGATGAGAAACCTGTTCATAATAAACTAACTTAACCTACGTAAATAGGAAACATCTGCTTAAATTAGCCAATAATTTATTGCTTTGTCGTCAATATAGCAGAGTAGCCCAGTCGACAGATTTAACTTCCTTCCGAGTTATGACAAGCCCCACTATTAATTATTTATGCAAATAATGTTCGGCTCTATGTTATGTATTTTATTATATATTTTATAACTGATGATTCATTATGCTTTAGGTATTGTTATTTTTAGGTAATTTAGTTTTAAGTCTAATAATGTTTTATAATATGTTGTATGGATTAACATGATAAATGAATAATAATTATTCATTTATCTCGAACGCTTCACGCCACGATGTTTCCCTTGTCAGGGCCTAGATATAAGACACACTGTGGACATAGCGAGTGGCAGCTACACTTCCTGCCCTAAATACCTAGCATTCTTCCCGCGCTAGGTATATCAAATACCAGTCATCGAGTAGTAGGTAGTGGTAGTGGTAGGTAGTCTCTTCAGAAAGCATCGCTCAATCGTTGACCTCATCGTCGCCCGAGCCATGTCAGGTCAGATACAAAACAAAAATTAAGGCACTCATATTGTTGTCATACAAGCGCTCTTTCAATTCTCTTTCTGGGTCCAGATTAGAATCTAAGCCAACCGCTTTGCCATGACAATGGTGGTATCTTCGCCGAATTACCACAAAAAGTGCCTTCCAGCTTCTGGTATTCTGGTAACCATTGTGATCGGCACTCCGCTATTAGTACTTGTATTGAATACCTACTGCAAAAGTCGGCAAAGTGCGAAAGTCGGCACTCAGCTCCGAAATCTTATCACGTCTGCTGCTGAATATAAATGATTTTTCTATGTTTGACTGACATTTTACACTACCTGTAAATTGGTACCAAGGTAGTCCTTTCATATAATTAATTGTATAGTTTATGTGTATCTATATATAGTGTATCTGCAGTATTTTCTGTGTTGTAGGTAAGGTAGAGTCACATTGGTATTTAAATGACTTTGAACATTTAATCCGATCTTCATTAAATATGAATTAAAAGGTTAAGAGATTAGGTACATTATCGATTTTAATATCGCGTGGATTTTTTGATATGTGTTTTGAGATATTGGGGAGAAATGGATTAATATGAATCATCCACGATAGGTACGCGTGAGATTTATTTATTTTGGTAAATTTTATTGGTTATAGTTACATTTTAAAAACTAAAAAGAAAACCGACTTCAATTAAGAATATGATACAATTTCGTTTATATCCATGATGTCGTATTTTTTTCCAATTATTTTGATGACGAACCAACAGACAGACAGACCCGTGGTCCTATAAGGTGTCCGTTTTTACTTTACTTTTGAGGTAATACACCTTAAAAATACCCAAATCACTTCAAGTGTGCCTATAACTGGTGCTACCCTACCACGAATCTGTATCTGGAATGGGGTGTCCTTATAGTAAGACAATCATTCATTCTACAAGCTGTTCTTAAAACTCATTCTATCCTGAAATATGATCCCATCCTAGCCAGGGTAAGACGAAGAAGAGGTAAAGTCTGCCATTCAACCCTATTCCGCACTAAGTTTACTAACAAATTCTTATGTTTCCTCGGACCCTTTTTATACAATAGACTAAAGATATCCCTCTCCATCTATCCTCAAACTAAAGTAAAATGCAAAAAAACGGTCTCTACATTAGATCAGCTCAAACTCAAACTCGAATTTTACCTCTTCTTCTTCGCGCGTGTGGAGTGCACGGCCACGTCCACGTCGATCATTTGTCTCGCTCACAGTTCACGCGAGGTCACGACAAGAGATTTACGTATTTGAGTAATGTGCATTACTCCAGCAGGAAAGTATCTTCTAGAACGAATTGAGTTCAACACATACTTAGAGCGATATATGCTGTATTAGTGCGCCAAGTATGAAATTAGTGCATGTTACCGTTTTGGAATAAAACGCGAAAAACGTTTCCTGCTGGAGCAACGTTCTTCCAGCAGGAAGATTCTAAACGAATGACCTTAGCCATAAGTGACATATATGGGCAGATAGCTTACATTTGTGCATAAAAGTGCGCGAAAAATGGAATTTGTGGGCCTTAAGGTTTTTGAGATATTTCATTTGCTGCTGGGGGAACGTTTTGCAGAATCGTGTTTCTCGGAAACCATTAGATGTGCACCCGTAAGATATACATACATGAGTAGCTCTTCATTTGTGCGTATTTGTGACATATTAATATTATCAAAAATATATACCGTTTTTAAGTAATCTAGCTTTTATTTAAACCCTAAAAAGTGTCTAGCTCTTAAATGGGCAAACATACAAGTTCATTGTAAACGGTATTCGGTTCTTGTTGTTATTCTATGCAACCATATAAAACTTCAGGAATGCACATACAAGCGTTTTTGAATAATATAGCTTAGATCAAAACTTTTAATGTCATAAGTTTGACGTCAAAATGCAAGAAACCTTTTCAACCCACGATTATGAGTTAATACCTTAGAATTAGAGCGGTTATTGAAAATGATATCCTGAAAATTTCAGCTTTACACGTCTCGTATTAAGGTAGATATAAACGAATTACTGAAACAACGCCTGCATATAGGCTATTCGACCGAATTCGAATGACCCCAAAAAAGCGACGAATTCATACATATTGATGACCTTCTTAACTTTGCTTACGAAACGGTTTGAATGTATTGTGCCTGAGTACACTGAAGAACAAAAGTTATGGAAAGTTCCAAGTGTACTCTCAGATCAAGTAATTAAAGGAGTGTACTAAGTATAAACGACGGAAAGAGAAAGCCAGGAAGGCAGAAAAAAAGATGGAGGGATATCTTCAACAAACGAAGTGCACCAGACTGGATGGGAAAAGCGCGTGAGAGGGACCATTGGAGGGAATTAGGGGAGGCCTGCGCCGCTGAGGCGACAACCACAGAAATTCTAGAAATGTAAGATTAGTTATTATTCAAACATAGGTTAAAATTAGTTTAAAATTATTAGTTAAGTATTTCTTGTGGCTGAAATAAATGGCTTTTTTATTTATTTTATTTTTATTTACTAGGTATAAAATGTCTTTTTACCCGACTGTCTCAGAAGGCAATCGGGTTAAAAGAATAACATAATCGAATAGATTATGTTATTTGGGTCGAGTATGTAGCACGCGTAAAAAATATTCGCACTACGTTATGATTTTTTTAACGTAGTTTGTGTCAAATTTCTACCATTTCAGAAAGTGATTAAGGCGCTTCCCTGAGCCATTTTCGGTCATAAGCTGATTTTCCCAATCTATAGCCTCGGTAAATAAAGCATGTAGAAAGTAACTGAAAAGTCCACACATATCTGTAACATTTTAGCTTCAAATTCTCCAATTAAAAATGTTTAATAGAGTCGTATTTATGTCATAATAAATCAACGAAAATACCTCTAAAATATAAATAAATGTCTATCTCCTCTTAAAGTTTATGTTATTTATTTTTTGGGTTTACCACCATAATATCATTAATCCGTACGTATCTAGCCGTTCGATTTGTAGCTTGAGTGGCGTGGCTAGGCCGGCCAGTGTGCCGCTGACTCTCATACGGGGAACCCGTGTCGCTCGTCGTCTCGCGGTGCATGACTGTGCAAGCACAGAATAACTAATAGTACTACGTGCAAGCTAATATTTTCAGTGGAGATACCTACTTAGAAAGTAGAGGGACAAATTGCGAAAGGACGCTCTGATATTATTTTTATATTGCGAAAACACGCTTTTTATGTAGATACTTGAGTAAATATATATGTGTACCTATGGTGACTAGGTATTTTGCGATAAAGTCGCTTTTTTACCTACTTTTATTATGAGAGGACATCATTCTTAGAAGAATAAGAAGTGTGTTCGCCAAAAACTTCTCAACGCTTAGAGAATGCATAACTATAATGTGAGTATATCTACCTAATTATTATTGTAGTGATATCTACCATGTACCTACGTACCTATTTATTCGTCTCCTCAGTCAGCTAAGTCGGCTGTATCGTATCTAAACCACAGGAATGGTCAATCGAATCAATACCTACGAATCGATGCCGACTAAGCCACAGGTTTCCTCAAGATGTTTTCTTTCACTATTTCGCGTGGTCGTGGTGGTAGACGGAAGAGGTGTAGGGTTCGATTCCCGCGGCGGAAGAAATATTCTGCTTATATTTCTTCCTGGTCTGGATGTTGTTGTACCTACCATGGTAGGTAAGTATGTAGAGATGCCCCCTCCACATTACGTGCTTATTTCAATGTATGGATTGAAATACCTACTTTTGCGACACCTTTACTTGTGTGCGCTACCAATTACTTACTTTTTTATTGTAGCTGTACCTACCTTATACTGAGTAGGTACCTAATAATTTATTGTACTAAATTACTACCCACTTATTATTATTACTAACCTACATTGCATTTTATTTTAGGAAGGCACGTTTTCGATTTCGGAAAATTACATCAATAATAGAATTATTGGAATATTTTAGTTATGTACTGATCTATTATGTTTTCGTTATTGTTGCAGTAACCGTAACAGTTCAATTGAAACGGAATGGACTGGATACCTCAGAAAAAATGGTGGGAGAAGAATAATCAATAAAAAAAATATTACTGGAAAATAACTAAAAATACTATAGTAAAAACCACCAGATTCAAGGACAGACAGATTGTCATGTTCATTTTTCGGTTTCAGACTTCGCCTCAGTGGCCCTGGAAAAAATCTCATCCTGTATATATTTTTGAAATGTGCTAATAAAGCCATTTCATTTGATACCCAACACGGCATCAATAAACATAGTTTTTTTTTAGTTCATGACTTTGCGTCCTCTACAGGCGCCATATTCTAGAGGCTAGAATATGGCGCCATATTCAATTTAATGTGACGTCCTTGGACAACCAAGACGCTTCTAACAATACCTCACTTGTTAAATTGTGACAAGTAGTTTAGAAGGTATGAGGGAACAGATGGACATACATACATACCGGTCAAACACATAACCCTCCTTTTTGATTCGCCGTAGTCGAGTAAAAAGTAAGTAGGTGTAAATACAATTATAACGCAGTAGGACCTATTAGGTATACTTACCACGATTTCCGATAAACGTTATGAACGCGAATGTACAAACAACATCTTCAGCTTAACATTGTAAAGTTAAGAAGGTCATCAATATGTATGAATTCGTCGCTTTTTTGGAGTAATTAAAATTTGTTCGAATAACCTATATGCAGGCGTTGTTTCAGTAATTCGTTTATATCTACCTTAATACAAGACGTATAAAGCTGAAATTTTCAGGATATCATTTTCAATAACCGCTCTAATTCTAAGGTATTAACTCACAATCGTGGATTGAAAAGGTTTCTTGCATTTTGACGTCAAACTTATGACATTAAAAGTTTTGATCTAAGGTATATTATTCAAAAACGCTTGTATGTGCAATCCTGAAGTTGTATATGGTTGCATAGAATAACAACAAGAACCGAATACCGTTTACAATGAACTTGTATGTTTGCCCATTTAAGAGCTAGACACTTTTTAGGCTTTATATAAAAAGCTAGATTACCTAAAAACGGTATATATTTTTGATAATATTAATATGTCACAAATACGCACAAATGAAGAGCTACTCATGTATGTATATCTTACGGGTGCACATCTAATGGTTTCCGAGAAACACGATTCTGCAAAACGTTCCCCCAGCAGCAAATGAAATATCTCAAAAACCTTAAGGCCCACAAATTCCATTTTTCGCGCACTTTTATGCACAAATGTAAGCTATCTGCCCATATATGTCACTTATGGCCAAGGTCATTCGTTTAAAATCTTCCTGCTGGAAGAACGTTGCTCCAGCAGGAAACGTTTTTCGCGTTTTATTCCAAAACGGTAACATGCACTAATTTCATACTTGGCGCACTAATACAGCATATATCGCTCTAAGTATGTGTTGAACACAATTCGTTCTAGAAGATACATTCCTGTTGGATACTTTTCTATATTTGGACTCCGGCTTATAAACCATATCTAGGTATAATAATTATGTACCTTCCTAGGTATTTGGTTCATAACAGTACCTAATACCTAAGCCTACCTTTTCCTAGTACCTACCCAGTAAGTAGGTACTTACCTAAATTTAGGTCCCTGAGTAGATAAAATAAAGTGATCAAAACTAGTAAAATAACTTGGTTGACCATAGGTAAATCGGTCAAGTGCGAGTCAAACACGCACATAAGCTTCCCAATCCGACCCACATTCAAAGGGCAAACAATGCGGTTTATTTCCTTATATAGTTTTGGAGCCCTAGTGTGGGTCTGTGATTTTTAGTAACTAGCCTAATTACCTACTTATTTGTGGTTAGGTACTCCATAAGGGCAAATAAGCACTATAATCACACCATGTTTAAACTTTGTAGATAGTTTGAAGTCAAATATTAGATTTGTAGCTCTTACAAGCACCGAGATCTACCCTGTGCTTAAGACCAGGCTGTCCAAAAAAAATCCTACCGTGGCGAATATGACGCGTTGACGCTTCTAGAAAAAAGATCGCATGGAGACTTACTTTTTTGTTCACACAAAAATAATTTGATTTATATTTTATTAGTAAATTACCTACCTTTTGTTATGGTTATTGAGATTAAAAAACTAAACTTGCAGTTATTTTTGAGTAAGTAACGCTCCTTGGATAAATAGTATATTTAGAGTCTGCTTTATATTATTATGGTATGTAAAGCAGTTCTTTTTATCGTACTACGGGAATGTGCTTGGCCTTCTTCTCACCTTATTTTCAAGTTATGATAAAGGCTGAAGGTAAAAGCGCACTTCAACCGGAATCCTCAATAAACTGAGGAAATTGCTATCTTACCTCCAAATGCCGGGACACAATAATTTCAGAATTGTTGTTATGGTGACAGAATTAGATAAGATGGTGGTAGGTGATGGAGGTGGAAGGTGGTAGCCAGGCAGACTTAAACAAAGTCCTACCACCAACCAAACCAAGCACAATATAGTACTCCCCTTGGGGATCGAACCCACGACCTCGGGATCTGACACTGGTAGGCAAACCACTGTGGTCTACAGAGGCGGTTCAAGAAGGTCAGTTTTATATTTGTTTGGTACACAAGCGTACAAAATTAGTTTAATTTATTGTACGCTCTTTAGTTTTCTTATCAACAAAAATACTTTTTATTATAGTATTACCTAAGGCCCTGTCAGAAGACGTTTCCTCTTTTTCCAATGGAAATGTATAGTACTTCTCAACAAGTCACGAGTAAAATTTTTATACATATATAACTTCAGGTACCTATATATATTAAAGGTAAGCTGTAAACATAATAGCCGAAAAAAATATCTATATTTTTTTTTTTTAAATGGTACGTTTCAAAATTTACAAGCAAAATGTTTTGATACCTTCAATGAATATTGACTTACGATTTATTTTAAATTTCATATATTTCATATTTTATTTATTCATTAACAATTATACAATCGTGTCTGAAATTAACTCTAAAACTAAAAACAAAAATGTACACAAATATTTAATTGTATATTTCTATGTATTAAACATAGAAATATACAATTAAATTAATTAATATTAATATTATTCATGCGTCATCATAACAATAATCATCAATAGAGTAAAAACACCCTTCGAGCAGAAGTTTTTTCAATTCAGAAGTGAACAAATTCGAACTGTCTATTGTCTTCAGTTTAATTGGTAAGCAGTTAAATCATCTGACAGCTTGGTATCTGCAGCAATGCTTCACTATCTCTAGTCTTGGACAATACGGTGTCCCAATATGTTTTCGTCTAGTAGATTGGTTACATGTTGATCTACATTAATGGTAAGCTAGTTTTTTGATAGAAATTCAAATTTAATTTTAATCATGAAGTATTTGAAAAACTATAGGCCTGTATTCTATTGTATTTTATTATATTATATACCTTTTAATCAGTACCTCTGTGGCCACTGTCGACGTCAGATGTGTGCTTGTCGTCGTCGCAGTGGTCAGACAACACCTAAACTCAGAATTAATATTAGGACGAATGTAAAGAAGTTGTTTGTTCTGTGCCAGTAAAGGTACCATCATATGGTCACATTACTTACCGACGAGTAACAGAATGTTACTACGTACCGTTTGTCACCCGCGTTACATGTACAACTTTTTACGGCCATACCCACATACATACAGTGCCGAATTGCCAAACATAACACGGATATCTCGTTCACTTCACTCACTCGATCAATAATACAATGGTATCGTAAACAATATTTTTTATTACATTTTAATATTGTTTATAAGTCAGTAAAGCCAAAACATATAATTTCACTATAATTTTATTCCTCCTAGGGACATTTTTTATCACAAATGTATGCTGGAATTCGTTCTGAAAGAAAACAACCTAGTTTGACTTGAATCTAGTATAGTAAAATTGAACAACAGCATGATCATAACATACTCGAGATGTACCTAGTATGTACATTAAACAAAACTACCTACCTTCCTAATTGGAACACAAAACCTTAAGAATTGTTTTCGATCAAACCATTATAAAATATAAATGGAGCTACCTACTAACTCATCTTAGTAAACCACTGAAACAGAAACAAAATTAAATAGTTGAGGTAGCGACTCCACTGGATCTCCTTGTTTCGGATGACAAGTCAATAAAAACTTGTTTCTGAAATTTTCGCGCGTTTACGCGAGCTAAAAATATATAAAACCAGAGCGTAAGATCCTCCTTCGTTGGCGTCTAGCGCGTTTCTGAGAAATGTCTTGCCTTTAAAACGTAAATCGGAGCGCTATTAGGTTGAATATCGCTTGCGCCTCTTTACCCTATTCCTGCTCGGAAGTAAAGACGTGAGTACCAAATCTAATTTCGTTAATTTTAAGAATAATTTAGGTCTAGAGAATTTTTATCTGAGTAGGTACTGGAAATGATAACAAATTTTCTTACTGTAAGTATTTATTTTGGTCTTCTAACCCGAGTTTTTTAATAGAAAATTGCAGAAAATGAGGTAAAAACCACATGATTTAAAAAGAAAATGTATCGAGAAAAAACTTTCAATTGTGTAACCATCTTAGTGCTGGACAGATAAAAGTCTGAAAAATAACATGCCTTTAGTTTTACATTCATGGAATATTTGATTGACTTACCGTGACACGGCAGATCATTATAACATTTAGGGAGCCTCCTCCATAGTACGAGTTCTTAAATCTCTGTCATATGACGAAACCGAAAACCTTTTAACCCCCATAACTAAATTTCATTTAAACTAAAACTAACTCTAACTTAATCTACGTAATGAGAATGTATATAATTATATAATCTACTTATATACATAATTATGCATACCGGACCTACCAACTCACAATCCTCTACACAATACAAACCCTCACAACCCTACTCTCAACACCACTACATTACACCTACTCATTTACACACAATACTCATTTCATTTCTGGATTCTTCTATTTGCTGCTTGATTGTAGCAGAAGGATCCACTCTTACATCAATAACCCTTTTTTAATTATATTTTACACACCTACACTGAGCTACTTACTACAATGGATTACCACCTATAGCTTCGTAATATTTGTTTAAGTGCTCAGTAGGTAAATCTGATGAAAGTGGGCACTGGTGTCCTGTGGAACAGGTATTCTACCTATTTCAGGCACCAGTCTCTCGCTTAACAGGTTGGCTACATTATCTGCAGCATTATCTTACGTTTATTTACATTATCTAGTTTGTACCTATCGGCTTTGTGAGAAAATAAATGTTGTTATTATTTTTATTATTATATTTCGATTTCTCCAAGATTTCAGCCTGACGGGCCTGAAGCCTGACAGGGGTCCGTTTTTTATTTACTTTTGAGGTAATACACCCTAAATTACCCAAATCACTTCAAGTGTGCCTATAATATTTGAAGAGTTCTCTCGATTTCTCCAGGGTCCCATCATCAAATCCCGACCTGATGTCAATGGGACCATCTGTGAAGTATAGGTATACTTCTTTCTCTTTGAAACAAAAAAAATAATTTTCTATATCGGTCCAGGCGTATTTGAGTAATCGGAGAACGTACATAAAAAAAAAAAGATTCCGATGAATTGAGAACTTCATCCTATTTATGAAAGTCGGTTAAAAAGAACATGACGGAGCAATGACTAGACTAGACTAGACCAATAGTGGATTTTAAATATGGAATGTGACTCGTATCCAGTTTTTACCCGGCTGAAGCCCCACGAGAGCAGTTTTGTTAATAAGGAATAAATACCCAAGATTCATTAAGAGACAAGTTTAAGGAAATAAATATGTTAATAATAATAATAATATAAGTTTATTTCAGGTAACGTAAGAATAGTACATAATGTTTAAATACTAATTCTAAGACCCATATTAATATATACATTAAAATTAAAATACATACAAAATAGAAGTTAAACTACTCGCACTCGTGATGTCGCCGACGTGTTTCGGTGCGGGGGATCTCGCGACAGGCGACCCTTGAATCGTCGGAACTTCAATCTTGAATCCCTTCCGGCCAGAAAATAGGGCTCAGGAAAGTCGAGAGGCGATCTCTCACCGAGGAACTCTCACATAAATGAGCTGAAACTCACATTGTGACGAGAGTCCAGCTTCTCAACCCTCAACCCCACTCCGGCTTTCCTCTTGACGTACTTGACCACATCTGCGGTCTTCACGTCGTAGTGGACGCGGGACACGTAGATCTGCGTAGTGGGTACTTCCGCTCGGAATAAGTAGTCACCGGATGCAGTGCCACATTGGTTCGTGCAAGAAGGCTTCACAATTTTCCTCACCACCTTCGTGAAGCCCTCTGCATCACAAGGCTCCTTCCGCGGAGGCCTAGCGGGTGCAGCGCTGCGGACAAGTCCACAGCTCTGCTTCTTCCCCTTTGTTTAAGGGGCTGCAGGGGTCCTGGCCGCTGCAGCTGCGTAATCACGTATTCGGGGCAACGTAACCGGTGTTGGTTGACCCCCGGCCGATGAGGGGGCGCGGGCAGCGACCTGCGATTCGTGGGATTCCGCACATTCCGCTGACTCAAAACTGTACATCGAAGCTTTTTGCTCGCCGCGGCGTGTGTTGACATTAATAGAGGCCACTGGTGACCTACATACCGAATCAGTGTTATGTAGTGACACCAACTCAGCACGCAGCCCAGAGATAGTAACATCGACGTGGACGAATCCCACCGGTGAGAGCTTATGCAGCTCCTTCGCGACGAAATCCGGCACGTCGTCTGGGTCGGTCTCCTTCAGCAGGGTGATGTTGTCCTGGAGACACTTCCATCACTTCCATCCCTCCTGCGGGACGGCATCTGGGCAGTTTTGCCTAGCGTTTGGAAGATCAGCGCCTTCCCACTGCAAATCTCGGCCTCCTTGAAGTTCGACTTGCAGATCTGCAGGATGCTGATCTCGTCCATTGTGTCGATGGCATTCTGAATGAACGCCAACAACTCGTTCACGATGATCGCCTTAGGCATCGCGATATTAGCAGCAGCGCCGGCCGCGTCTACCGCGAATTATTCAATTCGTAACTGTGCTTGAGCGAAATGCGTCTGATTCCGAGCGCGCATCGCAAAGCACTCACTATTGACTATGCCCTGCCGATATTTTCATGAAAATATTATGTACGCGCGTAAAAACATAAGCTTATTTGACAAAAACTGTGATAAACATAATTATGATACTAGAAATAAGAATAAACTCGCTGTTCCCACAACTAGGCTCCATAATGTTAATAAATCGTTCATAGGGCAAACTGTACGCTTTTATAATAAATTTCCAAGTGAAGTGCTAAGCTTGTCAAATAATAAATTCAAAATGTTGTAAAACAAAAGCTATCCAGGAAATCTTATTATAAAATATCAGATTACTTAGAATATAAGAAAGCCTGGCATTAAAAAAATGAATTTGCCCCAGTGAATAAATTGTACTTAGTATTAGATAATTTTAAGCTATTGTAATGGATCATGGAAAAAAAAACTAGCCCGAGGTTCTTGCCTTTCTCCTTGTGTGCTGGTCGCGATTCCGAACAGGCGGTAGATTTGACGTTTCAAAGTGATCCTAAAAAATCTTACTGAATAAATATATTTGACTTTGACTTGACTTTGATACCTGCACTTTCGAATTTATAATATTAGCATAGATCTAATATGTGCCTATTTGCTCAGCATGGGGACAAGACGCTTTGATACAACTGGTGACAGTTCCAGACAGTTGATGATGAATTGTGATGAGACACGCGCCTTTTGGGTCCGATCCGAGTCGCTCAAGGAACACTTCCACAGACTTATTATAGTTTCGCGATGGCTGGACAGCCATATCATACATAGTATCCGTAGAGATGATTGGGCTAACGCACTCTTCGTACTGTTTATAACATTCTCATCGTCTTATGTTCTAGGTTCCGCCTATGATCTGTACGCGGTGAACATTGATGGATGCGAAACCAGATTGCCGTGTTTCGTCACCGTAGGCGAAAACGTCTCAGTCTCATTAGAGTTTCGAGCAGGTGAGTCCTTCCCATATTACAGAATAAATAATAGCTTTGCACTACCGTATACATATATGTAAATGTATTAGTACATGCTCTTTTTTGTGATAAAGTCTCTAGGTAATTTATACTTGGTATTGGTGCCACAAAACAAAAATGTTGATCGGTGTAATAAGTGGATAGTGATATAGGTAGTTTGCCGTGGCTGTCGCGGCTTAAAGTTGTGTCCACATTTGTGTCATTTCAACAAACAGTGTCTCCGTGACCGTAACAGTTAGGCATGACAAAAACATAAATGTGGACGGATTTTGACACGCGGACATGAGACATGAAATACAGAATCGACTCCTACAACTCAGCCCACGAATGTAGTAAAAGCCAACTATCCCTTAATTGGCATCTAAGATTACGTCAGAACATGGACAGCAGCTTACTTCTGATCTGCGTATCTATAACATTGTCACCTGCGATCGCCAATCAGCCTGCCAAGCGTGGTGGTTATGGCAAAACCATCCTATTTTAGAAGACGCTCTGTCCATCAGTGGAAATCGTAAGTTGGTTTATAGGTGATGCAACGACTAGATGCAATAGTAAGTAGATTGTACAAGGGACTAAACCATCCCATTATATACGAGGTTGTTATAGGATGACAAGACCGAGTTATAATGGGTGGTTTTGGCCCGAGTAAGACACTCTACTTTTCACTTCTATTGCGAGAAAATAAAACAATTCAAAATTAAACAATTTTCAGTAATATTATTAAAAATTAAATGTACAGTTAGAGCAATTTTGAATGTTTAGTGATATGTTTTTCCCGGGAAATTTTATTTCGGTTCTCTGTGATTGGGATGTGATAATATTTTGAGTTGATTGTTGTGGATTAAAAGTTGGAGATACACGGCTCATGCTTGAGTTTCCTACATTATTAAGATCTGAGTGCGGCTTCAGCTGAGTTGACATATTCATCTAATCCCGCGATGTAGATGCTTGGGGTTCTGTAATGTTTGGTAGAATATTGATTCCTTCCGTAATCCGCTGCGTGACGTGATACTTGTTTTGTATAGAGTCCTCTATATAAACTTCATCCACTTGATCGGACCTCCATCCACCGTGCCGTTTTAATGTCGTTGTATTCGCACCAGAGTCCGCCAACAGAGTCGCGGATGTTCTGCGGAAACAATGCCGTTAAATTTACATATTTTTTAATATCGACGTCGTGTCTCGTTTGTAAGGGTCATTCTTAACATTGAATATGTGCTCCAAAGAGTCGACGATTTGAATTTTTTCGATTATTCATCAAAATAAGTGAGAAAAACCCCTTCAGTAAAAGAATCCACACGTTTCTCATCTCTCCATTTTATAAAATTTTCGTAACTCTTTAAATATATTCCACCTGATTTTGTCGGCAACAGATTCATAATTATTTCTTTGCCCTTATCTTCCATTTGCATATTAGCATCTTCACTACCACTTGATGACATTTTTCACGCTCACAATTTGGAAGTAAAAGTCGGGAAGTTATACGTAAAAGTTTGTTATTTGAAATGAAGAAAATTCTAGAGATTTAGCGCCAGTGGAACTGGCGCTAAATCTTTTTTCTCTATCTAACCCGCAACGTAACAGTTCGCATTCTACCGTGAAGTGAAGAATCAACCTTCATAAAACATCACCAAGAAGGTTCTATTTAAAAAAAAAAGATTGACGGAGCACCAAGAAGTCGAGTTTTTATGTAAGAGACCGAATGCTTTGTACGGGCTGATGATTTTAGACAAAAATTAAAAAGAAAAAATACTTTTTAGCCCTGGGTAGAGTTTCGAGTTTAAACTCGAGTTTTAGGCCCGCTAAGCTACACTATTATGATATACTTTTTGAGCAAGAGAAGTGAAAAAAATATTAGATGTAAGTACCACCTAAAGGGACACCTCACCTTCATGTCATTTTTTTTAGGTATTAGGTACTTACAACTGACCAAAATTTTTCAGCATCTTTTCTGATGTCTTTAGGACTTTATAGGACAAACGAACAAAAGAGATTTAAAAAAAATGAGATTACATTACCTTGAGCTTGTGGGTTTTTATTGATCTGACCTTAACCGCCATACTCTACATTTTGTCTTTCCTCTATGTTACGTTAGTATACCTAATCTACCAGCTTTTACACAAACGTAAACCAAATTTTGACAGAGAAAGTACCTAGGTAAATTTCTTAAGCATTGACGAATCTTTGTCTATATTTTCAAGGAACCTATTCCATAACAAGTATTGCCTAATTTGTGCAACTTTGTTGAGACAAAGCCAAGAGAATGTATGGGGAGAGAATTCGTAGCAAAAATAGTAGCACTTCTTTTGAATTGCTACTATTTTTGCAAATTGAAATTGCTACGCTAAACCATAGCGGCACTTACCTGTTCTCTTACAAAATACCTAAACACGCTTTTAATTTTTAAAAACCTTTTTTCAGGCTTTGAATCAACCAAATTGGACCAGGATGTAGTGTTCAACATTAACCATATCAATTTGAAAACAAACGTTACGCCGGGTAAGTACCTACCTACCTAACTGTAACTATACAGCGGCGCACAATTGATAGTTTATTATAATTATGGATCTAGCTAGTAGAACCATGTCATTTACTTGGGCAACTCTGTAGACTTGTAGATAAGAAAAATAAAAAGAGACAATGAAAGATTCCCATAAAAATTGGTAATTCAGTTGGCTCAGGGAACTGAACTAGTGAGATTAATTTTCTCGTTGACTGAACTAATTATTTTTCTTTTCTCGTTTGCTCAGTTCAGAAATCATAAATTAAACTAAAAAGAGTAGTAGAGTAGAGTGGTCTACGGGTAAAACGCAACTTTAGAGTTTTTTACCATCGCCGCAGATAGGTAATACCAAGCGCAGCTAGTAAATTAATATTTGTATTTATTTCTATTATTTGAGCAGATTCTTTGGGTTCCACTACTGTGTAATATTATTTTTACTACGAGAAATAAGGTAAGTACTTACCAAAACTTATTGGTTAAATCATACTTATTTTATTTGACAGAACTGTGCAGCAGTGAGCTGTGTCCAGTGCTAACTGATGGGCCCACATATTTCGGCAGCATGATGTCTGTGCCAGAAAATATGGCTCTGGTATGCACGTTACATTTTTCATTTTTTAATTGAACATGACATGACATATAAAATGTTAAGGGAAGAGGCCTAAGCAAGCAGTGACAACCTGCTTATAATTGTATGAGAACATTGAAACTTTATTTCATGGGACCAATTAACTTCTGATCCTAAAATTGTAATAAAAAGTGCGAGTGTTGAATATTAAACTTGTGCTGTGCGCACAAGCAATGAGCAAATACAAAACAGGTCTTCAAATAGTTTTTGCAGAATACTTAAATAGGTACCTAAGTACCTACCTACTTTTAAATAACTTTTGGAAGTATCATGGCTTGAACATTAAATTATAGAAGCACTATTGTATAGCTGAAAATGGTTCAATGATTTTATCTTACATGTATACAAATCTGCATGAAATGGGTAGGTACTTTCTTTATTGTATTATGGGAAAGCGCTTGACTTTCATCTCACCTGGTAACAAGACCTGGTTTATGATATAGCTAAAGGTGGAAGCACGTTCCACCCGGAATCCTCAACAGTCTCAGGAACTGGTTATCATATGCCTAAAAACCGGAACACATGGTTTTGGAACCCAATAACTTAGAATTGTTGTTATGGCGACAGACTTGGGTACCATGGTTTTTTTTAATACTACTAGGAGACGGGATTGGCAAGTAGCGCACCTGCTGTCAAGTGTACTCTTGCCTATAACAAAGCCTTACTGCATAGGTCACATCCACAAAGAACATAGCCTACACGGTACTGCATTGCGCCCGTCAACTTGAGGCATAAATGTGTTCCTCACGTACCCGTAATTTCACCGGCAACCATACCCTTCAAACCGAAACACAGCAATGCTGCTTGGCGGCTGAAATAAGTATGGTGGTAGTAATTCCCCGGACGAGCCCTTTCACACAAGGGGCTTCTACTACTCTTGGTGGTAGCTAGCCAGCCGGACTTAGACGAAATCCTACCTGTACCACAAGGCACTCAATGGACGGTTCTCCATGGCTTGACACGAGACCATAGAACGTGAAAATGAGATTGGACTATCGATAAAGGACGCTGCTTGTCGAAGTCTTGAAGTATTTAGTAAGAGTAGGTATGTATGCGAAACTCTGTCCAAAAATCTTCCCCAGCACCACATCTCGAGAGCGTCTATATTATTTTAATAATTTTCTCGTAGAGTCCACGTCTCTGCAAGTTGTTAAGCCACGTGTGCCCGTAATTTCAACGGCAGCCCTTCAAACAGCAAACAGCAATGCTGCATGGCGGCCGAAATATGTGGTAGCACTTTCCTTTTTTACGAGCTCTTTCACAAGGTACTCTACTACTCTTCAAATATACGAAGTTATATTCATTGTACATATTGTTTTAATCAAAATTTACTAATACAAAAATGTAAATAAATTGAAATGTGTCTTGGTATAGTTTTTTTTTAACAAATTAGATTCTTAAAATTATACCATGTTTGGTGGGAAAAAATAATAAATGCGACTGAAAACATCCAGACGGTTCTTTCATGTAATCCATGCACGAGTTGAACCCGAACTAGATGCAAAACACCTACATTTTTGCCGTGAGCCAGAACCCTCATGCAAGAGCATATGAAAAAACTTAACCGGTATATTTTTTATATAAATGATACCTAACCCAGGTAGCTCTTGACCTCTCTAAGCTTGTCTGGTCTAACCTAAATAATAGTAAGTATTGTGATCATGCAGCCGTAACAGCTAGCAAACGGCTATTCCGTATAAGTTTCACTGCTTGCTGAGGGCTGGTCAACTATATTTATGAACTTACTATAATAGCTGCTAGCTTAGTGGAAACTACTCGGTTATGAAATAGTATAGTATTGTTCCCCGTGGCATAATTATTTTATTAATGCCAAATTTTCATTAATTCCATTCTGTCGCGAAAAGGTAATGAACATATTTACAAATAAATATAGGTTATTAGTTAGTATCGAATTTATTGAGGTACCTATGAATTTTGTAATTGCTTGCAGAACCAAAGAGGCATGTTGAACTGGCGCATTTACAACGAGCGAGGAGTCCTTGTCCTCTGCTACTCCGTGATGGTTCAGACCCAAAACTACTTGCAAAAACTTCTACGGCCTAATTTCTACCACTAACAAGCAGATGTACTATTACGAAATAGTACATCTAACCTAATTATACCTACTGTTTAATTCTACCGGAGCAACCGTTTATAGCGCAATACACATAAATTATCTCATCTCATTTTATATTATTTTTTGAATGCTCGTTTATTCAAATACTTACCTGTATTTTATATTTGTATTCATGTTGTAAGGCGGAACATGTCCGCTATAGCGCAATAGGTACACATAAATTATCTCTTCTCATTTTATCATATTTTTTTAATGCTCGTTTATTCAAATACTTACCTATATTTTATATTTGTATTCATGTTGTAAGGCGGAACATGTCCGCTATAGCGCAATAGGTACACATAAATTATCTCTTCTCATTTTATCATATTTTTTGAATGCTCGTTTATTCAAATACTTACCTATATTTTATATTTGTATTCATGTAAGGCGGAACATGTCCGCTATAGCGCAATACACATAAATTATCTCTTCTCATTTTATCATATTTTTTGAATGCTCGTTTATTCAAATACTTACCTGTATTTTATATTTGTATTCATGTTTCAAGGCGGAACATGTCCTCACAAACTAACAGAAAATTTTGTACAGGTCCTGTGTTTCGGATGTAAGCACTATTTGTACCTAATTAATTTAATATTCTACCATTTAGGTTTAGGCACTTCAATTTTTGTTCACTGTTCTCTAATCTCAGAATTCTATGTATTATTTTAATCATAAAAACGTTAACCTACCTGAACATAGCACAATACATAATTAACGAGCTATTTTTACCTTTTATTTTTAACCACAGTGAGATATTTGAAGTCGCCAGTCATTTGTAATAGTACTATGGAAATTTGATGAAACTCTTTGAAAGTTTTATATTTCTTACTCGTTACGTACACCACAGTGAGATATTTGAAGTCGCCAGTCATTTGTAATAGTACTATGGAGTTTTGATGAAACTCTTTGATGGTTTTATATTTTTTTACTCGTTACGTACAAGGATGAAAAAGTCGCAACGGCTGAAGCGATCACAGGTCCTTCGCCTCAATAGGCCATAGAGCATGAGCCACCCCATAACTAAGACCTACTTGCAAACACGATAGGAAATAAACATAGGTAGGTAAGCATCACACACACGTGCGAATGAATAATTTTGTGATTGGAATATTTTTAAACGGCTACCGGAACAACGCAATGCTTATAAATTATCTATAACTAAAAGCGCACTACCGATACCCACAAGGTAGGTATAGTTCGACCCGAACTGAGATCTCGTGATGTCTGGTTTGAGTTGAGTCACAAAGATTATGAATCACGGAGATTACACACAACACACACAGATCACACTCAAATAAAACTATTAACACTTCCATAAAAGTGTGCTTTCATCACACCATATTAGGTACCTACACCATACTCAAAGCATTCGTTTTCTCGATCTCTCACGTTGCTCTTATCATAACTCTCATTCTATGAAATGCCAATGAGAGCAAAGCGCCATTACACTGACCGTATGTCATGGTATGTGTGGACAGTAAAAATACAATAAGTGAATAAGTCATCCCTTACTAATATGAAAAGGTTGAAAAATGTTCTTTGAGAAGTGTATTTTGCGAAATTTCCTCCAGATGACAAGAACGCCCTCGTACAAGATGAAGACCGGTAAAATCAAAAGAAATCTGAGACCTAAAAATAAAGGCAGCCGGTGTGGACTAACTTTTGGAGTGCAGGCTTGCAGAGTAGCTAGTTACGAGAACATCAAAAAGACCGCGAATTCAACAAAAAACTAAAAAAAAATCAACTCGGCCCCTCAGGTATCGTAAATTACCTACGTAACAATTTTATTCCAATATCGATTCCACTGCGAAAAAAATCTAACTAGGCAGAATTTAATATGAACGTTATGCATGTGGGCTGAAATCATGATGATGATATTATTACTTTTCACCGTTTAAGCAACGACATCCACCTGAGTACTTAATGTTAATACTGCGATAACCAATCCGTGTTATGCGTGTTTGGGATTCTTCGTGTGGGCTGTGTGTAGGTAACCTTTTACCCGCCACCATTTGCGTTTGACGTGGCTCTTTGACGACTAGGTAATACCAGTAGCCCGGGCCGAAAGCAATCAGATAAGCTTCGGAGCGGCGAGGAGCGGCGATTAAATCTCCTTTGTTCGATTCAATTTGTTCAGGAGCCTCAATGTATTAGATTTTTTTTCATTTGAAATGGATAATCTCTTGAACTGGTTATAACATCTCAGCAGATGAATTGGCCGCGACCTCGGTCACGTGGAGTTGATGGATAGAGGCGGCTCATATTATTTTTTCACAAAATGAGTTTCGCGTTTAATCGAAGGCGCCATGCAAGAACCTTTATTCCCCATCGGTTATCGGTTCTACGAACTATGTGGCCTGCCCACTGCCGACACCGTAGGGTCAACCCTGGATATCGAGGCTTGCCTGTACAAAATGAGGTCTACAATGAAGTGAGCCTTTCGAGAAATTGCTTAGTTAGGCAGTGGTAGGTACAGAATTTATTATAGTAGATACAAGCAGTGCGCTTATATTAAAATGGCCCGAAATTATAATGACCTAGAACCTTGGCGCAAGTGTACAAGCGCGGGGTCAGCTAGTATATTAAATTTCGAAAGTTACTCATTTGTTTGTTTATTTGTTTGTTGTACCTTTTCACTACTTAACGGTTGAACGGGCATGTATTTAGATACAATTTATTAGTGTAAGATGTGGGGAACAACATAGGCTACTTAATATCCCGGTAGGTGCCCGGTAGGTATAGGTAGTACCTATACCGCGAATTCTTTCCGAAGAATCCTCGAAGAGAATATCATGGGATTGATTGCAGATGTCCCACGTCAACAGCCCAATAGTGATAAAATAACTTCCTCCGAAGCTGTTAGATTTGACCATTAATTTATTTTGTTATTATACAAAATCCATAGCCCTTAGTTGTATACATTATGCATACATGTAGTAAGGATGGTCTAGGAGGAGGCTGGTGAAACGACTCACATCTTGATTACAACTCTCTATATTGGGGTTAAGCAAGCGTTTATATTACTAAGATTACATACATATGTATAACTAATTACATACTAGGTACATCTATCATACGGCCAAAAACGGATTTACACTTACTATAATTAGCACGCTTGGCAGACTGATTGGTATTCACAGTTAAAGTTATGTTTATACACAGAAGGAATCTGTTGCTTTTTTGGTGAAGCCCCTTGGTCGACTTCTACGTCATTAGAGGGCTGAAGTGAATTTTTATCCACGACTACCACAGTAACGGTTTTGAGAGCGGTTTTAAAAAAATACATATGAACCTTATCATATTAGTTAGGTAGGGGCGACTCATTCTCTTATTGTTTTCTGCACAAGCACCATAGGTGCTTTTCTCTAGTTCTGGCCTTGCATAGAATGAGAATTAGCAACGAGAGAGAGCCTCAAACACATAAGTGAATAAAAAGAGATTTAGAAAAAGAGTGCTTAAGAGTTCGTGTTATACCTACTCGTATAAGCACACCTATATCGTAGTGTTATTGTACTTTTTGTGTGGCAATCTCCTAACATAAGCCAGACATCACGAAATCTCAGTTTGAGGCGAACTACTTGATATAGCTTTTTTTTTTTTTAAAAAAAAGTAGCTTCGAAATATATGTGTCAAATGGAAAACAATATGCATATCGAAATATAAGATTAATATATTTTTTGTCTCAGCTTCTCATTTATGCAATGTCAACATAAAGTAGAAAAGGTAGGTAATAATACGCCGCGCTCACCGCTAAGGTAACCTGGGTTGGAAGCTGTGGTGTGGAGGGCACGATTTGGTTTGCGATATTGGACATGGGTTTTTGCATTTTAGTCGCGGAGCGGCTGAGAGCGGACGCGCGCTCTGAGATCTATGTCTCTTAGTTTGGTCAACTGTGCTATTAACGGAACTACTGATACCAGCTAGAGCTCTTAAATCAAGTTATAATACAAACTGTTGCATTAATTGTTAAAAGGTTTATCTTTACCATGTTTTGAGTGAATGAGCGTACCAAGGAATATTTTTTTTTCATACAAATTACAGTTTTTTTTGTGCTCCCCTATTGGTAGTTTTGAAAAACAAAAATACGTAATTCACTTCCCCCGAGGGGTAAACATTTGAAAATTTGCCTCTGTATTATTCTTAAACCTAAACTTTCTACAAAGGTACCAAATAACATCTAAATCGGTTAAGTACTTACGAAGATACGTGGTAGGTAACAAGCATTCACACAAACTTTCGCATATATTATCTAGTTTTTTTTTTTATTTATTGTACGACGGGTAAGCACTTGGCCTTCATCTCACCTGGTATCAAGTTGAGACAAGACCGAAGGTGGAGGCGCACTTCACCCGGAATCCTCTACAAACTGAGGAACTGGCTATCTTACCTCTAATTTTATCAATCAACAATTTTAGAATTGTTATTATGGCGACAGAATTAGGTAAGATGGTGGTAGCTAGCCAGGCGGACTTAAACAAAGTCCTACCACCAATCAAACCAAGCACAATATATTGTACTCCCCATGGGGATCGAACCCGGAACCTCTGGATCTGAAATCGGTGGCTTGAACCACTAGACCACAGAGGCGGTTAAAATAGATATTTAAAATTAATATTATAAATATCTATCAGATACGGTAGTAGTTATTAAATTATATTAGGTAGGTGAGTTTTCAATACTAATAAGGTTAGATACGTTTTATAACATTAAACATAGGGTTAAAATCGAAAACTGGGTGGCCAATTGGGTGTGTGGTACCTATTTGTACTTACCTATTGGATTTAGCAATATGCAAACCGTGGGGCCTGCTGAACGTAAGTTTAGACGTGTCTCTGACTACCCTCTAGCAGGTGATCCTCGAACTATCCGCTATCTGAGTGAGAGCGCAGGGTAAATTCTCGTAAGGATTAAAAATACGTCTATTTTTTTTGACAATAAAGAATAAATTAAATGTAAGAATAGGTACTCCCTGTTCATAGGTAGGTATCAGTAGTTCGGTTATTAGTCCGGTTGTATAGGTACATTTAGTCCGGTTGGGCCACGTCAACCGGACTCAGAACCGCCTCTTGTATCAGTAGTTCGGTGTTGGCAAAAAACTTTAGTTTATTATTGTTTTGGCCTTGATCAGTAGAATTTTCCTTTTTTACCCGCCTGCGAAGGAGGGTCATGTATTCCAACGTATTCTGAAGAGATCTTCATTCGAGATGACATATTTTATTTTGACAGCTGTCATAAAATTAAATTTATTGATCATACCTACCTACATATTATTTTTTTGGAGCTCGACGTCAAGTATCTATGACATGACACCTGCCGTCATTTTTGACATCTGTCAAACTTTTAATGCCCATAACTCGGAACTTAGATGTGCCAGGAAACCAAAACCCAAACGACACCGAAGGTGGAAGCTCACTTCAACCGGAATCCTCAACAGTCTGAGGATCTTACATCCAAAAGCCGAACACCAATTTAGAATGGTTGTTATGGCGACAGATTTAGATATGATGGTAAGTCCTATCACCAACAAAACCAATCACAATATTGTACTCCGTCTGGGGATCGAACCCGGGATCTCGGGATCTGGGGCCCTACCGCCGACGGCGAAGCCGATCTCCATTGGCTTAAAATTAGCTTCATGAGAACTAGAAACGATTTTTACCGTCAAATGTACTGAACGGATAGGTTTCATAACATGTGTACACTTTTGAGATGGGAAACGCCATTTTGGATATGACACATACCCGGTAGTAAAAATCGTTTCTAGTTCTCATGAAGCTAATTTTAAGCCAATGGAGATCGGCTTCGCCGTCGGCGGTAGCGTCCCTGACACCGGCAGGCAAAGCACTAGACCACAGGTTAGAATAGATGAGGGGAGGATATTAAGTTTACATAATCTGTGCCAATATTTATACAAGGTTTCATTCTTAGATCATATAATCATTATATCATATTAGAGTATATGATCTAAGGTTTCATTAAAATCCATCCAGTAGTTTCATCGTGATGTGCGATCAAGATACAGACAGGCAGACAGACAAAAATGGAAAAACGATTGTATATTGACCGTGCTTAGCCACATGTTGTACGGAAGAAACCAAAATAGGATCAAGAAGATGCACGGGTGATGTGTAGGTAGGTGTCCCTTAATAATAGTACCAATGCCTGTAATCAAAGGGTCCTCTGAGAGATTTTCTAAAGATGGGAAAAAACAATTGTTTTGGCTTCGTAAGAGTTTAATTTATGTATCCATACAGGTATATGTAAAGAATATCAGCTATCGAATGATTTGACCCAAAGACCATCCCGTCCATAAGTCGTCTTGTATGACAACCGTGAGTAAGGTTGGTGATATTCTACTCAGATAGACGGACACGACGCTAATAAAATACTAAATCAAATGCTACAGAGCGCAAACAATGGCAACAATAGGCCAGAGTAATTTGCACCATAGTATGTTAGCGCAGCGCAGGGAACCGTCTGAGTTAAGGCTCATTTACACTCGACTCGACGACTGGGCAATTCGTTGCTACATATTTGCGAATAGTGACAATTAAAGAATATTTACCTATCCTAAATAAAAATAAAACAAGAGGACAGAAGCGAAGTTTCACATCATAAATACGTTAAATTAAATCCAACTATGGTATGACATATAAGATTCCATGCTAATAACGTATGTTCTACACGATGATTCCGCGCAGGTATCATGACTAGCTCGCGATGTGTTACTGATACTATCGCCAGGATATGTCAGGCTTGCGACCACACTCCTGCCCAAGTCCGGCACTTAGCAGCTCGCTGTTTAGGTAACGTTGCCATCAGTGAGCGGGAGTACCAGCTTTTTGTAAAGCTCTCTCTAACATTCACGACCTCAAACTCGTCTAGGTCGTGCCCAGGTGTGCGAGCATCGAGGTCTAGAGCTCAGATATCGTATTATAGATTTGCATTATTGTTTGTAATGAATTTACGCATAAAGAAACTGGAAAAGTTATTCTTGAATATAATGTTTTGGTATCACTGGTGTTATAGAATATATTTTTTTCAGGTTATACCAAGGATCCTTCAACTACTCTAATAATTATGAAGCCCAAGTTGAAGTGAAATTACTGTGTCACGTGGTCACGTGGAGTTGATGGATAGAGTCGGCTCATTTATATACGTGGGGCAGCCCTGGATCTCAAGGCTTATTAACTAGGGAAGAATGAGCTCTACAATGGAGTGAGCCTACTGAGAAAATGCTTTGTTCAGCAGTGAACTTATTAAACGCATATTGACGTACACGCATATCGACTTAAACGCATATTGATATACACGCATATTGATATTTCTGTTTCCAGATTATTTATTTTGAAAAATGGATTACGCAAAATAACGCCTGAATCAATGAGCTATATTTCGTGATCGTCAAAAATCATAGGTACATCTAAGTAGTCTAACTAGACCGATGACATGATGACAATATGATGACTATCTTTCTGTTTTCAGATTATTTGTTTTGAACGATCATGAATACCTATAATGTGAACAGTCCGTCACTGGACGGTTAGCGATACCTATGGCGATTCGTCGATGACGACGGGTCATCCTAGTATGAATGCGCCGTAAGTGACGCACGAGCAAGCAGTATTTAATGAGTGAAGTAAGACATGTACCAGAGCACTGGTGCCTGTGTAGTGGCTACTTCGACTGTGAGCAGACGTCACAATGGTATCGCCGAGCATAATCGCCTTAGCTCTTGCACTCTCCGCGTTCGCGGCCGCCACTGACGTCCACCAATGTAAAGGTAAGCGTTTACATAAGTCCGTTTATTGGCAACGGTGACCTGCTTTCGTCTCAAACTCAAGTAAACTCTACGATAACATTGCGTTATTAAGACACGTGTGTTTGTAATCTGTATCGAGACGATGTATTTAACGGATCGGATTGCTCTACATTCCGTGTTAGTTGAGAGAGATGGCGTTACAAACCGGTAATTCGATCTTTGATCATTAGAGAAGACACCGGGATAACCACAGTTTGTATGATCGCAGTTAGTTGTCTATGACGCAACCGTCTTTATGTTTACTTTATTGAGTAGGAGTGGGGTCCTTATAAGGTGGTGTCTCTGGCTTAAGTACCTACGCGCGATATGTTTTTTCGTAAACTGTAGCTATAAAATATAAAACACATCGTGGATTCAAAAACTTGAAATCTACCGATACATACAGCCACTTTAAGTTGAATGTTTATCATTATTATCTATCAGTCTATTTTTACCTTATTTTAAACTGAAACGTGATTTTTCGACCATCTATCGCATGTCGCATTACAGCCGTGTTTTGTTTTTTGATCAGTGCATCTAAATGATTGTATTAATTATGTATTCCATGCTCTAATACGCAGATTGAAAATCAATTTATAGTTGGATATTTTCTACTATTGATTTCCCATTATTATTTTTTTCCAATTATGAGTTAAGATTAAAAACGCGATTTTAATACCCTAAAACGAATAATTTTCCAACTATTTTTAAGCAATCCAAGAGCTTTTTTTGAAGACGTTTCGGTAGGCACTGGCCGCCCGGCGCGAGCGTTTGACCGGCTAGATTTCTTTTGTTTTTGTTCTCTGAGATTATTAATAACAATATCATAATATTTGTTTTCGACAAGCCTTAATAAATAAGAAGCCCTATCTTTTGCAATAGCTTTAACATGGTTTCAACGAGAAATCTCTCAGTTCTACACGATTTAATATCGATTTAGTGTCATCTTTATGATTTTTTTTTTTATAGAGACCATTATTATGATTCACGTTTCCGTCTTTGCACAGCGCTTGAGTATATGTTCGATTTCATTAAAATATTTTTTTTGGCGCTACATCGCCTCATAATAGATTTACAGAGGTTCAAAAATCTAAAAGGTGAAACTACCCCGCCTCTGGTCTAGTGGTTCGACCACTGGTGTCAGATCCAGAGGTCCCGGGTTCGATCCCCATGGGGAGTACAATATTATGCGTGGTTTGGTTGGTGGTAGGACTTTGTTTAAGTCCGCCTGGTTAGCTACCACCATCTTACCTGAGTACGCCATAACAACAATTCTTAAAAATAGAAAATGTTGTATTCCGGCATTTTTAAGACAGCCAGTTCCTCAGATGGTTGATAATTCCGGCTGAAGTGCGCTTGCACCTTCGCCCTTATCATAACTTGAAAATCAGATGAGATGAAAGTCACCTCCCCGTCGTACTATAAAAAAAAAGTTAAACGACTACAATCCGAAAAAAAGTTAAGTGAAACTTTTTTGTCGTGGTTTCATAAAACGACACAATATTTTTTTATTTATTAGTTATTTACGTAATTCGAATATTACGTTCCACTTACGTTCGAATTACCTAGATACATGGTATTATTGTTTGCATGGTAGCTATATATCTGTGTTGTGTACTATTACATTTCATTATGTTAAGTATGTATATATCCTTATAAGCTTTCAGCGATAAGGCCGCTCAAAGTCGCGAAGTTAGTTTCTTTTATGTCTTTTGTAAATGGGTAACGATAGAGTTATCTATCTATTTAATAACTATGTAGTAGGTATAACTAAAAACAACAATATTTTGGATATTCAATGCCTAGATTTTCCTAATTGTTTCTTGTGTAAACAATTTATTGTGTTTTTTTAGTGAACTCTGCTCGTACAAATGACAGTTAGGTATGGAATCAATAGACTTTAATGGGGGCTGATAAACACTCACGGTGTTTTACATAGATAACGGGACGCGCAGCACCCAACGAGTTAGCTCGATGGGTGCTGTAAAACACTCAATATGCTGGAAGCGCAGCACCCAACGAATGTTGTTACTAGTGAGATCTTAGATAAAGACTGTGTGTACTTGGCAAATTTCACATTTTTATGTCCGCGATGTATTTTTGTTAATACTACAATAGTATAACGCTAGTACCCTACCCTATGCTATTTTACTTATTTTATATTAATTAGTAATGTAATCAGCTCTTGACGTATGAAACTTGCGAAAGAGGTCTACAGTGGACTTGACTTTGACTTAGATTGGACTTGTGTACTTTATTTTATTGGTATATTATCAATTAAAAATTACTAATTTTAACGGGATATTTACCTACCATGATTTGTTGGTGAATAAGTTCCGAAATTTCGACGCAGTTGCATGCGCCACGATCACGGATGCACTGAAGTCTTTGCGAGTAGGAATGAAGGTAGTTATCAATTTTATTATTTGTGTTGATGTTAGGTACTCGGATAACCCATAAAAGAATATGGTTCTGCCGTGGATGTTGTAAGAGGCGACTTAGGGCTTATACCAGGAGATAAGTAATAGCTACTTCTTTTTAATGCCAGTTTAAGGAAAGATACTAATTTTGAACAGTGGACGGACAGACGTAAGTGAAAAAACTAATAGACCAAAGTGTAACATTGATTTTGTAATACAGGGTATATAGGTACCTATTAGCTCATCGACATTGTAACGTCGTACTATATTCTCTACAATCAGTTATTTTATATGTGTAGAAAACATGTCTGTAGTATCAACAAGGTTGTGATATCAATTCCGATCGTGGCCTAATAGACTGTTTGATATTCCGTAAAGTTTAAGTTCGCATTTCAGACATGCATGACGGTGAAGGTCACATAGATAGTAAATTGGCGTGTACCTAGGACCAAAACCCCAAACGGCATGGGTGACTATAACTAAGTAGATTACGCTAAGCAGCGATGGGCTTGCAATGCAACGAACCCGTAACGAATAGAATGAAAATAGCGAAGCCTAGGGGTTTTACGCTGTAAGTAATCCAGTGATCGGAGTTTTTTCGAAGAGAAATGTTTCGTTTTTTGAATCGAACCCGATAGCGGAGTCCAGATGCTTTGAACCGCATCGACCAGCCATCACTGAGCCACCCGGCCACACACACAATAGGTAGGTTCGCAAATAACCGAAAATATTTAAAGCAATTGAAACCTGACCACACAACGTGTATAAACAGCTTCCTTAATTATATATCGAACAGTGAGGAGATATTAAATACGTGTTGGTTTGATCTTTACAATAACCTTGAATTCATAGAAACAAATCGCATTCTAATTCTTACACGTTTGAAGTCAGACAAGACAAGACTAAGACAAAAACAATTTTGCATCTACAAAAAACTTCCATGTGCAAAAATGATTTGCACATGAAATAGGAAGTAAGATCTTGGAAATATATTTACCTAACCACGAAAAAACCTTCACTGCGCAATAACTCCTAAATAAGTATATAATGAGGAAGTAAACTGTAGTATATATCTGATAGTCTGCTAGATAGGCATCCGTGCGGCTATTTATCAGTAGGTTACCTTTAGTCTATATACCTAATATGACATCTCGGCGTGGGGTCAGCTAGTCGATCGAGTGAGCGAAGCGAACAAGATCTTTGTGTTATGTTCGGAAATCCAATTTGGTTTTTAATTGAGTCTGTATGTTATGTGGCAATGTTTGTGACGACGGCTTGGATTTACGCGCACCGAGGAGTTTGAGGCTTTGCTATGGCTATAACTAGATTGAAAGGACTATGGAAAAATAATGCAGAACACTAACTTTTGTAATTTTATTTTTACCGGTCACATTTAGACCGCAATTCCGTAATGGTTGATTAGGTACTCGTTATTTGCGCGACCATAACTGCATAGAACTAATAGAAAAAAAAAAAATTTCTAGAGCTGGTTCCGTAACTGAGCTAACGTTTTACGAAGCAGATCCGTAATTAATTGTCTCGTTTGGTCGCTCGATACCATTTTGAGTGAGCCTAAGGGCAAAGTTAATAGCTTATCAGAATGATAAATATGCCTACAGCATGCGTAGGTATACTCTTACTTATCGCATGTCATTGACCGACGTAAGCGTCAAAGGTAGGTAAGGTAACGTATCCTACCAAATTAGGTAGTAGGTACGATTGGTACGTACTTGTATGTATGGTAGATTTTTTTAATATTATTTTTATAAAACTCTACTTAAACTAGAAGGTATCTATGATAATCATACAATTAGGTAGGTAAGTCTAATATCCACAGCTTTTTACATAAACATGACAGGTACTTAGAGGATCTTGTATGGAATACTGCTGTCATCTCTGGGATGGCTCAGCCAAGTATCAGCTCGAAGCTCCTGGATTCGATTGAGCGCCATGCTGGCTCATAGGTGATGATTCGCTTGTTAAGGCCAATTTGCAGAGCCTAGAACATAGACGGCGTGTTGCTAGGCTGTGTGTGTTCTTTAAATTCCACTTCGGCGAGGTGCGCACGATATTTTTAACCTGATCCCTCCATCCCCTCGTAGCTTGTAAATGTTCCATTGTGCCGAACACATCGTTTCGCCTCTACCTTTATCATGAATACTGGTAAAGAATGGAATTCCTTGCCTTCGTCTGTTTGTCCTTTTAGGCAAGCGTGGTCCATCTTAGGCAACATCTTTACTTGTTTTACATGTAAGCTGATGGGCGTAAGGCGCGGCGGCGGCGCGGCGGTGTGAAATCGGCGTGGTAGATTTATAACAGCAGCCGTTCGAACTCTTTCATTATACTTACAATCTCGCACGATGATTTACGATGAATATGTTTGAACGTTGTTATGTTATCAAAACCATTGAAGATGCGTTGACATAACCTTACTCTCTCTTTAAACGCTGACCAAGGATACTTTTCTCAGTCATCCTTACCGCCGTTTTGTAAACCAGATCAAAACTTGGTCAAAGCAAGAGCAAAGAAGAAAGCTGATTTTATAGGAAATATCTAATATTTTATATGAGCCGTGTCACCTTCCATTTCGTGGTTCGGTATCTCCATGCCAGACATATTTATTTCACAGAGTAACAAAGTCAAGAGTCTGCGTGTTTACTGCCCAAAATATACCCTTTACCGTAGCTCCTTAATCTCATAACATACCCTTTACTATCTCTAAGGGCATTTAGATCCTCGATATCGAAATCTCCAGCAACGTTCAGTTACGTAGTCATCTAGACTAGAGGATTAGGCACAGCCGCCATGCAAAAAGCTCGGTGTGATCAGTAGAGCAAAGTGGTATTTCAGTGCAGGGCAGTTATAATCAGTTTATTGAGACTGCTTCTTTAAACGTCACAAATCGTGGAGTATTGTTCTTACCTTTGGGGAAGAGCACCTGAATACCAGCTTAAGCCGTGACAGTGATCCTCATCACAAGCGGTATTGACCATCTCAGGAGAGACTCTGTTGATTGTGTTCTGTGTTGTGGGTTCGATCCTCATGGGGAGTACAATATATTGTGCTTGGTTTGGTTGGTGGTAGGGCTTTGTTTGAGTCCGCCTGGCTAGCTACCACCATTTTACCTAATTCTGTCGCCATAATAACAATTCTATAATTGTTGTGTTCCGGCATAGAGGTAAATACCAGAGGTAAGATAGCCAGTTCCTCCGTTTGTTGAGCATTCCGGGTGAAGTGCGCCTCCACCTTCGGCCTTATCTTAACTTGTTACCAGGTGAGATGAAAGCCAAACGCTTCCCCGTCGTACAATAAAAAAACTAAAAAAAACTGAAAAGAGCTTGAAGATCGCTCTTGAGAATGTCTTTGCCACGCGGTTGGTAGCAAGATGCTATGAAGATAGAATCGTGATCGGTGATCCCTATTCTACAGACAGAAGCTTCTAGGGTTGATAGAGGGGTAGTGTCGATAGGCATGCAGTGCAGGGACCGCTTGAAATAAATGACAGTACGTTCGGCGTGCGTTCTGTCATTCCTGACTAAGTGATAGTTCGCGATCCGAGGAACACGATGGCTAGGTAAGCTGTACTAGTATAATATCGACTTTATGCTTGGACATATAGTCTTGAATTAGGGTTTTTTGCCTAGATAGACCGCGGGCGTTGAAGAACGCGATTGCGAGGGACTTTGGTTTGGTTCTTACTTTTTGTACTACCATAATTTAGAGAGTAAGTGAGAGTCGCTAGAGTATAGGTAACGCACCGTGTTACGGTGGTTGGAGAGGACCGTGAGGCGATCCATGGCAGTTGAAGCCGCACGGAGCTCTTCGGTGAGAGCAAACAGGTCGTCTACATCAAGTAGAAGCGAGTCAGGCATACCACGAGTAGGGGCCGTAGCCAGAGGAGGGCGAAGGGCTACGTATGGGTAGCTTTTGGTTGGGGTTGGGGGCGGGGAGCCACGCAGCCTGGCGGCTCAATACACTTGACACAGCGGGTACGTGCGAAACAGTTTCGCGCGGAATGGCCATATAATCGGCAGTTGTGGCATTGGGATTAGGCCAGTAAGAGAGAAGATGCTCATGATATTGAAGATCTTTTTGCCTTCAGGGGAGAGATCTAGTACCTCTATAACCATGTTGTAGGAACATGTACTGTGGGGGACTTACCGCTGTACATGCGGTGGACTTCCCTGATGGGGAAGTCCTGTGCGATGAGGTCTGTTTTAATTGTTTCCATGGAAACATCTGAGGGGAGGCCGCGAATGATAACTCGGAGGACTTTTTCCTCAGGAAGACTCTGGTGTAGTACCCTGGTCTTTTCCTGGCGAAGGAGGGAGGTCATCTTTCGGTGGTCAGAAGAGAACTGCACCTGCAAGATGGTGCTGTTTGCTCCAGATCGAGCTTTGGTGTACTGAATGTTGCGCTCTCTGAAGAGAGCAATAACATTTTCGAAGTTAGCACCAGTGAGGGTGATGGGAGGAGGTTTTTCTTTTTTTTTGAGAAGCCACGGGAGTGGACTTTTCAGCAGGGGCTGGGGTTGGTATGGGTCGAGTGCCCTTGGCGGGTGCGGTAGCAGTGGCTTTAGCCGGAGGGGCTACCTGTGAGCGTTTCTTCCTCTTTTTTTCTTTCGACTACTTTGTAGTCGTCCGAATCGGATGAAGAGGATGAGGGAGCTGGGCTTTCACATTCTGAGAATGCTGGAGATGGAGCGGTTTCCATCTCCAAGTCGCATTTGCCTTCCGAGACTGAGTCGGAAGCCGGTAAATAGGGAGACTCCGGCGAGTCTTATTAGAGGTGGAAGCCTGAAGGGCGGGCGGGGAATTTACTACAGGGGCGGGGCGCTTATGCGCCTTTGCCTTAGGGGCAAGGAGGGCAGGCTTAGTGGAAGCCAGATGGGCTACGGTGAGGGACATATTCAGGCTAACCCCGAATTTAGATGCAACCTGAAGGGCTGCGGATTGAACTCCAATATTGAGTTCGGGAGGGAGGAAGCCTACGATGGCTTTTAGAAATGCTGACGCGAATGCGTTGGCATCAAAAGGGGGGTCCATTACTCCGGAGGAAGCACCCAGAGGTGCGTATAGCGAGTGATCCCACCTGTCGGGTAAAGACAGGTGGGGGTGTACCCCGGGTGTCCTACCTAACAATGAGTCTCAGTTATCTCTCTTACGGGATAACCGGGGTAGGGACTAACCGATACCTGACGTCCGACTAGGGGAGCACCCAAGGCCGGTGATGTCAGACCCGTCCGGATTCTGTGTTTATCTGAAGGGTAACCACAGGCGCTCCGGGTCAACGCCCAACCAAGTTCGTATATCACCGTGAGGTATCCCTTTTCTTCTATGTTCGCTGTAGCGGGCTCAGGCGCGGTGTGCGAGGGGCAAGGCCCGGGGCACAGCGCAGTCCAGGTAGCTAGGCGAATTCCTTCGAGCGGCGGGTGTGAAGAATCGGGCGGAGTTTGGTGCGGGCACCCCTCACCACTCCTACGGCTTGGTCCATGTGCTTCTTGAAGCACAGGCGTCGGTCGATGGTGACCCCCAGATATTTGACATCTGGTTGCCACGGGATGACCACGTCCTGTAACTTCAGTTCAGCTGGCAGCGCTGTGTTTCCGGATAGGATCGCCTGGGTCTTCTTCACGTTAACCGACAGTCTGCATTTCTGCAGCCATTCTGACAGGGCATTCAACATGGGTTGAAATCTCTTTACTGCAAAGGCTGGTCTGCGTCATCTGCGTACAGGGCGAGCTTAGTTGCCCGACGATTGGGATGTCGTCGGTGTACCAGGCGTAGCATACCGGGAGAGGCAGCTTCCATGCGGTACTCCAGCCTTTGCAGTTCTCTCTGTCGATATCTCGCCTTCGACAGTAACTGAGAATCTTCGGTTCTTCAAGAAGCTAGCGACTACGGAATTAATTTATTTAAAAACGACAAATATTCATATTAAAAAGCAGGCCTTCCAACTGAGTGAGATAACACGCTAGTATATATTGTTGTCTCGCTTATACCTTGGCGGACGTGAAAGCATAAATATTTCGGCGCCCTGTATTCTGTCTGCAGACATTTGCGTTTGTAGCCGGGCGGAGCGCACGCCTTTCTGGTCGCAGGTACATGAATGCTTGAAGTCCGATGTGGTATTAAGTACGATGATGTGGTGTGGTGTGGTAGGTAGGACAACAGGTAGGTAGCTACACATTTAAGACACACTCAACTAAATTGATAGAAGATTCTATTATTTTATGATCATCTTCTTTGTTCTACATACCTATTATAATTTACTTTATAAGTACCTATCTATTTAGCGACAACAATAGTCAGTCTTTCTTTCATCATTCATTACTAGTTGGTAGTTACCAATAGCTACTTACCTACTACCTAGTCCCTACACAAGATAATTTTAGATCATTATTATTGTCAGACAATGGTTGAGAATTATTAATTATTTAGAGGGTAAATAGCACGCTAATCTGACTCTCGTATGTCAGTTCTAGACGTGTAGTAAAAACTGTAGGTAATGCAGTAGTATTTTCTGTCTTTGTAGTTTGTTATCCATAGCTTAAAATAATTAATGTATTCATCCATATATTAATTCATCTTAATGTGTATATATTTATTATTATTCATTTACTTGAATGAGTAGGTATGTATAACATATATTTTATAGGTAAATATGTATAAAACTTTGTATTTGTAAATACTATTGTATATATACTAATTTTGCCTTATATGTATGTATTTATTAGGTGATAAACATATATGTGTTGGTATAGTTTTGATATTTGTATGTATATTTAATTTGTCTATTAAAATTGTATTTTAATTAAAGTACACTTTTCTACCTTTTCAGTGTATAACCTCTCTCTCCCTCAAAGGTTTGCTGGTAGAAAACTCTTTAAGGGTTGCTCGCCTCTGTACATATGTTTTCCTATGACATGTTCAAATCATATTTATATGTACAATAAATAATTACAAGAATTACAAGAATGCATCCAAAATGAATGAATAAATTATGGCATTCAGTGAGACACGAACAAATGGCATGCTATTCTATGAGACTACAACACATCGGCAATTACAATATAATTATACCTACTTACATAATTGCGTTGATTTGCTTAGCTTGGATTGAAGTCAAGGAGTCTAGAACCAATGATAATCTCGCAGAGCAATAATTACCAAGTAGGTTACCTGCCTGTGTACAGTCCCATAAGTTAGGTAGGCATATACACCCAAACTGCAACCAAAAATAAAAATAAGATATGTTATGTAGGTATAGGTAAAAACTTAAAAATAACTCTAAGTGCAAGTTCATATCATTTGAAGTAGGTGCCGGATTGCCTTGATGTGCACAACAACATATTGATTGTATGAACAACAAACAATAATAACAAGAATCATCAAAATCTATTTCGAATTGGCGAAGTAATCGAGTAACAAAAAAAAAACATACAGCCGAATTGAGAACCTCTTCCTTTTTTTGAAGTCGGTTAAAAATTCTAACTGTGCTAGACTTACCCAGTAAGGGACAATATTCACTTTATATATTACCTGTTACTTTAGGTAGGTACTTAAAGCAAAAATCCTGTAAGCGGGCCCAGTTAACCAATTCAAAACATGCATTAGGTCAACTGGACTCGAGGGGCCAGTTCGAGCGGGGCCAGTCGACCAAAGAGCCTGCTAAGCGGCGATGGGCCTGCAACCTGTCACGTATTGAATAGCTATCTATTCAATTAAATTACATTCAACTAGCTAGTTGCAAAACGTGGGGCAAGTGCCGAACGTAAGTTTGGACGTGCCTCTGACTACCCCCTAGTCGGTGATCCTCATAAGATCTACGCTTAGAGGTGAATCCTCGAATGGGAAAAAATCGTGAGGATATTTATTTAAAAAAAACAGGTATGTATGTACCTTCTTCAGCAAAAAAAAAAGTTTTTTTAGCTCTCACGTATTTTTGAACTTTAATATTTTTAAAATAATTAGTGACGTCGGTTCCATTTTTTTTAATGACTGTCTTCTAGGCTATTTCTGTGATGCTTTCACAGAAATAGCCTAGAAGACAGTCATTAGTCATGCTTCGTTGTAGAGTAGGTATACGTCAACATTGGCATGGCAAGCCAAAGGTACCTAATATGTAAATGTAAAAATACTGTTTTAAGTGTTCCGAACAAAGGAGCGTTCGGTCGCTTTAATAATGTCTATTATTAATGCAAATTAAATATTAGAGGATTAATGAAAAAAAAATTGAGCTACACCATTGGGAGGCAATTTTTTGGGACAATTTTGGAGAAAAGGTAGTTTTTTGATATCTACCTTTTGTCCTCACGAAAATAATCTATAAAACTTAAAGCGGTTTCCACTATCTCTCGCTTTCTCTTTATAGAATTATTTAACATTAAATGTTAAAAAATAAATAAAAAAAAGAATGAACGAAATGAACATTTTGGACACATTTTACATTGGATAACCTTACGTATAAGAGAGCTAGTACCTACTTTTTTGATCCTTTTCCTATATATCACATTAAATAAAAAAATATTTTAGCGCAAATCCGCATAGAAAAAAAAATGAGGCTCCCTTTTGGGCTTTTGGTCAGCGATAGATGGCACCAGAGAGCCGTATCTTATGGACCGTAGGTACCTAATAGGTAGACAGTAGAAATTAATAATGTTTATTTCTATAGCCACTATAACCACAAATTATGTTTTTTTTTCTTGAAATGTGGGTCTTCTCGCGCTCAGTAGATTAGACGTCTAAAGCAACAGACTCAAGTTGTTAGCGACGGACTCTTGCGATAATAGAAATGTTTGAAATTTTTATTTGTTAAAGTATAAGCTGTTTAAGGCATTGTTGGCTGCACAAATTAAACATGTAATACCAAGACAAGTGTGTACCTAGTTTTCCGCAAACACAGGTGTGTTTGCGGAAAACTTCCAAAGAGTCTTCATACAGGCTTCTTTGAGGTTTTTCTCCCTGAAGCGTGGTTATAGGTACTTAAGTAAAACCTCAGATCCAAGTAAAAAAAAATTACTTGAACTGAGCGGAAAATAGTAGACAACAAAAAACGCAACAGAACCGTGCTTATTTCACTTTCCTAAATTAAGGATGCTAGGTCATTTAGCCACTGAATTTATGCAAGGTTTTAAAGCACGTGGCCAGCTAGCATCCTAGTTAGCAAGAAAGTAAAATCGCTACCGTCCTAGCTCTGTAAGTGCTTATTACACCTTCATAAATTAAGGATGCCAGGTCATTAAGTCACTGAATTTATGCAATTTTAATAGCACGTTGGCTAAGTGCTCTTGAAATTCGATTGGGAAAAACTCTCTGCCGCCCACTGTAATAATGACTTACAATCGTTATTTCTGAATATCCGCTAATGTTTGCGGATTCAGTTAAAAAAATACTGTATCATTCACACTACAAATGATTGTTAGATGCATAAACATATGGAATGTTGTCGGCGCGGAGCAGTGGTGGTGGTAGGGCGCTTAAGGCCATGGTCATCTAGCCCTATTTCTAAATAAGCTTGTACATACGCAATAAGTGCCACTTCTATGTGTGTGTAACTGGATAATGCATGTGTAAGTAGTTGGTAGGTCAGTTTAAAAGTACCTACCACAGAACTATATCTATTATTTATCTAAACTGTGGTAAGTACCTACCTACAGATAATGTTTTGTCCGCAAAACAAATCAGTAGATGCTGCTATCTCAGAAGGTAACTACTATATTAGTACCTACTACTAATTTTTTTTGTAGAGTCTGATCTATAGGTACCACAAAGGGAAGCTGTGAGTTAATTTATTCATATATTCTAAATATATGGTAACTGGTCTTACTAACTTCCGAAGTTTGATCATAAAATGATTTTCGATTTCAATCCACGTATACACGGCCGTTCCGTGATTCACCTTTGCGCATATTCTATGACTTATTTGCGATAGCGTGCGTAGGTATGTGAACTAGATTACGAGTAGAATACCTACTTCTATATAAATTATTTACTTTATATAAAATTACCTTATATAAATTTTACAAGCTGCAGCTTGTAAAATACCTACGTAGGCAACATCTTTACCTAGGTACTTGTTTTTCAAGTGAGTTGGTGGTCAAACGCTTGGCCATCAACAAAAAAACATGCAATATGTAAGGTTCCTTTTTCTCGGGAGTTAGGAGTGCTTTATATTGACCTAACCTGTCGGTGACTGACCTAGGTAAGCTAGCTTTTGAGACTTATAAAGCCCTGGATGGGGACAATTTGGGCAGACAATTTAAGCAAATTAATTCAACTAAAAACAATACAACAAATAGGTACATGCAAATATTAAAAATAACTGTAAACAATAAAACAATATGTAGATGCATAAAACAACAATTAAATAATAAATAGCTAGGTATTACAATACATTACTGTTATGTCAGTAGTAATGGTAGGACAGTAGCAGGCAAACTAGTCTAGAAGAACGAAAAAAGACATTTCTATAAAAATCTGTCTCTGATTTTTATAGAAATGTCTTTTTTCGTCCGAGCATCGCTTGCAGCTTTTCCCTTGGCGGCTCCTAGCCACATCTGCTCCCGGTTCGTGACGGCATTTAGGTAGTTATGGCACCGTCCGTGTGCCCTTTCCGAGATTCTCATTCTCTTTATCTTCCTTCTCGGGATTAACAAGCCTCATAGCTTAGTTGGTATTAACTCTGCCTTCTGCGCTTTAGGTTGTGGGTTCGATTCCCACCCAAGACATACATTTGTGTGATTAATATATATGTTTGTCCTGTGTTTGAGTGTTGTATTGTATGATAAGTACCTACCTATGTACTTACAAAAAACAAAAGTATTTTAGTAAATATTCTAGCCGTAGTCTAGTTCCCATAGTACAAGCTAGCTTAGTTTGGGTCTACATAGCGCTGTGTGAAATTAATGTCCTATAACATTTGTTACAAGTGCCCTCAAAATTTCACTCAATTGACCACTTATTCGAAAGGCCCCTCTAATCCGGCACACCACTCGACCGCTTACCTACAGCTGAATACAGACTGCCCCATTAGATACCTACCGTCCCATCTGAGCGGGTTCGTTGAATCCCACACCCGCCCAG
Source organism: Venusia cambrica (assembly GCA_951394065.1). NCBI lineage: Eukaryota > Metazoa > Arthropoda > Insecta > Lepidoptera > Geometridae > Venusia > Venusia cambrica. The sequence continues at coordinate 8,458,563 of OX596042.1, forward strand.
CTGGCCGTTAGCGCTCCCCGCGTGTTGGCCGTTAGCGCTCCCCGCGTATATCTTAACCCCCCATGTAAGTTATATAATCTAACTAAGAGGTATGGGCACATAAACCTAATGGATAGGCTCTAGGTTTAGGTTCAGGCAATGCATCTACGTAACTAGTAATCTCTATGCAATCTTTGTAACTGAGACGGTTTAATAGAAAAGTTATAGAAGCAATCTTGTCTGAGCGGACGGACAATCGTTTTACTTTATTTTATACACCTGAGTTGGTTGTACTTTTCCCCGAGTAGTTCTCGATGAAGTTGGTCGTTCGTAGTATATCATTGCATCATGCGATACAAAGTTATACGCTTGTATTGAAACAGAAATCGCGAGTGTAACTATAAAGGCAGACACATACCAAACCAACCTACTACAAAATGATTATGATTCGAGTTTTTTAAATAAATATTTTTTACGTCGTGTAAATGTGTGTGTAAATAAAATTCGTGTGTCTTATAGCTTCGGATAGGTATAGGTACCTATTGAAGTTTCCGCCAGAAGAACGTTTGGTTGTGAGCAAGTATTAGTAATTTTATACTATACAAGTAGATATCCTAAACGGTTAAGAGCATAGTTTTGTTTACTTTGCCTTGTAGTAGTTTATAATTATTATTTTGATTCGAAAAACGGCAGACTCTGAGTCTGCCGTTGACCACGGCTTGTGCAACCCTGCCGACGACGCATCAAAATACTGTGTCATAATTGCGAAAGTTTAAAAAGACTATAGCTTATAATTTGTGTGAAAAAAGAATTAAGAAAACTTTAAATTAATTAAAGAAAAAACATACCGTTTGGATGAAAAAAAAATGGAACTTAAAATTCAAAAAGGTTTGTTCTATATAATTTGAAGAGATGTTCTAGACTAGAGAATCTTATTCAATGTTAATATTATAATATAGTACAACGTTTTGCCAAGTCTCATTAGTATATACATACAGTGAGACTACTAATGTACTTAAGTAGTTATTGAGTTATGTAGGTAAGAAATATCGTGAAATTGACACGACAATGTGTGAAATAGCATTGATTCCACTAGTTTTGTAGCTAGCTTGATTAGCATGACTTTGTTCTAGCATGATCTTTTTCCGCTGTCACACCGAGGTCACATATTGTGTATAATATGTGCGCTGTGCACTGGTGACCTAAAACCTACCATAGGCACCAGTCGCACACATAACAGGTTATTCTAACTTCTTATATGAATCACTATATACAGATAAATAGGATCTGAATAACCTAAGAAAAATCAATACCTATCTATTTGATTTGATTATCAAATGAAATAGGTATTTAATTTTCTTAAAATATGAAGGCGTTGTCCTTTTTGAATAACCCAATACTGAGATCAAGATTTTTTTCTTGATCTGAGACTGTAGCTAGTATTCTCAGATAAGTATTACTATTGCACACTCAACAACTTCATATCACTGTTTCCTGTTATTAATTTATTTATTTAATGCATTGCATTTATTTAGTAACAACCAAAACGACAAAGAAATGAAAAGAAAAACACAAAATCAATCATAAATAAAAAAACAAAGCGACACATAACCAGAATAAAAACAAGAAATGAAAAATACGAGTAAAGCTAAATATTGTTATCGAGCATTCTGTGGTTATGGGTATCAGTGCACTCCACATATTTAGATATATATTCGCATTCTAGCTTAACTGGGTCTAATGGAAACCAAGAACATTGTTTATGTGACAGCTTAGGTTTCCTCAAGAAACTCATTCATAGAGTTAGGTTCTACACCCACCAATGTATGATTTCAGTTTATTTTGTGGTATCATACTTTTCCTATGTGTTGCCAAAATCGGTAACTTAAGTAACAACTGACATCGATAGCTCCAAAAGCGCAAAGTCAGCTCAAAATAAAAAGCATCGGCAACCAGAAAATCGCTTCTGTCTGGGTCAGTCTTACACTTTTCATAAGACACAACAATCAAGGAGTTACTTTGTTACTTACTGTGTCAGTCGTGATAATAATAGCTATCGTTTACAACTTTCAGATAGTCCGCATGAAGGCCTGAGCAACGATGTACAGCTGAACCCTTGTAGTAAACTGCCCTGCAAACTGAAGAAAGGCAAAGACCAACAGATCAGCATCACCTTTACACCAGGTAAACTTGAGACCATAGTACATACGTATACATACATAGACTCACATAGACTTACGCCTGATTCCCCTAGGGGTAGGCAGAAACAACGGATTTCCATTTACTATGCTCCTTGCACACCACCTCTTTTGCCTCATTCACTCTCATCACGATCTTTATACATGCATGTAGCTGGTGGGATGGTTGGTGACAGGAAAACCATGAGGTCTCTATTCGAGGCGAACTACTAGTATCTTTATACCAGTAGTAGGTACTCCCTAAACACAGACCTCACGATCTGCCCGCACCATACACAAGATCCTGAATGAAGCCAGAAATATGTTCAAGGACTGTTGCAAGAGTACCTAGATCGCCTTTTGGAATACAAACATGCGTGTATTTTAATATTTCGCAGTCGGATTTTAGTTTTTTTCAGCTTTCATCTTGTTATAATTCTAGCTGCCGTCAACTAGGTAAACAGGATGGACATGTTGCCATGATGTTGGCCCCTTGGCAGATAGCTTTTCCAGTAAAAAAATAAAATAACGGCATTTAGTCTTGTTTTTACTTTAACGCAGACACACTCATTTAGGTCTCATCACACTCAATCTCCAACCGCAAACACTTTTCCCAAATCCCTATTATATTCCCCCCCCCCCCCCCCCCCCCCCCCCCTATTTGAATATGTCAATGTTATATTTTTTATATAGGTACGCAATGTTATATTCTGTGTACATGCATTTTGTTATGGCTTTTTGTTTAAATATATATGTGTAGTGTACAATAGAGATCACAGACTTAATTTTATTAATGCATCTTTTTTTTCCTAATAGACAAAGACACGACCGACGTGGTGAACAGGGTATCAGCCGATATTTTTGGTACCAGTCTCCCGTTCATTGGCGTCGACGGCTCCTCAATATGCGATAAATTATATACAGAATCAGGAGAAAAAGCCAGCTGTCCCGTTAAAGCTGGCACCAAGTACACGTACAAAGATTCCTTCCCGATACTATCGTTCTATCCGACATTAACCGTCAAAGTCATCTGGAAACTACAAACTCAAAAGGAACATGATTTTATATGCTTTGAAGTACCTGCTCGAATTGTGTAGAAACTACGTTGATTATCTAACAATGGGAGCTGTCTCACGTTGTTAATTGTGATTATTATTTTAGGGATTTCCTTTCGAGCCAGCCGTAGAACTCAAGCCAAAATGTCTCTTGGACTTATCTTATGATCTATCGAATAGGATATAAATGACCTTTTTTTTATTGGTGATAGTTAAGCGTTTGAGCAAAGATAGAGATACATGCTTGTATAAAAGAAACCTATTCACTTGAAAGACTCCAAGATTGTACAGGTACGGAAAATAGACAAGGGCAAGGAGTTGCATTCATTACCAGTACTAATAATAAAGGTGAAGGTGAATCGACGTGTTAGATATTGGGTACTACCTACTACAGAACAAATACGTGTTGTAGTTTGCCGTGCTGCTGCAAGTGCGGTGGTGGAAAGGGTAAGGAGAGATTGTAAACTCCCTCGCCAAAGTGGAATTTATAGTTACTGAATCCAAATAGTACCTATACATAATAAATACTGCGCGTTAGTTGGGGTAGTTTTTGCTCGCCTGGATTGACCTACGGTTATGTAAAACTACAATGAACAATGAAACTTTTTTTTGATTGTTTTAGAGTTATGAGGAAACACGATTTTTAACCAATGTTTCTGCTTGCAGTAGTTACTTTTTTCCAGTAACTTCATTTCGGCTGGCTCTAACGGAAACTAATCGTAAAAGGTTCTAACGTGTAATAAGTACCAAATTATTTATGGGTATCCTAGTTCATAAGAGGAATAGGACGCACTGTACAAGTAAATGTGTACTTATAAAAATATTCACAGGGTTACCAATTCAATGACCAACATACATTTACTTGTATCGTTTTCCTATTTTTTGTATTAAAATTATTCTTGTGATTACCTACCTATATTGTGTTTTATTAACTTTAAACCAAGTTCAAAAATAATACAGCCGGACGAGTAAGTACAAAGTAGGAGGTAAGTAATTTTGTGTTAAGTTTTTAATAAAAATAGCTGTACCAGTGTAGTTTCACTTGCACATAACATAGGACGTCATAAATACATGTTTTTCATATAAACATGGATCTCCTGCCTACCCCACAGAAAAACGTAGTAAGATTTTACATCACTGACATTAAATATTACCTTTCGAATGCAAAGTTTCTAGTTCGCGGAGGCAGCAGCGCGGTAAAGACTTTATAAAAATCCCTAGCAGAGGGACTTAGAGACCCGCCCGTTGATGTCATTAGATTCAACTAACGGATTTTAGCAGGCGAGGGGCGGGCAGCAGCTACCATCAATCTAAGAATCTACCTGACACCAATACTGTGTATGATACCTGACAACAATACTACAACACCAACTCACCTGTCAAGCGTGGTGATAATGGCAAATCACTCATTTGTACTTAACACAAATACTGCCATCATCGACTCGCCTGTCAAGCGTGGTGGTTAGGGGAAATCCCCCAGTCACACTCGTTGACACATGAGAGTTGAGAGATAAGTGGCAGCATATTACCTATACTCAAATAGGTAAGTTGTCAGGGTGGTTTTACTCTACCGTAGACCATAGGTACTTGTCTGTGCAAATTGCTACGATTTGCCCATGTTTTGTAGTAATTTTTTTTGAGTGAAATTGATGATGTTTCAAATTTCCTAAAACGATGCCAGAATATTAGTTTTCATATAGACTTCTATTAATATTAGTAGGGTATGTATACGCGCAATGGAAACGTCCTACACGTTCACATTCAAGGAATCAAAAGTATATATATTCCAAAAAAGTAATTTTATCCACCAAGACCAAGAAAATAGCTGTACCTACCCGTGCAGTATCACTTGCACATAAAATAAAATGCCAAGAAATATGCTTTGATCTATCCTGATTGGCCTTCAGAAAGACGTACTGTAACCTCTCCCCTCAAATACCCTTTGTATAACTAACACACCTACCTACTAATACTAAAACCTACCTACTTTTGATAGGTTACCTACCTACTTTAATAGCTTACCTACCTACTTTATTTGATGATTGTATACGTTAAAATGGCCAGTGATCAATCTAGTGGTATAGTTAGGACTCCACGTTGTGTTTTGTAGCTTCCCAGACTCTGAGTTTCCTAGGTATAACCTACATACACAGATATGTTCTAATAAGAGTTTATCCTTCCTATCTATATATAGAGTATATTTATATATACCTATATCTTGCTACTATTGTTTATATTTACATATGCATATATCTGTCGACACTTATAGCATATTTACATAGAAGTTTTTTTATTTTTATTTAATAACCTATTTGCAGCAATGGGCAGAGCTCCATCCCCGCTCATGATACCAGTGGGACTCGTCTTTATGCCTTACTGGACGTCCCCCCTCTGCATTAATAGATATTGTATTGGGTCGGCAAGTTTCCCCCCCAATTATTGAGTCTACAGTAAGTCCGTTAGTCAGTTTTTGTCATGAAAGGGACTTTTAGCAACCTAAGTCAGCGGTATGTTAGCCCTATTCCTTTCATAGGGAACGTTAATATTTTATAATTGTAAAGTGCCCAATTTTACAATCTATAAAATCGCAAAGCATTCATACATTCCGTTCTACCATAACCAGTCATCTAAATTTTGTTTTCCCCGTTCTGTATGGGATCCAAATCTCCTTTACTTTAAGATGAGATGGATCCTTATCTAACATCTTTCTATCCTAGCCTATTTTGACCTAAAATTAGCTCGAAGAACATTCTAATTGAATTAATCTTACTTATTTTAATCCTTGATAGAGAAAAACAAGTATTTTACCCTTTTACAAAGAGTAAAAGATAAAACATATTCAATATACTTAATTGATTGTTATGAGGGATTATAATGCGTTGATCAATCCTCCATTATAATAAAATGAAATCCATATGAAGGATTAAGTCAAGCTTACTAGCTTTTGTGATAACAAAGACATTAGGTCAAAGTCACACAGTTTTGTTAAGTATTTGATGGTTCTATTGGGTAATTACCCTATGACCTTGAATAATCTTATAGTGTCCTTTAGCGAACAACTATAATATGGAAGCTACCTTTCCGATCATAAAATAGAATTATCAAGAACTTGTCCTCAAACTATGAGGTTAATAGTTGTAAGAAATTGCTTCAATCTCTATTATCCAAAAGCCAGTGAAGTTTTTATTTTCAAAAGGAAACAGATTAGTTTGATAGATGAAGTTAAATCAACTGATATGAAAACCATCTATGTGGTAACCTATTATAAAGGTCAGATTTATCTAAGTAAGTTCCAAATAAATCTGAACTGGTATAAATACCTCATGTAAACCTGCTTACAATATAAGCTCTGGTTGTTATTTATTTTAATTAAACAGAAATATTGAACTATCATATAGATTTTACAATAAAGATACATTATTTATTTAGTTTCACTCTGTAGTTTTAAAAAGATAAGTAACGGTACCCTACCTTTCCCAGCAAACCGAGTCACCACCATTCAGGGAGGATACCGACCCCAATGCAAGGGTATAGTCGGTCCCCGGTCCGCTCCAAAGATATCCGGGCCCTACCTCACTTACACAGATGGTTACGAGTTTTGTTGGCACCGTTAGAAGTATTCCGCTCGTAGCCATGGCTTCTCTGCAAGCCATGGCTACGAGCGGAATACTTCCTAAGCACAAGGGAGGTCCCTAGCTAATTTATGATATCTAAATGCACCGAATATTTTATTGAGCACACCCTGAGTTTACCGAATTTAAAGTACCCAAGAGATACTGTCATTAATCTCCATAAAATTCAAAACAAAATGCTCTTACACTGATAAATTCTCAAACCACAAGGCACACCTTTGCTATAGCATCGATGTTCCCAAAGGTAATTCATCAGCATTAAATTTATAGAATTCATTAATTTAGTTTGCCCCCAAAACTGTCGGTAGTAGTTTAACAATAATAGTCAACAAATTTCACAAATACATAGAAAGAATTTATGAACTGCAAACCCTCATGCCAAGTCTACGCCAGATACCTAAACCACCAGTCTGAAACACAACCTTTAGTCATACAAAAGTATGCCAAAATGCACTTCCGCTTCATACTGGCAGCGTGACGATCTACTTATCCAAATCTCAAAACACGAGTGTCCCTCGAAACTCCCTTCCACGCTATTTAAAGGCCTGCATTTGCTTGATTTTTGATTTATTCTATTTGCATTCATATTACAAAACCTTTTTTGAATATTTTAGTCTAGCAGCTATTTTGGTTATATTTCGAAGACATTTTAAAAGTATTATTATTATTTTTCTAAGACATTTAAGCGTCATCATTTATTTTTCCGACTAACACAAGGACCCTGTTTGTTTGTCATAATTTTGCTTACATTTTGCTTACATTTTGCAATCATTTTGATGTGATTGGTTAAAAACGGTGGAGGGGGCTACGTTCTATAATCCAAAGAGTTTGTTCTCTTTTACTCATAACAGAATTTTATTTTAAGTCCACAAATGACCGAAACAAGCAAAAAGTATTTATTTCAGCTTTGTAGTTCAGGTGAATTGGCTAATGTTTATTCCATAGACATCTTTAACTGTGAATAGTACGAATCGGATATTCTAACTCGTTACAGTACCTTTGTAGTTTGATTTTACACCACTGACATCGTTAATTTCTAACGCAAGCTTTGGTCAGTTTTTTATCTTGGAGTAAAAGGTTTCTAGTTAATATGGGTCCCTCTGCTAACTGCTCCTGGGTGTCATTCGAGCAAGGGATTTCACCAGGAGATGGGCATCAGCTTTCATCTCTCTTAGTACCTACCTACCTCACACCCACTCTGTAATCAACAACTCACCTGCCAAGTGGAAATGCCAAATCCCCCATTACTCTTGTTAGGCATCTGGTAAAGCAGCAATATATTTACTTGTGTACTAAATTAAATAAAATACAAATAAATAGACTCACTTTTTCCCCTTCGAGAATTCACCTCTGATCACCTCAGAGCGTGGATCTTATGAGGATCACCTACTATATACACCAACACTGCGATTACCGAATCGCTAGCCAAGCGTGGCCCATGTCATGCAATGGTACGTACTTGTTTGAGCTATGATTTTGAAACGACACCAGAACAAAAATTACTCAAACCATCCCTAGTACCTACGTTTACGTATCGTATTAGCAATGACTGTCGTTCTGTTCAGATCAAGGCCAGTGCATGGTCTAGTAAAAAAAAAAGTTTTACATGCCTTTGCCGACAGAATCAGTAGCACCAACTTTATGGTGAACTCGATGCAGAAGTAATGAAATGAGATGAGATAATGGCAGGAGTATGGGATATGTCATCTTAAATGTCGTAAAAGGCGACCAGGAGATGAGGAGTAGTATATATCTCGGAACTTAACGATATCAGTACGATTAACCACCCGCCTGCCCAGCATGGTGTTATTTGATGATGATGATACTGACCCATCTACTCGTATGTATATAATGAGGGATACGGGCAGGAGAATAAAAGGTGATGATAATAATGATGATGATAAACTAACATTTATGGACTGCAAAGGTAAAAGCAGATAAAAGTGTGTTTACATTACACGCGTCACGCCCGAAAACGTATCTTTGACCACGCTAACATGAAAGTGCTGAACCGATTTAAATGAGGTTTACAATAGTAGATTGAGTAATGTTTGGGTTAACATTATTCGTGTTATTTATCAAAATCCAATCTATATTAAACCAAAATGGTTAAAAGTCAACACAACTTTTTTATGTTTTTTTTCTTCGAAAAAATCGATCGTCAGATCCTTCCTTGAACCATACACAACACATCATCGAAAACTACATCCAAATCGGATAAACCGTTCCGGAAATATGCGTGCACAAACAAACAGACAAAAATTATAAAAACCAGGTAGCATCATTTTTTTTTTAATATTAAATGTACAGACACAGCTTTTCTACGATTTTATTATAAGTACCTATAGAAGAAGATAGATAGCAAATTTGATGCCAATATTATGCTAGTTAATTCTATGGCCGTCGCGGCTTAAGAATCGACTCCCTAAGCTCAGCCACGGATGTCGTCGAAGCCGACTAAGGGATCGCGTGTTAATTATGGCAAAACCCTGCAATTTTGACTCTGGCTCTGTCCAGTAGACATAAATGGGCTATTGATGATGATGATAATTAATATTGGTAATTACAAATACCTAATCTTTGCTTTAATCCTTGATCGGTGCCGATATTAATCCGAAGGAGAAAAGTATCGTAATAAATTGTATAGTTCATATGTCCGTTACTCAATCGCATAATAGGTAAAAATTTGCGATAAATAAAGTAAAGCAACGTAAGAAAAGGGCTCGTCATGGATTTCATAAGAAGGCCCATTCTCGTGAACGTCATTCAATCGAAAGTATGTGTGGGTTTTGAGTTTTTGGTTTTGGTGTAGGTGGTAATTTTTAGAACGCTTACGTTAAAATTGGAAAATAAAATGTAAAACTGTTTTTACTTTGATTGCACTTTTTCTGTCTTTTCCAGCTCTCAAATACCTAACAGGCTAACAGGAAAAAACCCGTTGACCAAACTAGTCTGGCCATCAATCTGACCACTGGGAAAAGCTCGGTCGCTCTTCTTAGTGGTCTACCCCGAGCAACAGAATCGATGACATTTAGTCCACGGTAACAGCTGCGTGATCCTATCGCTGATGGTAGGACCTGGGTCTGGGCTAGACCACAGAGTCAGAGTCCGCCTGGCTAACTACGACCATCTTACTTTATTCTGCCGCCATAACAACAATTCTGAATTTGATGTGTTTTTAACATTTTTAAACATTTAGAGGTAAGATAGCCAGTTACTCAGTTAATTGAGGATTCCAGGTAAAGTGCGCTTCAACCTTCGGCCTTATCATAACTTGAAAAATCAGGTGTGATGAAGGCACATCCCCGTAGTACATACAATAAAAATAAATGGACTGTGCGTTGCTAGTTCGTTTTTATAGCTACCGCAAAAAAAAAACTCGTTTTACCGTGGCATCTTTTGTACAAAAACTACTCAACCTACCTTGTATGTTAATTAATAGTCTACATGTTTTTTGCTAGCAACAAATAATAGCCCAAGGATAAAGACACACTCGGCAAATTATGACTAGGTATAGTAATTTAGTTAACGACTTGCAAAACCATAACTAAATCTTCCAAGACAAGAACAAGCTACAACTAAGACGATGCAAATTTTAGTGTACATTATGATACATTGCTGGTAAATACTCTAATCAGATATTTCCTATTTACTTGAAAACTAAATAAGTTATCCTATCATGGAATTGGCCATTGGAGGAACTATATAAAATCTATCTATTGATTAAAAATTTACACGGATGTGTCGCGCCGTTTTAGAGATAAGTTTGGAGATATATGCAAAAAAAAAACACAGTATTTTCAGATTTATTTTAAATTGAGAAAATTTTCCCATGCAAGACAAAGCACCAAAGTTTCATGTGCCCAAATATTAAATTTGTAACTCTTACGAGCACCGAGATTGATCTGTGTAATTAAGACCTATTTTACATAGTACGAGCTCTTAAGACTTCGCCTATCCTAGTTAGTACTGTGTGCATGTCCCAGTTCACAGGCCGTAGCCCAGGGATGTGAACTGAGACTTAGTAAAGGACATAAATGTACATAAATATAATATAAACATAAATAGATAAGACTGAACTGGTTTCTCTAAGAATGCTGTTCAGGGCCCAGCAATAGGACGGCTTCCACTTGGACGTTCCCTACCTTTCCCAGCAAAACCGAGTCACCACCATTTCAGGGAGCATTCCGACCCTAATGCAAGGGTAAAATCGCCGATCGGTCGCCGGTCCGCTCCAAATACCTACTATCAGCTCCGAGTTGCCTATGCAGATGGTAACGAGTTTTGTTGGCATCGTTAGAAGTTCCGCTCGTAGCCATGTCTTACAGCATAATCCTTCATGAAGATGTGATTTGATCGTCTAACTTTGGCTACCTTCGGCTTAGAAATAAATAATACATCTTAATATTATAAATTCTAAAGTAAATCTGTGTGATACCTTTTTTAACGGATTTTCATGAAAGGCACTATACAATCTATCTCCATAAAGATTGCATATTGTCTCAATGGGAAGAACATAGGCTACTTTTTATCTGGGTAGGTACTAGTGACCTATATCTTACCTACCACGCGGGCAAAAGATACTAAAAATAAGAAAACAATCTGGTATCGTCTCTATTATTAATTATACTGTGCTTCTGGTTTGGACTCACATGGATTATTTAGTAAGTACCTATCCAAATATTTACATCAAACAAATTGATTGCATCACTTTTTTATTGTATCGTAAAATATGACTTAAACTAAGAAATTTGTGTAAATTATAAATGATACTTATTGGGTTTTACAATGGCGTAAAATCGCGTTACCCATAGGAATAGAGAGCTAAAAATACAGTCACAGTTCAAAGTCCCGGATTCGTCACAGGCACGAAAAATCACTTGATATTGTCTATCTAGATAGTCTACTGCTAGCCAAATAGCCCAGACTTTAGTGACGAAACGCCACGTCGTGTAAATTTACATTTTGGTATGGAAATCCAGGCTAAGATCCTGATATCGTAAAATGTCTCTGACATACCAAACCTACCTCTCCGGGCCAGAGTAGAGACGCGAAAACGTTTCTATCGGAACTCTCAGGAAACCTGCCTTGAGATTTCCACAGCTTGACTTGGGAGACTCGTTTATATACCGCTCCATATTGGAGAGCAATGATTTTGAGGGGTCGGTGCCGAGCTCGTGTTCATCTATCGCTTTGTAGATTGCCTGTAACAAGCACATTGGCTATGGAATTCGTCTGAAGTTAATGAGCAAGGAAAGTTAGGTAGTACAGTTTTAGTACTGATGATAAAGGAAAATTGCAATCAACTAACAATTATTATGGTTCAAAAGATATAGATTCTTTATGATCTTTCGGACAACGAAGTCCTACAGAATCAAAAATAATCGACCAGTTAAAAAAACTAAAATAGTGGGAGTGGAAAGGAAGAAGAATAAGATAAGAAGAAATAAAAAAGAAGAAAGGAACATCCACACCCGCTTATGGTACTGTCAGTTCGGTTTTACCTAGACCCAACGCGAGTCTACCGATTAAAAACAAAGAGATACATCGAACGCCGGCTGCTTGTGGTTGTGGAACGCGCGTCGACTGCCGTGCAGCAGTAGCACGCCTCGGGACGTGCCGGCCTTTCTCTAGTTGTATTTAAAAACAAAGAGATACCTCGAACGCCGGCTGCTTGTGGTTGTGGAACGCGCGTCGACTGCCGTGCAGCAGTAGCACGCCTCGGGACGTGCCGGCCTTTCTCTAGTTGTATTTAAAAACAAAGAGATACCTCGAACGCCGGCTGCTTGTGGTTGTGGAACGCGCGTCGACTGCCGTGCAGCAGTAGCACGCCTCGGGACGTGCCGGCCTTTCTCTAGTTGTATTTAAAAACAAAGAGATACCTCGAACGCCGGCTGCTTGTGGTTGTGGAACGCGCGTCGACTGCCGTGCAGCAGTAGCACGCCTCGGGACGTGCCGGCCTTTCTCTAGTTGTATTTAAAAACAAAGAGATACATCGAACGCCGGCTGCTTGTGGTTGTGGAACGCGCGTCGACTGCCGTGCAGCAGTAGCACGCCTCGGGACGTGCCGGCCTTTCTCTAGTTGTATTTAAAAACAAAGAGATACCTCGAACGCCGGCTGCTTGTGGTTGTGGAACGCGCGTCGACTGCCGTGCAGCAGTAGCACGCCTCGGGACGTGCCGGCCTTTCTCTAGTTGTATTTAAAAACAAAGAGATACCTCGAACGCCGGCTGCTTGTGGTTGTGGAACGCGCGTCGACTGCCGTGCAGCAGTAGCACGCCTCGGGACGTGCCGGCCTTTCTCTAGTTGTATTTAAAAACAAAGAGATACCTCGAACGCCGGCTGCTTGTGGTTGTGGAACGCGCGTCGACTGCCGTGCAGCAGTAGCACGCCTCGGGACGTGCCGGCCTTTCTCTAGTTGTATTTAAAAACAAAGAGATACCTCGAACGCCGGCTGCTTGTGGTTGTGGAACGCGCGTCGACTGCCGTGCAGCAGTAGCACGCCTCGGGACGTGCCGGCCTTTCTCTAGTTGTATTTAAAAACAAAGAGATACCTCGAACGCCGGCTGCTTGTGGTTGTGGAACGCGCGTCGACTGCCGTGCAGCAGTAGCACGCCTCGGGACGTGCCGGCCTTTCTCTAGTTGTATTTAAAAACAAAGAGATACCTCGAACGCCGGCTGCTTGTGGTTGTGGAACGCGCGTCGACTGCCGTGCAGCAGTAGCACGCCTCGGGACGTGCCGGCCTTTCTCTAGTTGTATTTAAAAACAAAGAGATACCTCGAACGCCGGCTGCTTGTGGTTGTGGAACGCGCGTCGACTGCCGTGCAGCAGTAGCACGCCTCGGGACGTGCCGGCCTTTCTCTAGTTGTATTTAAAAACAAAGAGATACCTCGAACGCCGGCTGCTTGTGGTTGTGGAACGCGCGTCGACTGCCGTGCAGCAGTAGCACGCCTCGGGACGTGCCGGCCTTTCTCTAGTTGTATTTAAAAACAAAGAGATACCTCGAACGCCGGCTGCTTGTGGTTGTGGAACGCGCGTCGACTGCCGTGCAGCAGTAGCACGCCTCGGGACGTGCCGGCCTTTCTCTAGTTGTATTTAAAAACAAAGAGATACCTCGAACGCCGGCTGCTTGTGGTTGTGGAACGCGCGTCGACTGCCGTGCAGCAGTAGCACGCCTCGGGACGTGCCGGCCTTTCTCTAGTTGTATTTAAAAACAAAGAGATACCTCGAACGCCGGCTGCTTGTGGTTGTGGAACGCGCGTCGACTGCCGTGCAGCAGTAGCACGCCTCGGGACGTGCCGGCCTTTCTCTAGTTGTATTTAAAAACAAAGAGATACCTCGAACGCCGGCTGCTTGTGGTTGTGGAACGCGCGTCGACTGCCATGCAGCAGTAGCACGCCTCGGGACGTAGCCGCCGCGCACGCGTCTCCGTACATGCACTGGTCCGGCCGGTAGTTGTACCGACACGACATCACGAACACTGCCCGCTCGTGGTAGTGGAATATTATGTTTATTATGTCCTGGAACCATAAACAATACGTAAGGTTAAAATTATGGCTAAGAATCTGCAATAAAATTATTATTTATTTTATCTGAAACTAGCTTTAGCCCACGGCTTCATTCGCGTGGCAGTAAGTTTAGTATGTCGCATTGCTTATAACTATATAACTTAAAACAGATAAGTACACAACATAAATTAATATTTGGGTCCGCACCCATGCTTCACATAAGCAATAAGTTTAGTATGTCGCATTGCTTAGAACTATATAACTTAAAACAGATAAGTACACAACATAAATTAATATTTGGGTCCGCACCCATGCTTCACATAAGCAATCTACCTAGGTGAAGCATGGGGACTTATAAGGTTCCATGCTCCAACTGATGATCAGTACAGTCACATATTTAATAAAAATATATAATTTAATTTATTGGTATTTATTGGCAATAGGATTTATTTCAACACATATTTTTCATATCTGATGGATGAATGAAATGAAAAAAAAAACAAATGTTAGAAATTAATGTCCTGGAATATTTATTTATTGAAGATTGTATTGTATATATTATTTTATTACTTTACTTATTTATTTGTTGATGCCTGACTTAATCATCAAAACATACTTGTGTAATTGAATTGTATAACTTACTTGGTCCCCCCATGGAATGTACAGTTTCCATTTGAGCATGATTGGCGTAACATAATCCACCCATTGGAATTCTCTCATCTTTGTTAGATTCATCAACATCACACCAGAGTTCAAGCCTATGAAGATTACAAAAATGCATATAAATACACATCCTCTATAGGTACTTTAAAGCCCAACTGCCTCTGAGACTTCAGCTATAAGTGTAACTTGCTCACCATATTTTCCATAAAACGGATGCTTGGCAAATCTGGGATACCATGAAACGTTTGGGTTATCATCCTCCAAAGCCATAGCTGATATCTGTGAGGAGTTAAATCTGCGGAAGTGAGACCACAGTTCTTCAATTGGACCAAGAAAGAGTGTGTCTGTATCAACATAGATTGTGGCATCTATATGAGGTATTAATTTCTGAAATATAATAAAAGGATGTTGTGGGATCATCATTATCAAAATAATTTTGGGCTATAGATGGCAATAGGCGTAAGTATGTTAAACAGTAAAATTACAAATAATGCTGATACAGATGGCACATTTGTTATCACCTTATTGTTTCATTGTTATTGATAGGAAATTTGGTGATAACTTTTTCACCATGTTTATTGCCTTCATTCACCAAGTAGATACTTACAGGTATAAACAATCTCTGAGCAGCGCATTTACTAAACAAGTTCAACCAGTCTTCTCTATTTGGTTCAGGAAAGTTTATTCTATGCAATTCAAATCCTAGTTGATTATCTGTCAAAGCTTTTAACTTTGAAAGAGTCTTATTGAATTTTTCCCAGAGGTCATCATCCGTGAATATCACAAAGTGTATTTGCATTCGTGTAAACAGAAGAGCAGATTTGACTACATTCATAGACTCATTGAATCTAGAGTCACACACAACAAAAGATAGCACTATTTTGGTGTTGTCCATAAGCTCAAACTCAGCTCTAGGTAGTGGGGTCTTACTTTGGAATCTGAAAATAAGTTTATGAATCAACCTACATGTACTTTTTAGTTTTAATCTAACTAGCCAATTAGATGATTTGTTTCTGTGTTGTTTCTTGGTAAAAAAAGTCTAGGTATATTTATTTTCAATTGCAACTCATTTTCTACACAGTAGCCAAGGGTAAAGTGAGTAGAAACAACTGTACGAATGCCAGGATAATCTTGGGTCTTGAGTCATAGTAACTGTTTTATTTTGGACCTTTAAGTAGGTTAAAATATATTTTTCTAGACTTCCTACATCAGTGGTTTTCAAAAAGAATCGTATCCAGACTAAAGTAACCTTTGGCTCATAATAAGCGGGCTCATAGAGATCTTTCCTTACCTAACTGTTACAAAAGGTTTGTTCACAGGTGTTGTTGCGGCATTCAATAACATGTATACAACTGTAACGCAAAGTACCATAGCTATCACAAATTTATATGATATTTTTCTCATCTTAGCGTACGATTACATAGGTACATGACTTTTTACTATTCTGTAGCAGATTATTATTTTTATATTCTTACTGGGTAAAAGGAGTTTAGGAGAGCTCGAATTCAAAATAGCACAAAACAAAACAAGCAATTGCAGAATACAGAATTCTACTAGCGTACTATTTGTACGTAATGTAATGTGTTTTGGTTTTGGGTGCATTCCGTTGTGTCTCCAACTTTCTATCAAAATTACGGTGTTGCTCGTCTAAAAATACGGTAAATGGTTGAAAATAATAATAATTATAATAACAATTTATTTATTGTCTTTCACACAAACAGGTCCTTAATAGTAATAACAACAATTACATAAAATAGGTTCAGGTGACATTGAAACTGTTTAGTGAGGGACTGGTGCCTGAGATAGGTTTTCGTAAAAAACATGTATTACAGGTCACCAGGTCTGCTCACACAACGGACTCAAAGAAGACCGTAACCAAAAACCTATAAGCCAAATAACTGATTATAAGATGGCAAGTTAGTATAAGTGTATGCAAGTATGAGTATGTATTAGGCAGAAGATTGAGGACGAAATAAAGAAATAAATAAAATAAAATATAAGTACAGTTTAAATACAATAGCGAAAGAAGTACATTCAGACTTGTGTAGGTGAGGGGGTGTGTGTGAAGTCATGGGGGATGGGGTGGGTGAGAGGGTGTAATGGTGTATCCGGATAGCTGGCGCCTGCATATGCAAGTATAGAGACCAAGAGGGATTGTGCGAGCGCAATTTTGGTGCAGGTTGGAAGGAAATTTCGCAAACGTCTGAGAGAAGCAGTAGCAGCAAAAGTCTTTCGGCTAACTTCAGCTAGTTGAGGTGCCCATGACAGATCCCTATCAATAACTATACCTAAATCTTTAACGAGTTTGCTGAGTTCTATTGCTGTGTCGTCAAAAACAACTTGAGGTAGATCACTCCACTCGACACTAGATATCATCCTGGAGCTCCCCACGATCATAACCTTTGTTTTTGAAGGGTTCACTTTAAGCCCATACGTCTTACTCCACTCTGAGATTTTAGTTAAGTCAGTAGAAGTACTTTCAATGGCTTCACATAGCCATTCAACGGGAGCTTGTGTAAACATTTGTAGATCATCTGCAGAGGTGCCGACAACGGATTCGTCAATACGAATCCGTTGTCGGCGTCTAAACAGGTAACTTCGAAACCAGTCAATAACCATTGGAGATATGTTAAGAGAGCAAAGCAGGGCTAAAAGGATTTCTAATCAACATTGTTGAATGCATTACGGAAGTCCAATAATGAAAGGACAGTGACACATCCGGTTTCCATTCCATGTCTGATTTCATCTGTGACTTTTATTAGGGCAGTAACCGTGCTATGGCCTGGACGGAAGCCAGACTTTAAAGGATTAAGGAGGTTGTTGGAGTTAAGGAAAAAACTAATTTGATTGTGAACAAGGCGCTCCAGGACTTTGGAAAGAAAGGAAAGAATGGAAATGGGACGGTACTCGGAGAAAGAAATTGGATTCGACTTTTTCGGTAATGGCGTAACTTGTGCCTCTTTCCAGACAGTAGGGAAGATACCGGATTCAATAGCGAAATAAAGCAGGTAGGTAATGATATGTATTATCTCATCAAGAATGGGGATAATATTTTTTACTAATACAGTCACTACCGACCGCATTCGAGGAAATAGAAGCAATGCTCATCTTAACATCACAATCAGTAAATTGACGAAACACAAAAGAAGGAGAATCAAGAGTAGGTAGCATGGAAATGGAATTCAAAGTCCATCAAAATTGGAAGAAGTAGAGAAATGTAGATTCAAAGAATTCATATTCAGATCCTTGGGCACACTATCTTGACGCGACTTACCAACTCCTAATGATTTTAGAAATTTCCAGACCTTAGCAGGATCATTGTTTTCAACTGATTCATGGATGTATCGGCGTTGTGCATCCCTGCACACTCTATTGCATTGATTTCTACGCTCATGAAACTTATCTCTATTAGTATCCGATGGATTGCGTCTATACGCAGTTATCCTTTGCAGCAAGTTTTTTGTGCATTTCGGTGCGTATTTGATCAGTAAGCCAGGGTGCAGGAAGATGTTTCATCTTTACTGCTCTGATTGGAGCATGCACATCACACAGCTTAGTGAGAATATCGTTGAAACACTCAACTTTGGCATCCATGAAAGCAGCATTTAAAACGCCATCCAAGTCTGTGCCACAAGCATCTTTTCGCAAAGACTGTTAAGTCTGGCATGGATTAACATCCATGCCACCAAAATTGCGCTGAAGAATAGTTTTAGGCTTAGCCCTAGGAGGTCGAATTTTATATGAAAGATATAGCAGATCATGGTAAGAGAATTCATCAGCATTATTCTGGCCATGTTTGGCGATGTGAAAGGGAGAAGAAACAAAAATCAGATCCAAGAGAGAGACGGGGCAATTAGGAAAGTGATGAGTGGCATTAAGAGGCAGGAGAGTCAGTTCTGAATGAATAAGTTCCAGAGTCACGCATAAGCAAGCAGGTAATGAAATCACCTATGATGATAGTGTGATCATGAAGAGGAATAAATTGCTCAAGTAACTCTTCAAAAGACGCAAAGTAATTTATGTGCAAAGGTGAATAAAATACACCTAAAAGTACCTTTCGGTGGGAAAGAGTTGCTTGAATAAAAGATGTTTAGCGCCAGTAGAGGAAGGCTGTGCGGACATGGAGAGAATGGTGAAAGGAATGTACGAGCGAAGGTATATAGCAACACCACCCGCACGCACATCTTGAAAAACGAACGTTACGAATTAGTTGAAAGCCTGGCAGAGTGTATGGAGTTGAGGGTAAACAAGATTTCAACTAGGATTCATTCAGAAACATTGTCCTCATTTGTGATAAACTTGATTCCATACCTACTAAGTGTTGTGTGTTGAGGTTATTAAACTTGACAAGTAGTGATATCCTGGTTTGAAGTGAAAAATAGGCACGGAAAACAACAGCTGGCAGGTAGTGAGTAACTTAATTTATATAACGAATATCAGTCTCGGAACGCGTCGGAAGGTAGATCGGACATGGTACAATCAGAAATTAGGCTCAAAATCACAATAACAAATTTTAACAAACAGCATAGGATTGATCTGATTTTAAACTGTTAAGTGGAAACGCGGTGAGTTCGGCACAAAGTAGACACGAACCACCGTTCGGCTCAGCAGTCGGAATAAAAGTGTCCCTCCTCCGTTCGCTTTCCAGTCAAAACCAATGACAACCAATGTACGAACGATCAAACGAATGAATGACAGATCCAAAGGAAATGAACCACAGTTCCGAAACGCCCTCTGTCTACTTTGCACCGACTTCAAGTGATTCACTTGACGTTTCCAAATCAATAGCCGATAGGCGGCGCTTAAAACTAAATGGAAATAACACCAACGGATGGCTTAAATCATAAAATAAATCAACACACAGTTACAATCGCTTAACACAAGAAGGGCAGCGTCGACCATGCTCCGACATATATAACTTTTAGCCCAATAACATGAAATTAAATGGATATTTCAAAAAAACGTGTGTGTACTTTACGACGCCTACCGCCCTGTGTCATTTTGTGGACAACCGATTCCTTTTCTTCGTCTTCAAGTCGGTATTATGACTAAACATGCGTTCACAATCGGCGTTTGAATGTGGCTTTTTTTTCAGTAACAGATATGTATCGGAAAGGGGGAAAGTAACTCCTTTTCTTGTATGGGAATTTATTATTAGCTATCCGAATCCGACTCAATCTGGTACATACCTTGGGTTCATGTATGCTCTGTCTTGGAAGTCTAACCTTTGTGGTTAGTTGGTATTCTGCTGGTATTTCTTACTGCTTCGCAATTGTCACCTCCTGTGATTAAACGTACATGAGCATCTCTGTACCTCCCACAACATCTATTGTCCCACACCTGTTACTCTAGAACATTGCATATTACATCAAAACATTTAGTAACAGTTATATAGTTTACATCAGCTCTTTCTGTGAACCAGAAGACAGACGTCTCTATCATTCCTTATCACAACGACGTTTCAGGATACTCTCTTCGCAATGGCGTGGAGAGTTATAAGACGTCTCTCAGCATCTCACACGCCTCACCAGTACTCAGTCAATGCATTCTGAGATTCTAAATAACCCCGGGCAAATCTCAATACCGCAGCAAGAGACCCGTCGCAACCCCGGGTGCAACACACTCAAGACCCATGGACTAAAAGTCTCTTTGGGAAAAATATAGCTCAGTAAACTTCCTTGGATCTCATACGCTTGTATGAGCATGCATCCAGTTGCTATCAGCTAGGACAGGTATAAAAACACATTATGAATACAAGTACATCAGAACAAGAAGTGCTGTGGGGAAGCTAAGAGATACTCAACTTAAAGCTGCTGCAGATGGTGATCCTATGTAGCAACAGGATTCTCACACCTCTGCCTTGAAGATTATTCACAATCACAAGTCACAAACTCTAAAGATTAATGGCGTCTGTAGGTGCTTCACATTGCGCGGCAAGAGCCTTCTGTGAGCTGCCATCTGTCAGTTTCTCTTGTGTGCTCTTCGCTCTATGAGCTGGCGCCGAATCTTGATGGAATACCCAGTGCCTGTTATTGAACATGGTATGAGAAACAGGTTCCACGAGGTTCGTCAGGACTGTATTTTGATACACAACTGCATTAGTTTTTACACCTTTCTCACAAAAATGTACCTCTGTTAAGCCCCAATAAGAAACTCCCAACCGTACCATGAGCGAGGATGGAAAATGACCTCGTTGGACACGCGGAATACGGTTGCTCGCTTCTTTACTACTGTGTGCGTACACCTTATCATTTTGTTTGCTGTAGCTCTCTTCTACGGTAAAAAATTTTTTTCACCGTGGTTCTGCTTAACCCCATCTGAAGGGCCAACAGTTTCTGCTTACGTTTGGGATTTCTTTGAATTCGCGCCTTCACAGCTTTTATCACTGCTGGAGTCCTAACAGACCGAGGGCGACCACTTCTTGACCTGTCATCTACACTAGAGTCTTCATTGTATCGTTTGATGGTACAATAAACGAATATTTTGGTTATATTCAAATTTTTCAGTATGTCAAAAATTTGAATTGGCGCGTAACCGCAACGATGCAACGCAATAACTGCAACACGGTCTTCTTTAAGCGTCCACTCCATATTTAAAAATGAGTAAAATTCTAAATAGTATACATTTTTATTTTCATGAACAATTCGAAATTCGAATTCAATAAACTTTTTTGTGGCCAGATAAAAGAAAAGTTTGTACTGTGTGACAATACTTATGACCTGACTGTGTACATATATATATATATATACATTTTGTAATGTATTGTATGTTTTGTTATTATTAATAAGTAGCTTTATAAATTAATGTTTATATTAGTACACCGCTTTGTCTGCTCTTTGCTATCCTTACCATCCAAAGGTTGCCTGGAAGAGATCGCTTTTAGCGATAAGGCCGCCCATTACACCTAGTTTAAGTGATTTTCTTGCTTGTCTGTTTATTTTTGTTTTTTGGTGTACAATAAAGAGTTTATCTATCTATCTATCTCTATGCAATTTTCGTTGTCAAAAGTTGAAATGGCATTTAGCTAATGCCAACTACAGACTTGACAATAAACATGCTAGACCTCCGGACGACAACCGCCCCTGGCGACTCTTCCACGTGAAATTCTTTTTTCGTTTAAGTATATGTTAGTGGGCTCCTACGCCACCCTGATACCTATTTTTCTCTGTGTCAATATGTTGATTTTTTATGAATTGTGTGGTGATTGTATATTAGACCGTTTATTGTACAAGCGAAATTGTAATTAGCCTCTCACTTACTAATCACTAACATTAGATGCATACCGCAAGCCAAGAAGAGACCGGCAGTCAGTTACTGCTGAAGTTGATGCTAGAGTCAAAGCTCGTTTCTTACCCGCACTTCCCAGAAACGGTAGAGGTGTTGAAGACCGATGATGATGAATAAACTGTTTACATTTTTTTGGCATTTTTTTACAGAAAGAAGACCTAGATAAATATTTTCAGCCTGGAGATGTTTACTGTCGTCGTCGGTGGGGTCGATAGCATTGACCTGAGTATTGTTGTCATAATTTAAGGGCATAATTAATAGGAGCAACTCTCTATATGATTCCTGCATTTATTAAAACTGAAAACTCACTTTGAAAATATGCGTTCGTTTTGGTAAACTTCGGTAACATCCACGAAATAAAATAAAAGTAAGCCTTTTGAATAGTCTCTTAAATGAATGTGTAGTTCCCGGCTTTCATGGTCTTCAAGCCACTTGTCATCAAAGTAGAGTGCAAGAGCGTCCCATTGTTCTAAGATCCTATTGACGACAGCTGACAGAGAAAGCCATCTAGTTTGGGCTGGTCGCAAAATTTTATGTACTTTTGTATCACAAAACTCTTGAAATGCTTTCAACTGACTTTGCCGCTTACTACTATTTTTGAAGTGATGAGAGATATTGCGATCCAAAGTTTCACATTCGGGACAGTTCTTTGCAAGCCTCGCTCGAGCATAAATGTAGTGAATGGCAATACATTTTAATACAACTATTCCTGGGCACAACTGTCTGAATCTCGTCGAAACCGAATGATCACAGCCCATCATCGTGTTGCCACCGTCGTCTTAGCCAAATCCAACGATGTTTTTTAGAGTTCAGTCACTAACGCCAAAATGGGCGACCGCGGCGAAAGTGGCTAGTAATAGTAACGGAATGCACCCGTAAACGTAATACGTTGAAATAGCTTGTCATGTAGTCGTATTAGATTTTCGTGGTTTTCAGATTACCTATTTATTTTAAGCCTTTGCGGTTGATTAATAACAAATCATTATGAGTTCACAAAAATCCGATGAACTTAAGGAAAAAATACTGAATATCGCTAAAAAGAATCCAAAAGGTATATCCCACGATGATATCAAAGCTGCAATGCCCGAGGTGTCACCGGCCGAATTGGTTATAGCTATCAATGAACTTTTACAGCAAGAGCATTTTGATTTATTCAATCAAGGCGGAGCTCTTATATACCGGTAAGCCTAGCTTTTGTAAGCCAATGAAAAGTTATCATTCTAACTGTTTATTTGATTACTGATATTTTCTAAGGTTAAAAACCCAGACCAGTAAACAGGCTGTGAAAGGTGCAGATAATGAGGAAAAAGTAGTCTACAATTTGATTGAAGAGGCGAGCAACAAGGGTATTTGGATCCGAGATATCAGGGTTCGTTCAAACTTAGCCAATACCCAGCTCACGAAAGTTCTGAAAAGCCTAGAAGGGAAAAAAGTCATAAAGGCTGTTAAGTGTGTAAATGTAAGGATATACATCAGCGTAAATATATATAATCATGAGTAAATTGGTTGACTTTACCCTGATTAACTGCAAGTATAAAATCATATTTCAGGCATCAAAGAAAAAAGTGTATATGCTCTACAACTTGGAACCTGATAGATCCATTTCTGGTGGTGCCTGGTACCAGGATCAGGATTTTGAATCAGAATTTGTAGACATTCTTAATGTACAATGCCTCAGATTCTTAAGCCAGAAAGCTGACAAGATTAAAAATAACCCAAGAGGCCCAATCCTTGGCAGGACACAGTCTTATGCCACAGCAGCTGATGTACAAAAGTATATCACTGACCTAGGTATAAGCAAGGTAAGTTTGATGCTCCACTAGTGGCCATACAGGACACACCCCAGAAGTTTCAAAAATATATTCTTAGTTCACCCCTCAATATGGAAGGCTACACAGAAAAGGCTGTATGACTATAGTGTATCTATAATGAATTATTGAGTCAACACAAGAATGCACCAATACCAATTCAAGTAATATCTCTTCTTTAATTTAAGAGTTATCTCTTGTTGGCACAACTAATGGATCTTTCTCTATTTTGATATTTCCATTGCAGCCTCCTTGACCTCCATAGACATTATATGAAGCGCACTCCTCATAGTTAAATTTTATTGTATTATTACTTATTGGATTATAGAAACTAATCTTGAAATTCCCCTCTCCATGGTTTACCTATTACTGTAAATTGCTACAAAATCCATTTAGTACTTTTATAAATCTTGTACAAAATATATTTCAGGTGTCCCTGGATGTAGAGGATGTTATCACAATCCTGAATACATTGGTGTATGATGGAAAAGCAGAGAGTACTGTTTACCCAGATGGAAGCAAAGTGTTTAGGGCAATAGAACCCTTGCTTCCTGCTCCAGGATTAGTCCAGGTGCCTTGTGGAATATGCCCTCTTATACATAAATGCAGCTCAACAGGACTTGTTACACCACAGGACTGTACTTACATGAAAGAATGGTTGGAATAATTAAAGTACCAAATTTTATAAAGTATAATAATTTACCTTGAACTCTTATTATGCAAAATTTTTTGTATGTGATACAAGTAATGACATGATGATTTCAGACTTGAATGCAGCTTAATGACTCTGTTTTTACAGTGGCAACGAAACTAGTTTTATTAGTTACAATAATTTAATAGTACTAATCTACAATAACAAGCAATACACTTAGCCCTTATCTAAATGTAGGTATGATTCAATACACAACTTAAACAAATATTTCAAAAACTGGTTAGCAACTTGAGTAACAACTTGACTACATTGAGTAGGTAACTCTACCATACTAACAATTTTAAAACAAACTTCTAAAGTTATTTTCTATGTTATACAATGCTGCTGAAAGGATGGCTGGTTCCCTACTAGATTGACTTTTGTGAGTAATTACCTTTTCTTCCTCATCCAGGCTTCGGTGTTTCACATCAATACTATTTTTGGGAAATAAAGAACTAAAAGCATCCATTTGAATGTAATTCAAAGATTGAAGTATAAAACCTTTGTTTGGGTATGGGGTGGTAGTTGTATAATCATCATAATGTTTTGCTGCATTTTGTGATGTTGGTTTGACTGCAAGAGGGGTTGGAGGGGGTCCGGAAGGGGAGTCTCGACCTGGAAGTGGGGGGGGCTCAACTGGTTTCTCACCACCTGAAAAAAATAATACTGATTGAAGCAAGGCCAAGAAGATTGTCTATTAAAGTACTCTGCAATTTTTTTTTGTATTGTAATGCGGAATTTATATATATACCTCCCTAACTATGTTGTTATCTTGCGATGTACAATCAACTATATTTATCTATTTATATTTTGTTTGGTCATTTGGTCATTAGCACCGCCTTCCAAAATATATGAACTTACCCATAGAATTATTTTCAAGTTTATAAGTGAAGTCAGTTCCATATTTTTTTCAAAAATTACTTATTTTACTCTTTTTAGTGATAAGTGATTTTATTGAAACACTATTTTAAAACTTGTACTTGTCACAATCTGTTTTGTCCGGCCAGTATCAAACCCACAACTACTAAATTAACTATTACCAACCTCCTTTTTTGAAGTTCGTTAGGAATAAGATTTCTATCCATCAAACATTTTTTTTTAAATACAATAAATTGAGAAAAGGGCTTGATTTATAAACATGGAAGAATTTGATCAGCTAATTTAAAGTGGTAGTAAAACATTTTTAAATGCCAGAACACAACAATTTAGAATTGTTCTCATGGCAACAGACTTGGTAAGATGGTGGTAGCTAACCAGGTGAACTTAAACAAAGCCCTACCACCAACCAAACCAAGAATGATATTGTACTTCCTTGGGAATTAATCCCATTCTTCTGGATCTGTAAATGTGTTGAATGTATAAGATCTCATACTGATAGAGTGGATCAGCCTCTCCATTTCCCTGAGCTGAGTCTGTTGCCTTTGAACAGTGAAGTAGAGGTCGGTTATTGTGCTGGTGATGTGATTCATTTCCTCTGCTCTCTTGGCCTCCTTTGTAGATTCCTTATTACTTTGTCTGAAAATAATTAAATACTAACCCTTGAATCTATGGAACATTTATGCCTATTGCATATCAACACATTTTTTTATGCTGTTTATTATTTGAAACCTTTTGAAGTTGCTTATCTACAGAAATAAATTTATATCGAAAAGGTATTTTTTGTTAGTTGTCCCAACTGAAAAACCAAAAGTAGGATGAATTTTTCAATTTGCTTTTTGTAGTAAAGAGGTGCACTTTGAAGCATAGTTGTAAATTCCGATATATGCAATAAAAGAAACTAACTATAAGTAATACATACCTGCTATATTCTATGATTAGCAGTCCTGCACCTATTACGAAAATAAGTGATTCACCCAGAAGGTTAGCACCCAGTTCTATAGCCATTTCTTGACTCAGAACAGGAATATTGACTGGTTTTCCCAAATTCAGGATCCACATTTTGGCCTTCACTTCACACCAATTGTAAACTGAAAAAATAATTGTTGAATCATAGATTAATAATGATAATTTTTTGTTTGTAAAGTGTAAATTAGTCTAAATACTTACATTGAGCTGGAGGCATACAAACATAGGTCCTGAAAAATGGACTATTCTTAGCTCGTTCCTTACAAACATTTGCAATGGGTTTACTAATTTGTTTTATGAGCAAAACTGATAGTTTTGCAATAGGAAATGCTCCTACTACCATTTTGATATATTTATTGTTTATTTTTACCTCCAATTACGAGATTTAATCATCACAAATCTGAACTGAATCATGAAACAAATATTGTGTTGAATTGAATTGAATCAATTTTATTCGTCAAGTCTTATATCTACGATGTCAATGTCAACCAACAACGTTAGTGTCAATGTCTTTGGTCAGCCGGAGAGAAATGGCTCACGCCACAATGATTATTTTATTGTTGGTTACAAAAAAAAAAAATCTTATCAACATCTACATCCTACATTACTGCTACTTTTGTGAGCGTACTACTACTATTTCAGTCTGATTATTGCATCTTTTCTCCTCTCATTTTGTACCAAAGCATCCTTGCGTTTATTCTAATTATAATTACATCGTAGTTTTCAACAGCCTTTCTAATTGTTTGTGGGTTTCTTAACATATGAACTGCAGGCCGACCACAAGGTATTACAAAACCATCATGATTCAGGAACGTCTTAACGGTTGTTTCCTCAAATATTTGTCCCCCTACTTACCTTGAAAATTCTAAAAAACCCTAAAATATGCCATTGCTTAATTTATATGGGAAATCTTCACACGAATTTTTAAACGTCTATCATGTACCTACCTACGGTTTCGGAAAATATGCAATATTTCACTCTGAACTTTGAACGCCATTTTGATCCCCTTGGCGTGCGTATTAATTTTTTTTTACTTATCGTCGCCTCAGTTCTGATAATGTTCTATCTACCATTTTTTTCGAAAATCAACATGAAATGCAGTTACGTTAAGATTTAATTCACAATCCTGTTGGTTAGGGTGTCCTGTTGATTTAAAACTTTTCTCTCCTACAACATAAAAAAAATCTTTTAAATTTTATTTGTGACACGACACCGCACGTAATGAAAATGTTATGCTTGTTTGTAGGTAGCATGTCCAGCAAGTGTGTGAGACGTTGAGTGCTTGAGTATTCTATGTTCACTAAAACGACCAATCACAGCCCGCGAAACCACGTCCGCAATTTTTCTTGATTTGTTACTGTGACTGAAAACATCTTCCAAGTAATTATTTATTGTACACATAAATATGATTTAAACATGTCATAGGAAAACAAATGTACAGAGCCGAGCTTTTAACCCTTAAAGAGTTTTTTAACAGCAAACATTTGAGAGAGAGAGAGAGAGAGGTGATAGGTACTCTGAAAAGATAGAAAAACATCGTAAGAAACATCTGGTCGCTCCAGAAAAAAAATCTCTAATAATAGAAATGATTTTCATGCATGCATGACTTTTAGACAGTTTGAAAAATATATGTAGAACATACTGCAGGAGTAAATAAAAGTATAATAGATGCTGCTTTTAGTTTACACTCGATTCCGTAATTAATTTTAAACAGGTGTTGTTTTTCACAACTTTTGAACAAACTAAGCCCAAGAGTATTGTTGTCTGAGACGACGTAGCAGGACTGAATTGACTCCCGGTTTGTCAAGTTTAGAAATTTTTTTATTTCTTTAACTCTGACGGTTCTGGGCGTTACTGTAATACGACTCCAGTCCAGTGATTCTGGATCCCTTATTCTGAGACAGAATTAACGTGACTGACATCACGTTATTGACTGACCACTGGATTACTTTTTTATAATAGTCTGGCTAGGTTTTTTTTTTTTTTGCAAACCCACTCGCAATTTATTTTTCAACTTAGGTACCTACCTACTAAAATTTGGTCTAACCATTAGATCCTCTAGACCGTATTTTTAATAAATACCCCAAGTTATTTAAAAAAAATGGAACAGACTTCACCACTAAAAAAATACTCTGGGTAAGTTCATCAACAAGCTCAGTTGGTAGTAACTCTGCCTTCTGCGCTGTAGGTTGTGGGTGGGTTCGATTCGATTCCCACCCAGGACAAACATTTGTGTGATGAATGTAGAGGTTTGTTAAAAAGTAAAATCCATCTGGTATGTATACCTACCTGTCAATGAGGTGGAATAAAAAGGCATATATTTATTTGATAGTTTTAATTTTACAAAATAAGCACGCAAAAAAATCTAAACGGTCATTTTTTATGACCTAGGTACGCAAGTGGTAGCAAAGTATGTCTAGGTCAAAATTATCTGGTTACACTTCTATCTTTTGTCCCCGTGTCGGTTTTGCGGCCGGCTTCGCGGCGGCGGCCGCGCTTTCCGTGTAGTGTCGGTTTTGTGCAAAAATAAAAAAACCTAACCACCTACTGACGTACTTCGCCTTAGGCCGTGCGTAATTTAAAACACAATAATTAAAAAGGGAATCAATATTAAAAGAGATTTATATATAGATTATTTGAATTATATATAGATAGTTTATTTAAAAAAGTGCACATTTCAAATAGATCTATTAAATTCTTGAGGATCAAATGATATTGTTCCGAAGAATTAAAATATTTACATCACCATCCGTAGCCCTATTTACAAATGTAGGGCATTTGGCAAATAGACAACTTTGGACCTACAAAATTCAAGGTGGAATGCAAAAATCTCTTAGCCTCTGCATTCTTTGACAAAATTTCAAATTTTCGAAGATCGTCATTTTACTCCCTGCTACACACTTCCGTTTTTTTTCAAATCACTCCCACATATTGCAGGAAAGCGAGGAATGATGTTACACATGAATAAAAATGTTAAAAAAACATAGTACCTACCTAATACTTCAAAAAATTAACGAGGAATGATGTTACACATGAATAAAAATGTTAAAAAAACATAGTACCTACCTAATACTTAAAAAAATTAAATACAAGTGCCTATCTTTATTTCTATTTATTATTTCTTGAGATCTTTTATAATTATCTATGCAGGAAAGTATTTAGCTGCCCTATTATTCCATCAAAATAGTGATGCAAGTGAAATAAAAAAAAACAAGCCTCATAGCTCAGTTGGTAGTAACTCTGCCTCCTGCGCTGTAGGCTGTGGGTTCGATTCCCACCCAGGACAAACATTTGTGTGATGAATTCAGATGTTTGTTCTGTGTTTGGGTGTTGTTTCATATAGTACGTAGGTATGTATTTACAAAGTAATTAAGTATTCTATCCGTAATCCAGTTCCCATATTACAAGCTATGCTTAGTTTGGGGCTAGATGGCGCTGTGTAAAAATGATGTCCTGTAATATTATAAATAATAATAATGTTATATTACCATTGTACTTAAATGATATTGTAAATTAATAAAAAAAACCTAAATTCTGATTTCACGATTTGCATTTCGCGCCCTTTTCACCTTGTCATTGTCACTAGACGACCGCGCCGACCCATATTGGACTACCGGCGGCGGTGCCGTGGGCTCGTCGCGGACGACGTCGGTGACGTCATAATGAATATGTTTCTTGAGGACGACCGCGGCTCATGGAACACCAAAGCGGTCGACCGTGGCGAAATTGTCCCTTATCGGAACGCACATAGAAACGCCTGCCCCCGAAGCACGGGGCGGGGTTATAATTTTTCTGTTTTTATCCACCATCGGGAGACAAAATGCTCTCGAAGGTGGACAACATTTTTATCCCCTCCCCGTGCTGAGGGGCAGAGATACAATTTTGATTCAGATCAAATTAGGTAGGTAGTTACCTACCTTTAACTTTTTCTTACGAACACCATGCCCGCGTCTGTTATTCCTTATTAAAAAAAAAACAAACCTAGGTAGGTACTCAAAAGAAAACCTTATTAACTTCGCTTGTTGCACATACAAACATAGAAAAATAAAAGAACTTTCATTTGAGTACTTATAGTAAGATGATACCTACCTTCCTATAGGTACACTGTTAAAATAGTAAAGGTTAGGTACCTACCTACCATGGATCTATGTCCTATAAACTTAAAATTCAACTTTATATTGAGTAATGCTTTCTTTAGCTGGAAAGTTACAGCGCAGTAGGAACATATTGTTAACTTCTGGGGTAGATTCTAAGGTCTCCAAATACCCAAACCAGTAAATAACAAGTCCTGGGCCAAATCTATTCCAATAGCAGATTAGTTGTTCCTTTAAATATCCGGAATGATTTTCTTCATCTCCAAACAATGCTTTACTTTCAATCCAGTTGACAATGAAGCCATCAACAGCAATGGGAACATCAAGCTTGAAGTCCGGTGTTTTGTCATAGCCTCGGGCTCTCAGAATGTTTTCATCAGAAAATGTTATATTCATCAATCGTAGTTCTCTTTCTAGTCGTAACTCATATTCTAATCCAATCGATCTGCAATACGAATAATAGTTTAGCTTAGGTAGGTAGGTGTAGATAGTAGGTACTTAGTTTTTATTGTACTATGGGGAAGCACTTGGTCTTCATCTCCCCTGGTTTTTTTAAGGTATGATAATGCAGAAGGTGGAAGCGCACTTCGCCCGGAATCCTCAACAATCTATGGAACTTGGCTATCTTACCTCTAAATTATGCCGGAATTATTTTTTTTTTAATTGTAGTTATGGCGACAGAATTAGGTAAGATGGTGGTAGCTAGCCAGTCGGACTTAAACTAAGTCCTACCACCAACCAAACCATTGTCAAGCCAGCTTCATTGTTATATATTTACATTATTGGCATCTAAGAATTTGCATATCATCATATAATCACCGGTGGACTGATTTCACCCACTGCTGGGTGTTGGCCCATTCATTAAGTACAATCCACCACAATCTAATCTCACAAGTGCTAATCACTTGCATTCAGATTCTGCATACAAAAACTAAAATATGTAAAATGTTTGTCTCACTGTTTTATGATATCTGCATATGGACCATACTGATTGTCATTCATGATGCCCTGAAATAAAAAATGTAATAAAGTAATAAGCGTAATATGACACGTAAAAGAAGGTACTAGAATATGAGCAACTTAGTGATGTAATTTTTGATTGAAATACCTGTTACAAACCAGTCAGCTGTGTGGCTAAATGGGTAGGGGCTCGCCTTCTGGACAGAGGTTGTGGGTTCAAATCCAGTCGTGCACCAAGGGACTGTTGGGTTTTTTGAAAGTTTATGTGCGCATTTGAGACGTGAGCACATACTATGACAGTGAAGGTTAGTAGTCGGAAGGTAGTGAGGAAACCGACATGTTTCAATGGCTAGTATTCCGCTAAGCAGCGATGGGCTTGCAACCTGTCACGAATTGAATGCTAGCGACTTGCAAATCGTGGCCATGTGCCGAACGTCAGTTTGGACGTGTCTCTGACCTAGTAGGTGATACTTATACAATTCCACGCTCTGGTAGTGATCAGAGTTGAATCCTCTAAGGGGAAAAAGTCGTGAGTCAATTAAAAAATATTTTATAAATTATTAATTAAAATTAGTATAAGACTATACATACATCCAGTTAGACAGGACCTCCTTTGAAAATAAACTGGAGGGTTTTTGCCATAATCACCAAGTTTGGCAGGCAGATGGGTGTTCACAGTAAAGGTTGCTGTGCTGTCTGATTAACGGACTTGTAAGAAATAGGGCTCATAGGGTAAGTACATCCAAATAAACATTAGTTTTTATAATATTTTGTTATTACCAGAAATACTTGATAAGCCAAATCTTTGTCTTCAATAAGTGTTGTGTCCTTGAAGCATTTCTTAGCCATTGCAGCATCAGGGTAGTAAGCCTGGAGTAGTGACCTGGCAAAAAGCGCAGGACTGATTCCTTGGCTATCTGAAAGTCTGTAATAAAATAATAAAATGAAAATCATTATCATCCTTACTGCTCGTACTAATATAAAATAAAGGTTAAGATAAAATTTGACTTTCAAAACCAACATTGAAGGCTTAGGTACATATAGGGTTGCCAACTATACTGTTTTTCACTACTATATACTGTTGAACAAAAATAAAGTATACAAAGTACTGTTTTCAAAGCATCACTGGTATCCACATAGACCAATCAAATAGTAAATATAAAAGGTGTGCATGTGTGAAAGAAGTTTTTATTAGAACTGTAAATAACTCAATACTGTTAATTGATTAGGCTAATTTATATCGAGATAAATGGTTGGTTTCCATTCAGTATAATTGTCTTTCTCTGATCAGCTTTTCAGCTCTTTTGTCCACCAGTTCTTTTTAGGGACCTTGCCTTTTCTTAAGTTTCAAACCATGGTTTTAAACAAAAACTTTTTTTTTAATTGTAATTGTTCTGTGACTGGTAAAACACATTTTTAGTTTTTTCCCCATCATATTTATATAATACTTATTAACCACATGTAACACCGCAGCCGCAGCTCATATATGATATGATTATAGGAAAAATGTATGTATTAGCAACATAAGAATCAGTGGCTGTGGTAAGAAAAAAATAATTGTAGTTAAGGTGACATGTCAGAAAATCAGGTGATTATTATCCTAAGCAAACTGGGGACATGTGTCACGGATGTGCCTCCCACCCAGTACCCAGGCCATTTAGATTACAAGCCAAACACCCTATAACTAAACCACAGAGGTCACTGTCACACATTGTTTTTAAACAGGACATGGAAGGTCACATGAAATGATATATATTATGATTATTGCATTCCCCGGACAAGTCCATAAAGATAAAATATGTGCTAATAAACTTACACTTGAATAACATTGTTTTTCCTATTATCCTTCATAATCTGTTCAAACAAATCATGGTATCTGCTTGATATAGAAGGTGATTTCCTGTAGCTATGCTTCATAGATCTTTGAATCAACAGAGACAAAATGCTGCCCATGGTTGCAGGAGCTATACTGAAAGTAATTCATTTTATTAGGTAAGTAGGTGAGGTGGTAAGTTTATTTTTGTATTCTTGTTAACTAATAGGGTACATACTATCTAAGTAAAACAGCAACCTACCTTCTAAACTTCTTTTTGAGTTCATTTTCTGCTGCACAGCTATATGAACTCAATTTATTAAATTCTTCTACAATTGATTTATATTCCTCAAGTTTCATAGGCTTTATTTCTGACATATTGTGAAATTTGGCACAGATCAAGTTTATATGGCAAAGGAGTGTAGAATGTTATGTAGGTACAGGTAAAGGTACATAGGTGAATATAACCAAAGAAAAAAAATGTGTTAAGAATAACACGATTACACATAAAAATAAACGTTCTTCAAACTGTAATAAGTAAGGAACCAAGTTATAAGTACAATAAGCCAAATAAAGTACATTACAACCACCAAACCTAAAACAAGTATTTCAATAATAAAGGATGAAGGTCCGCAACGTAGCGAAGCGATCATTTCAGACGGATATGATAGTATTAGGAACCTAGATTCGAATTACTTTAAAACGAATTCTAGGGCAGACTGATCTTTAAGACGTTTTGTGCACTGAGCATATAAGGTAGTTTTGTTTGTTTGTGGCTTGAATTGAATGTACAGTACAAAACAATTCAACACAACAATACAAATGGAGATGAATCCACAGATCAATCAATCAGTGTTGCCACCTTACATTTTTTTTTAGGATTTAAATCTAGTATTGGCACCAGATAATGGAAATTTCTTTGGAAAAAAATCACCAGTTAACGATAAAATCTCGCGTACCTAAACTTAACTAATAACAGTTTAGTTAGCCATGGTTAGGCAATTTTTTCCCTAGACGTTGTGCTCACTGCTTGTACAGACGTTCTCAAATCCAGGGTTTTATGATCCCATCCCAACCCCGAAATGGCTTAGACTAGGTAGAAACAAAGAAAGCAAAACGCCTTTAATGCATCAACCACCAGATACAGGTTTGAGCCGTTTTTTAATTCAGCTTGTTGTTCCCTGTAACTATTTGTCCACACTCACTTCTATTTCTCATAACAGGTAAAAGTAGAATTTTATAAAAATCATGTGGACGAAACCTTAAACGGCCATCTTGCCGTAGATTCACGGTCGGAGGCAATATCAAAATTAATGCTGAATGGGTGGTTTGTTTTGGTTTATTGTTGTAAACGCGGTATTCTAAATAAAATGTCTTGGTATCAAAAAAAACCTAATATCCTAGTTTGATTAAATAAATATTTAACTGATATACATGCATGCTAGCATGCGCTATAAAAATGAATAGTTAATGTAAATGCACGCACATTAATTTTACCTATGTAGTTTTAGTTATATTTCAGTATTTTTAATTTGATTTTAGCTCTATAAATAAGATAAATATCACGCTTTAATCGCATTCGCAAGCGAAATTCCGATCGCGCTGATGGACGCTCCAAAGGGAGACAGCTGCCGTACTTGGACGCGCTAGGGGCTAATACTAAGTACCTACCTATAGAGTTTTTTGTTCGGCGGAACTTTCATCCTATTACGCCAGTTAAAAACAATATTAAACATCGCAAACGCGCATGTATCTACGATTATTTGATGCAAGCTTGGGAACAAACGACACTCACGGAACTTCACATATAAAAAAACGTAGTTACCTACATGCGCGTTTGCGATGTATCTTTTTTTTGTGTAGATATTCAGTCCTTGATAGTGGATAAGTACACAAACATTCACGATGTTGATTACTTGATTGACGATACGAAACCCGACAAGACCAATATTATTAAAACAAAATATATGTGTTTTATTTTGTTTTTGACAAGATTTTGACATTATCATCTCGAAAATATCATTCAATCAATTGGGTCGTCGTCTGCAGCTTTTCTTTTAAGCCTCTTTAATTTGACGCTATTTTCTGAAATCGTTTACTATTGGACTTTCCTCACGTATACAGTTGAAGTTTACTAAAAAGTAATGCTAGATTGAACTTTGAAAAATCGCTAAATATATAATAGTAAATATATTTAAAGTTGAAAATTGACGCTAATTGTATGGAAAAGTCACCAGTTCTAGTGAACAAATCACCTGATGTATAATTAGGATACGAATATCTTAGAATGTTATATTATATATCGATGACGAAGATGAATCACCATGTTGGATTGGTATTTGGAATGTCAATGTCTACTGGTCTACAACTGCGTGCGCATGCCTGTTCCTAGAGGTACATAAGTTATGTAGTACCTAGTAGTAATAGCAAATAAAGTAAGCTGTGTCCCGGTCCGCTCTTTCCACTTCACTAATTTCACGTGACGGCCCCGCCACCCCTGCCAGCGCCCTCTCTATAAATAACAATAGGCAGGAAATTTTCTTCAAATAAAATTAAATGTACCGACACAGCTTTTCTACGATTTATATGTAGCTTTAGCTAGACAGAATAGAATATATAGATAAAGATATTCCATTAGTAGGGTGATTGATAAGCTGAGAAGATAATAATGTCAACACCAGACCCTTGTATATATTCCTCTAGCTTCTAGGTTTTGAGTTAAAGGGGTATGCACAAGGTGATACTCTATATCACATCTGATCAAGATGGCGACGGCCTGATCAGAGCCATCGAAACGCCCATCGCATCGATAGCAAGAAAAGCCTGGGATTTTTAGAATCAGGCGTTTCGTAAGTCTTGTTTCGTTGAGTGCGATGATATCGACATTAAGGTCACCAACTCCAAAGCATGTCATAAATTTTGTTTATTTCTTCGCAGTTACTAAAGGTAAGCATGAACATACTAAGTGGTTCCTTTCTTTTCCAGCTTAGTTTGTAGACAGCTTCAATCTTGAAGCCTTTTGTTTTGAGGTCTTCCACTATGCGTTCCGGCTTGCATGTAGATGCCAGTTTTTAGCCATTTATTTTATTGGCCGTTCTTTTTTATTTTCATAGGTATGAAATGAGCACTTATTTTTAACCAATGTCTTGGTGATGGCTCGGTATGCCTCCTCGCTGGTCGCGTTCACTTTGACGCTCAAAGTCAAAGTCAAAGTCAAAATTTATTCATTAAAGATTTTTAGGATCATTTTGAAACGTCAAATTTACCGCCTGTTCGGAATCGCGACCAGCACACAAGGAGAAAGGCAAGAACCTCGGGCTGGTTAATTTTTTTGATAATCCATTCAACATTTAGATACACAATTTGCTATTATATTCTAAGTAGATACATCAAAAACCTGAATACTTAATCTTAAAACATTTGTTATTACCTATCTACCTAATGGGCAATTTGTTAACATTGAGAAATCACCATTTTGCTGTCAACTGGTATAGCAACATCGGGCCACGCGTTTTTACCGTCGATATAATCACTAATTTTGTAGTAGGCACTTTTAATTAAATTATTCTTTATATACAGTTTGAATTTACGAGCAGAGAGTTTGGTGGCGCTTTGAGGAAGCTTATTATAGAATCTCACACAGTTTCCTAAGAATGAATTATTTACTTTTCCTAAGCGAAACTCAGGTATCTCAAGTTTATTTTTATTTCTAGTATTAACACTGTGTACATCACTTCTTTTACTAAACTCATCAATATTTCTGTGAGCGTGCATTAGGTTT
The DNA here is from genome assembly GCA_951394065.1 of Venusia cambrica. Lineage (NCBI taxonomy): Eukaryota > Metazoa > Arthropoda > Insecta > Lepidoptera > Geometridae > Venusia > Venusia cambrica. The sequence continues at coordinate 8,495,857 of OX596042.1, forward strand.
TCATAAATGTATTGGGAGCTGACTGTAAGAATACCATTCTCTTTAAAACGTTCCCTAAGAGAGTCACGAGTTTTCATTTTATAAATTGCCCGTACAGCTCTCTTCTGTAGAATAAAAATGCTTTCAATATCAGCTGCACTTCCCCATAAAAATATGCCATAAGACATAATACTGTGAAAGTAACTAAAATAAACTAACCTCGCCGTAGCTTCATCAGTAAGATGCCTTATTGTACGTTCAGCGTATGCAGCCGAGCTCAATCTGCTAGCTGATGACTCAATATGAATACCCCATTGCAACTTTGCATCAATATTTAAACCTAAGAAAGTAGTTGCTTCAATAAAGTTAAGTATTTGCTGACTTGAACATTAGGCAAGGTAAATTTGATGCATTTTGTTTTTTTCTCATTTAGTAGGAGGTTATTTACTGTAAACCAATCAAGAAATTTAGCTAGAGAAGCATTTACACAATCATAGTTATCTTTAGCCCTATCGACTCTAAATATTGATGAAGTATCGTTAGCAAACAATACAATGTCACATAGGTCCCCTACATAAATATAAAGACGTACTTCAACAGCATAGAACCAGCGTCGGTCGTTGAACGGCCTTTAGTAAACCCAAATTGTTTTTCATGCAAAAGCCTGTTGCAGTTAAAATGTGACTGTAACTGAATAAAGATCAGTTTTTCAAATATTTTACTACATGCAGGCAGAATCGATATTGGTCGATAGTTTGCTGGATCCTTTTCATTTCCAGACTTGAATAAAGGGATCAGTTTGCTATGTTTCATAAGATCAGGAAAAATTCCTTCGTCGATGCTTCTATTGAATATGTATGCCAGACATGGCGCAATATCAATTACTATCGTACTTAATATCTTTACGGAAATTCCCCAAAAGTCTTCGGATTTTTTTATATTCATCGACTTAAATGATTTTACAATACAGTCAGCGTTGAAGTGTCTAAAAGTAAAGGAAACATGACACTTTTTAACATTTGTTTCAAGAAGAGCCAACGCACAATCAACAGATGAGTTTAGTGGCCGAGTAACAATATTAGGTATAGCCTACCTAATATTGTTTGATTAATATTTATGTATTTTTTGTGAAAAAAAAACTGTTAAATTCATTAGCAACTTTTAAATTATCAATTACAATTGTATCATCAACTTTTAAAGCTATTGGTTTTTTTAGAGTTTTGTAGAGGTAGAGGTAGAAGTTTTTTAGACGCTTTCGCCATTCAACATTTTTATCGTGAATTGTTCCTCTTCCAGACTCATAGGTAGGGAATCATAAAATGTCCGGTAGTTGCTTACACCATCCACAATGATTGGAGGTGGTGGGGGAACTGTTTTGGTGTTATCTTATTTTCTTGAGGGGAGAGAGATGGTGATGTCATGTTCAATTTTCTTTTCTTCCTAGTCCTTGCTCTTATCCACTCTGTCTCCTTTGCAAGCTCTTCCTTATCAGTAGCATATTCTGTTTGCTGAGAGGAAGTTTCTATTACAGAAGTCGACCGCTTCATTGGGTTGTTTTCTTCGACACGTTTTAATTGCTGGTGCAAGTTTTCTATTCGGCTCGTTAATTCTTCAACGAGGATTAGGAGTTTTTGCGCTCTTTTTCTCATTTTCGTAGAGCTTGCAAACCTCTTTGAAGTGGTTGTACAGGGAGAACTCTGTTTCTGTTTTTTATTGCACAGACATTATACATGGCATATCATTATGGCGAATAGCGATGGGTCGTTGACACATTTTTCGTGAACGAACGAGACCGTTTATTTTATTTAGTTCATCGACTAGTCGATTAACAAGTTGAATTCGTCGACTAGTTAACAAGGTTAACGTACGTTTTCGCGTTTACGCGGACGGGTGGCGTCGTCGAGTAGACTAGATAGTCATTCCGAAACTTCAGAAGACGGCAACCGCAACGTAATATTATTAAAGCTTTTTAACAAAATTCTTCATAAAATGTTTACCTCAAGATCATTAGTAACAAATCAAAACATAGGTAAACCTGTTTATTTCGCTCGGTTGCGTTGGCTCGACCAATTTGTCACCCTTCTCTTTCGCGCTCGCTAAACTATGGTACTGGCATCCTTCTCACTCTTTCCATGATTGTGATGTTCTTTCACTATAACACGGCCATTCAAACTAAACATTTGGAATATTTTTTATTAATAATTTAAACATTTTTTTAAACGCTAAGATTAGAGTTGAAATTGGTTTGCTTGATGTTACTTCAACGGACGAATAAACCGACTACGTTAACTTGTCGTCGATGCGCTGCCAGTCCATGTCAACGTTCCGGAGTCTCAGTTTAGCCGACTTAAAATCAACTAGTTAATTGAAAGTTCATTTCGACGCGTTGTTGATTGTACGTCGACGGTTGATTCGACTAGTTCCTTGATTTAATGCCCATCGCTAGGCGAATCCGTTGTAAGGCCAGTTAGAATCGTCGACACAATTATAAATTGTCGCTTTCAGCATGCCTTACGCAATGGGTTACTAGGTTAACATCGCGGCGGCTTTGTTATGGTGAGTAAGCACTGTTCACTTTACTGGTAGGTATCGCGAGCGGACGCGACCGGTACTACTGTTCTCAGCGAAAATCGAATTATCACTCAAGTGCTTTATTAAAGTCCCCCTGTTTCCCATATTCTTTTTTAAAAATGTTTAGTGTGTTTAAATGTGCGCAAATTGCGAAAATCCATAAAAAAAATTGAATGAAATGATGAATGTGTCGCATGCTCGCATGTGCCATGTTTTGTCTTCAAAACAGACTCGATGGAACTGTGTTAAATTTCATAAATTCCTACCCGAATCCGAAATATCTGCATCCGATTTCCAAATGGAATTTGTTTTTATTCACTAGGTTTAAAGTTAGCAAGTAAACTTTATTTTCGTTATATTTTATGCCAGCCATGAGCATGACGCGGTTATCTAATTTTATCAGGCATCCCTCTAAAAAATAAAATGATGTGAATGTTGTTTTGTGGAAAGGGGAAGTCCTTTCCCAATACTTCGTGCCACTACTTTATGTAGATCCAGCAGCTTAGCCCACGAAAATGAACAACTCAAATAACATGGTGAAACATACTGAACTGAGGAGTCGCGACAATGCTCTAACTCAAAGCGCAACATCTTTAAAAAGCGATAGGGCTCCACCAGGTTCTAGTGCTCGAGTAAACAACGAAGAGTTGGTGGATATAAAAGGAAAAGTCGAATCGAAATTGTTGTCGATGTGGAATAATGTGAAGTTTGGATGGACTGTGAAGTTAAAAACAAATTTCTCGAAAGAATCCCCTGTATGGCTGCTGGGACGATGCTATCACCGGAAACTCAGTCCCACAGGTTCCTTAGAATCTTCCACAGAGATTGGAACAGAAGCTACAGCACACCAGCCCATTGAACAGATTTATGGTGAAGGGATTGAGGGTTTCAAATCAGATTTCATTAGCAAACTTTGGATGACTTACAGGAGAGAGTTCCCTATCATAGCTGGTTCAACTTTCACCACAGACTGTGGCTGGGGATGTATGCTAAGAAGTGGTCAAATGCTGCTTGCTCAAGCTTTGGTGTGTCATTTCCTTGGTAGATCGTGGAGGTGGGCTCCTGAAAAGCCTCTTCAGAATGCACGAGAATTTCAAGAAGAATGTCTACACCGCATGATTATAAAATGGTTTGGTGATAAATGTTCTGTGAACAGCCCTCTCTCTATTCATCAAATGGTTAGCCTGGGAGAGGCATTAGGAAAGAAACCAGGTGATTGGTATGGACCTGCTTCAGTGGCCCATTGCTTGAAAGCTGTAATCGCAGCTGCATCAAAAGAAAACTATGAATTTGATAACTTGGAGGTTTATGTTGCTCAGGAGTCAACAATCTACATTCAAGATGTGTATTCTCTATGTAGGTTGCCAAATGGAAGCTGGAAATCTTTGATATTATTAGTACCTGTGAAGTTGGGATCAGATAAATTTAATCCTATTTATGGCCCTTGTCTCACATCACTTTTGACTTTAGATTTTTGTATTGGCATTATAGGAGGGAGACCAAAACATTCCCTGTACTTTGTGGGATACCAAGATGACAGATTAATACATTTGGACCCTCACTATTGCCAAGATATGGTGGATGTCTGGCAGCCCAACTTCACCTTGCAATCATTTCACTGTCACTCCCCAAGAAAGATGCCCCTCAGTAAGATGGATCCATCTTGTTGCATTGGTTTCTATTTTGCTACACAGCATAACTTTGAAACATTCATAAATGTCATTCAGACATTTTTAGTTCCACCAGGTGCTTCAGCAAATTGTGAGTATCCTATTTTTAGTTTAAATCATGGATCTCGTGCTACTATGATGGATGTACCCAATATTAGATATTCAATATTTGAAACAGAGCAGAATTGGGTTATCCCCAGTATACAAGATAGTGATACTGATATTGAATCGGAGGAATTCGTACTAGTTTAAATAGTGGTCTTATAATAATTATTGATTGCTATACATACCTAGTTGTTAATTTATTTATGTTTTAAATTAAAATATACATACAATGGAGATTATTTATTTATTTCAATAAAATATTGTTTTAATTTTTATCCTTTACTGGTGGTGGATGTCTGATAAAGTAGTGTACTGCATTGTAAACAAAATGTGGTGCAACATTGTGTAGTGGATGGACTCTGTTGACTTCATTGAGAGGAGAGCCAATGGTGAATGGGTCACCTGCCCCTGTGCCATGCTGTGCCACTGACAGTCCACTGAGCGTGTAGCAAGTATGGTAGATATCTTTGGGCCTAGAAAAAAAGATATTTTTTATTAAGTAACTTTTATTTTTTATTGTATTATTGTCCACTCAATGTTAAACATGAGTAGAAATGATGAGTTCGGCACAATGGATCATTTACAAAGTACTGGTTGTATTGTAGCTTATTGTAAATCTGCTAGTCTGGTGGTGGAAAGGGGATGGGAGGAGGGATTAGGTCAAAGATGCACACACTCACCAAAGTGAAATTTATAGTGTATGTTTTTTCAGTAGGAAAGTATATTCTTAAACAGGTCAAATCAAAATAGATATTGGGCACCCACATAATATACAGGTGAGTTTTTTTCCAGGGCCACTGCGGTAAAGTCTAAAGCAGTGAGAGTTAGATTCTAAAAGTCATGTTAGGAGTTACATGCACGATTTAAAAAAAAATGTTTTGCATTTAACAAAAAATTGTTATAATCATTATTCTGGAAATGTAAGTTTATGAAAAAAAAACATTTGCGTCTGAGTTCTTTGTTTGATAATAAAAAAAAAAATGTATGATGGAGCCCAAATCTGTTGGAACACTTTAAAAATTGAAAATTTATTAATTTAACTTTACGAATTTAGTAAAGGTTGTACCTACGTAGGTATAGTCTAAGATCTAAATGCGTAAGCGAAACAATTAAATCCTCTGAATTTTCTGTTCATGATGAGCTTAAATTGAATCGTCGTCGGATTGAAAAACGTTCCTTTTTCGTGGTTTTTCTGCATTATAAAAAAAACTTTTTTAAATTGAGCATGTAACTACTAACATGACTTTTCGATAACTCTCACGGTATGAAATTAGTGCATGTTACCGTTTTGGAATAAAACGTTTCCTGCTGGAGCAAAATTCTTCCAGCAGGAAGATTCTAAACGAATGACCGTAGCCATAAGTGACATATATGGGCAGATAGCTTACATTTGTGCATAAAAGTGCGCGAAAAATAGTATTAGTGGGCCTTAAGGTTTTTGAGATATTTCATTTCCTGCTAGGGGGACTTTTGCAGAATCGTGTTTCTCGTAAACTATTAGATGTGCACCCCGTAAGATATACATACATGAGAAGCTCTTCACTTGTGCGTATTTATGACATAGTAATATTATCAAAAATATTTACCGTTTTGAAGTAATCTAGCTTTTTTTTTTAAACCCTAAAAAGTGTCTAGCTCTTAAATGGGCAAACATACAAGTTCATTGTAAATAGTATTTGGTTCTTGTTGTTATTATATGCTACCATATAAAACTTCAGGGATGCACATACAAGCGTTTTTGAATAATATAGCTTAGATCAAAACTTTTAATGTCATAAGTTTGACGTCAAAATGCAAGAAACCTTTTCAACCCACGATTGTGAGTTTATACCTTAGAATTAGAGCGGTTATTGAAAATTATATCCTGAAAATTTCAGCTTTACGCGTCTCTCTTATTAAGGTAGATATATACGAATTTGTCTACGCTTCAAGCTCAACAGTAATGCCTCAGAGGGGAAGCACGCGGGGAGCGGGCGGCGGAAGAACGCGGGCGCACAGACCCGATCGAGACACCGCGACGCGTGCATTAATTTTACCTATAAATCATCTATACCTACTTCTATCTAACAATCAAACCCATTCAAAATGTATAGTTGTAATAAACATGTAAAAAACAACAGTTTGTTAATTTCTTAACAAATTACTGAAACAACGCCTGCCTATAGGTTAGTCGACCAATTCGAATGACCACAAAAAAGCGACGAATTCATAAATATTGATGACCTTAACTTTGCTTACGAAACGGTTTGAATGTATTGTGCCTGAGTACACTGAAGAACAAAAGTTATGGAAAGTTCCAAGTGTACTCTCAGATCTATTAAAATGTTTTGTAAGAGGCAATAAAATATAAGTAAGTACCTACTATTGTATAGCCTATGTTCTGTGGCTTTCCAAGAGATGCCTACTTGTCTATAGTTATAGAGTCTAAGTAATGGCGTCAGTGAGTGCTAGCGAAAGTTATAATAAAAGTCATATTTCTTAAATAAATCTTTAATTCCTTAAAAAACCCGAACAGGTTATGGGCCCAGTCTGCTTCATAACTCTGTTTCGTGGATAAAAGGAATTGGAAGTGTCAAGAGGTCAACAACGATCAACGATACGGCGGCGACCGCGTGGCGTGTTCGTTGAGGGGCGTTGGGTTGGCGGGCTTTTATTTTTCGCCGGCGGCAAGGAACCAACGTGCGGGGTGGCTGAGGGTTTGCGGTGCCAGGGAGGCAGAGGCAAAAGTATAAATCAGCGTGCGCGTGACGATAACCTACGATCATGGATGCAGTTGGAGTGGGGGCCTTGGGGGCCATCAAACTGCAAGGCCAGAAAAATTGGAATCTATGGAAGTTCCAAGTCTCAGTGCTACTGAGGGGCATGGATGTTTACAAAATAGTAGAAGGCTCAGAAGTTAAACCCACAGATGGGAGTGAAGAGTGGAGGAAGAAAGATGCAAAAGCACAAACACAAATTGTTTTGAGGTTAAGTGAGAGTGTAATGGTTCACATTTTATCATGCAAGACTGCTGCGGAGATGTGGGCAAAGCTCCATTCTGTATATGAGCAAAAGTCAAGCACAAGCTTACATATCTTACAACAGCGGTTCTTCCAGTTTAAATTTGAAGAGGGTGCGGACATGGCAACGTTTCTAGCAAAGCTGCAAGAATTAAAAACGCAGATGAATCAAGCTGGTGAAGAAGTATCAGAGAAGTTCATGATAACTAAAGTATTAATGTCCTTGCCATCAACTTTAAATCACTTCATATCTGCATGGGAATCAGTCGAGCCGAGCAGGCAAACCTACGATGAATTGGTTGCAAGGCTACTCATAGAAGAAGAGAGGATAAAGTCAAAAGCCAGTGAAGGTGAAAGTGTAGCATTGTATGCACAGCCAGGGAAATATAACAATAACAAGATTATAAAATGTTTCAAGTGTGGACGTATCGGACATTTCATGTCACAATGTAAAAGTGATAAAGATACTCGCAAGTGCTTCAAGTGTCATAAAACTGGACATCTAAAATCTCAGTGTAACAGTGCAAAGAATGTTTCTGGCAACAAAAATAATGCTTTTGTTGCAGGTGCATATTCCACAGACATTTTGGATGTAGAATCTAATCTCAGTCAAAATGGGAAATGGTTAGTTGATAGTGGAGCGAGTGCTCATATGATTTCTGAACGCACTTTTCTCATAAATTATAAAGAACTGTCAGTGTCAAACAGGTTCGTTATTGTTGGTGATGGACGACGACTGCCGGTTGTTGGCGTCGGTGATGTGAAACTGAAGGCCTTTGATGGACAAACTTACATAAATACAACTTTACATGGTGTGTTGTATGTACCGGACTTGAAAGTTAACTTATTTTCGGTGCCTAGTATCACAAACAAGGGTTTCAAAGTGTCATTTGTTGATGAAAAATGTTTAGTTCACAAAGACAATGATTTATGTGCATTAGGGGTACGCGAAGGTAACTTTTATGTGATGGACTTCATATTCGAGGACATTTCTGCTGTGGCCAGTGTAAATGTGTGGCATGAGAGACTTTGTCATCAGAATTATAGACTTGTAAGAGATGTGTTAAAAATGAACAATATCAAGCATACAGATGATAGTGTGACAACATGTGAAGCATGTATGAAAGGGAAAATACACAAATTACCTTTCAAAGACAGTGAGAGTGCTACAGAGAAACCGCTAGAGTTGGTACATGCGGATGTATGTGGGCCGATGGAGGTTAGCTCTATTGGTGGGTCACGGTATTTTCTACTTCTCAAGGATGATTTTACTAACTATCGGCAGGTCTACTTCATGGTGCAGAAGTCTGAGGTGCTCCAGAACATGAAAAACTTTATTGCAGCATCAGAAAAGGTCACCGGGTGCGTAGTTAAGAAAATTCGTACTGACAATGGGGGTGAGTTTGTAAATAAAGATATGAAACAGTTCTTGCATAGCAAAGGTATCCTACATGAGACTACTATACCATACACACCACAACAGAATGGTAGGGCTGAACGTGACATGCGAACATTGGTTGAGGCTGCTAGGTCTATGTTAAATGCAAAGAAACTACCAAAAGAGCTGTGGGCAGAAGCTGTTAATACAGTGGTATATGTACTCAATAGAACATCTAAAAGCAGATACAGTAGTGGAACTCCGTTCCGACTCTGGGAAGGTAAGGACTTTGATATCAGCAAACTGACATTGGTGTTTGGATCAGAACTTTATGTCCATATTCCAAAAGAAAAGAGGTTAAAATGGGATGCTAAGGGTGAAAAAGGACTTTTCGTAGGATATGAAAGTTCAAAGGGATACAGAGTTTTCATTAAAGAAAGAAATGAGGTACTGGTTAGAAGGGATGTCGTTCTTCTCCAGACAGAAAACTGTAAAAAGGTAAATATAGAGAAACAAAGGAAAGAGAATGTTATTCTGTTGGACAATATATGTCAGCTACCAGAGGAGGAATCAGATGTAACAGGTGAGGATCCAGAGGTACCAGACCATGGACCGGAACCAGAGGTACCAGACCTTGATTCAGAACCAGACATATCAGACCTTGAACCAGAACCAGAGGTGTCAGATGATGAACCAGAACCAGAACCTGAAGTGTTAGAGAATAAGGAAATAAAACAGAAAACAAGAAGTGGAAGAGTGGTCAAGAAACCACTAGCGTTTCAGGACTATGAAGTTGGTATGACCGTGGAAAGTGAGGGTATCACTTATTCCGATGCGATGATATCCGATGAAGCTGAACAATGGAAGGCAGCTGTGCAAACTGAGCTTCAGCAGCTTCAGGATAACGATACTTGGACTTTAGTGTCTAATGTGCCCAAAGGGAAAGAAATTATTAGCACAAAATGGGTTCTCAAGAAGAAAAAGAGTGAAGAAAATGATATTAAATATAAGGCTAGACTAGTAGCTAGGGGTTTTGAACAAAAGTATATTAGTGACTATGATTTGTTTGCTCCTGTAGCAACTTTAAATACTTTTCGTGTGTTTATGGCTGTAGCTACTAAAATGAATCTTGAGGTCCAGCAAATGGATGTTTGTAATGCATTCTTAAACAGTGCAATGCAGGAAGAGGTATATTTACATATGCCAGAAGGATTAAAATCAGAATTTAAATTTTGTAAGCTTAACAAATCAATTTATGGCTTGAAAATGAGCCCCAAGCGTTGGAATAAAACTTTTGATGATGTCATGCTAGGTTTAGGTTTTAACCCTTCTGACAAAGATTTCTGTTTGTACTCAAAATGTAAAGGTAATAAGAAAATATTTTTATTACTGTATGTTGATGACATATTGTATTTTGGAAATGATAAGGAGGAGTGTGAGTCCCTGAGCAATGCTCTTTGTAGTAATTTTAAAATGAAGAAAATGGGAACAATATCCAAATATCTAGGAATAAATGTGAGACAGGAAATAGGGATAACCTATCTTTCTCAGGAAGATTATTTGAAGGAACTGTTGACTTTGTACAACATGTCAGATTGCAAACCCTTGTCATTGCCAATTGATAAAAATTTCAAGTTTGAATTATTAATAAGAGATGGACCTGAAAGTAAAGAGATTGAAAATAAATGTAGAAAATTGATTGGAAAATTAATGTATGTTGTTGTTGCAACCAGGCCAGATCTATGTGCTGTAGTATGTATTTTGAGTAGATATCAAGTATGTGCTAGTAAACTTATGTACAAGCTACTTTTGAATGTTCTAAGATACATTAAGGGGACATTACATTTGTGTCTTAAGTTTAGGAACGATTATGATGATGATGCTATTGGATTTGTTGATAGTGACTGGGGTGGGTGTACTGATAGAAAATCAACTACTGGATGTATATTTAAGGTATTTGGGTGTTCTGTGATTTGGTTTACAAGAAAGCAACAGTCGGTCGCTTTGTCCTCAACTGAGGCTGAGTTTGTGGCATTGAGCCAAGCGACCAGTGAAGCGTGTTGGCTCAAAGCCTTGCTGGTAGATTTTGATTTTCATGTGGGTCAGATCACATTATTTGAAGATAATCAGTCCACTATTAAAATGGCCAATATGACCACTGGTAGAGTAAAGCATTTAGAAATTAAGAAAAGTTTTGTAAAAGAAAAAGTGGAAAAGGGCATCATTTGTTTAAAATATATAAATACAAGTAACCAAGTAGGAGACATTTTTACTAAGACATTGGGGGGAACATTGTTTAAAAAATTAAGGGAGAGACTGTTTATGTGCTAGTTTAGTAGTAGAGTTAAGTTATCAGAGCCTGTATAACTTCTTTATAGTAGTAGTGTTATGTTTATGTAAAACAAACATGTTTATACTATTGTATTCATTTTTTCAATATTTTCTTGAGGGGTGGTATTAAAATGTTTTGTAAGAGGCAATAAAATATAAGTAAGTACCTACTATTGTATAGCCTATGTTCTGTGGCTTTCCAAGAGATGCCTACTTGTCTATAGTTATAGAGTCTAAGTAATGGCGTCAGTGAGTGCTAGCGAAAGTTATAATAAAAGTCATATTTCTTAAATAAATCTTTAATTCCTTAAAAAACCCGAACAAGATCAAGTTATTAAAGGAGTGTACTAAGTATAAGATGTATTTTTACCCGACTGTCTCGGAAGGCAGTCGGGTTAAAAGAATAACGTTATCGAATAGATTATGTTATTCAAGTCGAGTGTGTAGAACGCGTAAAAAAATCATAACGTAGTTAGTACTACGTTATGATTTTTTTAACGTACACACATCAACATTGTCTAGGGATATTCAACATTTTGTTGATTTTTACAAAAACTGAAAATAATTTCTTTACAAAACTAGGTATGGCAAGAATTTTTATTTTGTGTTGTTTATTAATAATAATAAAAACAACAGTTTCATAATTTTTTTTAATAAATATTAAAGTACGAACAAAATCTCGAAAAATCAGAAAATTTACAAGGTTCGGTAAATTGTGTTAAAACTATTTTTACGTTGCCATGACTTTATAAAATTATATTTTTACAATTTAATAATCGGTGTTGCCTCCCCTGACGTTGATAACACATCTGCATCGGTTATTCATACTCAAAATTAGGGTGTCAAAGTCTCGCTGGGGTATGCGATCCCATGTTCTTTTTATATGGCAAAAAAGTTGGTCTTCTGTGGTCAAATTTGATGGCAAATTGCTGAAAGCCCTTCGCTGTAACATGTCCCAAGTGTGTTCAAATGGGTTTAAGTCGGGTGACTGTGCAGGCCAGTCCAAAACCGCGACATCATGTTCCTGAAGGGCAGCTGACACCAAACGCGCCGTGTGTGGAGGGGCATTATCATGCATGAGCTGAAGTTCCTGGCCAATTTGAACTCTGTGAGGGATGATCACAGGTTCTATGACCTCGTTCCGGTATTTATCCAAATGAGCTCGTTTCGCGCGCCAATACGAATTCCCGCCGAAACCATGATTGTCCCACCTCGGTACGAATGGACCTCTTGTGGCTGCTGGAGGCGACTTTCTCTGCCTGGAACTCTCCAAACACGTGTTCTTCGTGAATCGGGGTGGAATCCAAACCGAGACTCGTCACTAAAGAGAACCATTGTCCATTGTTCCATAACAAATGTTCTTGAGCCCAAAGAAGTCGCCTTCCGCGATTGCCTCGTCGTAGAGCTGGCACACGAAGCGGCCTACGAGAATGAAGATCGACTTCATGTAGCCTTCTTCTGACGGTTTGGTCGTTGCTCCAGCAGGAAACGTTTTTCGCGTTTTATTCCAAAACGGTAACATGCACTAATTTCATACTTGGCGCACTAATACAGCATATATCGCTCTAAGTATTTGTTGAACTCAATTCGTTCTAGACGATACTTTCCTGCTGGAGCACACTTAGATAGGCAAGTACGCTACACCTGCAGATGTCATTCATTCTACATCGAAATCAAAAGCTACCAAACTATTTAAAGTACCTATTTTACATTTTGTAGCTTTGTAAATAATGGCTTTAAAACACATCGTGGATTCATAATTGTGGAATTCGCCACTACAAATAGGTATCTAATCACAACATTAATTTTGAAAGTCAATATTGTTCATCATTTCAGCCCACATGGGTCCACGGCTGAACATAGGCATCCCCCCATGGACACCACACATATAACAATGTCTTCGGTCTATGAGTCTCCCCACACTCCGTTTTGCGTTTACCTTTACTCCCCAGCGGTTATTGTTTAACTTTCATTGGTTTCATATTAACCAGTATTAGTATAGATTACATTATAATACAAAAATTAAACCAGACTTACATGAATTTAGTATATATTGACTAGTTTCTAATAAAAAAAAAAAATCTATTTGTTAGTTAGTGGCCTTTGCCTGTGGCTTCACCTGCATGGTTGGTACCTACATACAGTACATGGTGGATAATAAATTGCATTATTCAGTTGAATTTCAAAAATAATAGGCAAGCAGCACTAGGCCAGTGCTTATTCCACAGTGTTATGTCTTTTTAAATATTAAAAAGACTTTTTAACGTTTTATTGGTTTGAAGCCAGTTGTTTCAGTACTAATGAAATAATATTTTAGAAACTACTTTACCTACTGGTATAGGTGCATTACTCACTTGCCAGGCTTGTCAATGAGTCCGCCTTGAGGGCTTTGACAGCAAATTATAATGTATTCTTGTAGTGCAGCTTGATCAAAGAAAACTGTTTCAATCAACTCCTTGTTATCTAAAAGATAAAAGTTTTTTTTTAAATCAAAAGACAGCACTGAGCTAAGTCTTCACATAACTGTGCAACATACACAACAGTAGGTAGGTACAGAGGTTATGCTAGTACACAGTAAAAAAACCTTCTTCAAAATAAACTTTCTTAAATGATACTCTTACATCCAAATATTGTACAGGGTGAGTTTTTTTCCAGGGTTACTGAGGCAAAGTCTGAAGCCGTGAGAATTATCAATAAGTCATGTTAGGAGTTACATGCTCGATTTAAAAATAATACCTAGTTCTGCATTGAAGAAAATCTATTTTATAATAGATTTTCTGGAAAAGAGAGTTAAAAAAAATGAATTTGTTTGATTATAAAAAGAAAAATGTATAATGAATAAGTGCCCAAAGTGCCCATATGCCCAAAGTGGTTGAAACACCTCCAAAATATTAAATTTTTAATTGAACGTTATGAATTTAGTAAAGCTTGTACGTTCGGACTTTGTGTAAGCGAAGCTATTAAATCCTCTTTTGCTGTATTTTCTGTTTGTGTAGAACTTTTAAAATTAGTAACATCTTCAAAAAGGTTGGTATCGCTGAATGTAAAGATTTAGTGAAATCAGTATAACAAAATTAGGTTGGTTTTATATCATGGATTTGTCATTTCTGGATTATCTAGTTTTGCACAGTGAAATCGCTAAGCAATACTGAAAAAAATTAAGTTCTTAACTTGTAACTTTATTCTAATTTTGAAATTTATGAGCAAGTATTTTTTTTTCAAATGATAAAGTTGTGTCTTCTCATTCTGCGATACCAACGTCTATGAAGACATTCAATTTTTTTATTATTTAGCATGTAATCATCATATGACTTTTCAATAACTCTCACCGTTTAAGATTTCGCCTAAGTGGCCCTGTAAAAAAAACTCACTCTGTATATTGTGTAGAGCCCAATGTCTATTTTGATTTGTTGTAATGTTATGTAACTTTTGTTTCTAACTAAAAGAGTGACATAACATGAAAGCAACAACATAGAACAGTTAGGCACAGTTAAACTCAGCACCAACATGTACTTTGAAACCCATTTTAAGAACAGAAAATAATTACCATCTTTAGACAGTATTGCACTTATGATAGGGAAAGCTGCTCCTTGCCAAAAAGAGTAGCATCCATCAACTAACTTATTGGTTCTTCCCTGGAATCCTCCTTCTAGTCTCATTTGACGATTCACACTCCATCTTAGTAAGGCATCCACATCACAAAGCTCTGTCCTATTGAGCAATGCCAAACTGGCTATACCACAGAATGCATAACCTCCATGAGCTTCCATACCAGGGCATCCTCCAAAACCACCTTCATAAGTCTGACAACTCACAACCCATTCAGCTGTTTTATCAAACAGGGCATGTGTGTAGATATTTGTGATCTTAGCTATACTGATAGCGCAATATACTCCTCTAATGTCCTTTTCTCCACCTCTATGCATGGCAAAAGAACCATCAACATCTCTAACAGTCCAAAGAAATTTTTGTAATGAGCTCCGATCTATGGAATCATATGCTTCATCAGTGCCAATGATGCTTAATGCATTAACTGCTGCGTAAGTTGTGCCCAGGTGGGGCAGTTGCAAGTAGCCTCCTCCATAACCTCCATCTTCATGTTGGCATTTCTTTAGCAATGCTACACAATGGGTTAGTGTCTCAAAATCGGGCATATCATTCAGTATCCATAGCGAATGCAGAATCCAATAAACCAGCCATGTCCGACTAGCATCAAGGCATTCATAGTTGGAGGGCAGATCCTTGAGCCAGCTTTTTAGTAGTTTTGTGTGTTGCATTTTTCTCAGTTTTGGTAGTTCTGGATCAATAGAGGATTCTTTTTCAAATTGTCTGTATATATTTTTTATGATATCTTCAACATCCATCTAATTAAAAAACATAGGGTAATATTATTACAAGTTTTAAATAATGTAGGTATAAGTACCTATTGTAATATAAGTATGGTTAGATTTTTTCACCAACTGCCTTGAGATTTAAACGAAAAAAAATAAGTACCTAGGTAGCAATCTATCCACAATAGATGAGTAATACATAGTAAAACTTACACATTTACACTACCTAGTCACCTGCATAACTAGGTACTTTATGTTTAGATTATTTACCTGGTCTCCGGAAGTATCTGTATGGACTTTTTCAGCGTAAAATGTTTCGATATCAATTTCGTCATAGCTACGGATCAAACTTGTCTCCATTTTCTAGAATAAATAGGTGTCTGCTGAATGTTTCACGATGATAATTTACCTACGAGATTCAGCATTATACGAGATCCATAAACATCACCTAGCTAGCGTATCATTGTTTCGTACTTCAGGGATGAAGGCACAAATTACTATAAGTAGGCACGTACAATACAAAGTACAATATTATAGTACCTAACCTATCCTATGCTATTAGCTTGGCTGGTACTAGGTCACGATAAATTTAGTCGCATTGCAATCGATCGCTAGCGTTGCCCGGCCCATAGAAAGAGTATCCTGAGTATCTCTGTATAAACAGCGTAAAACTATATTCACAGACCAATACCTATCTTAGAGGTATATAATATAGTTTGCGTCAATACTGTTCTGAAGACATAGCGACATTTTCAACATCATCATTTCATTCATTCTTTTGTCAAATCATTCATTCATTTGAACATAATGTTAGTCACGGCGGTATGGTTGAAAAACTTTAGTCTCGCATCTGTCAAAATCAGCCGGTAATGGTTTGTTTTTGTTATTCTGAAGACATTTTTGGAGGTGACCCTGATAGCCGCCATCTTTCAAGACCTAACCTTAGTCGAACCGAATCAGCTGATCCAGCCATTCATCTGCTTGTGAGTAATAGTATTCTATCAGCTGATGTTCATTGAGTTGCAACGTAGGTATAGGTATTCGCAATTCGCATTTCATTTATAATTCCTGTAACTGAGTGCACAGAGTAGGACCTACTCATATTATTTATTAATATCATACTTACATACGGTCAATTACACTGGGTTTAATTACTAGGATATAAGTGTTCTGTGTTAATTACTGAATGACTGAGTGATGATAGATGTTTTCAGTGTTTTAATTTTGCCGTAAATCTCTATTTAGTAGGAACTAGATGGGTAGGTAGTGATTCAAACTTTGATATTTATAATTTAACAAATACCTACCTACAGTTTGTTCGTACCTATCAAGAAACAGAAAGAAAAAGAACATCGTAATGAAAACATCTAGTCCTTGCTATGCTGGATACGATACGATACGAGCCGAAACAGAGACAATGAAAACCAAAAACATTGAATTCAACCGCAGTAGGTACGAGGATGTTGATGACTGAAAATGCACTGATGGGACTGTTTTTCTAACTGATGAAGATGACGGAGAGACGGAGGCTCAACTATTACCTACCTAAGTGACATGGTGTGATTGAAATATGCACATGTTTTAAAATTCTGGTCAATTTGTAAGCCATAATAGGTAGGTATACCTACCCACCATTATGTTAGGAGCTGGTTAGTAGATAACTCTGCCCTGCCATACACTTGGAAAATCAGGGCTTACATGCACGGTTAAATCAAAAGTGAACAGGTGTTTCCAAAAAAACAATGTGGTACTTACCTAATTCAGTGCATTCATTGGTTCCTGTCCGGGGAAACATTAATACATTAGCAATAAACCTTGTAGCTAAGATGGTGAAGAGAGTTAAAAATCTACTGGAACCAGACTTCTGACAATAGTCATTCACTTATCACACCTAGGTTCCATGTTGCATTTCTTGCAAGTTTTGTTAGTTGGATCTGCCCAAAAGCTGATATGGGCCCTGAGTGGTTATCAATACTAAACACAGCCCCTGTTTTGATGTGTAGGTACCTACTCATTGACTAGCAATATTGTTATGATACCTACCTACATTATTTATGATATGACTAGTTTACAAATATATGTTAATTGTGTTCATATCAAAATGTATTCTTAAATCATAGTATAATAAATACCTTGGTAGGTATTTATAATAAAAGATTGCAAATTGTATTCAGTTATCAAACAATAGGTAAGTATAAGTAGGGGAAGGGGAGGACACTTGATCCCCTCTTTTGATTTTTTTACATTATTATCTCATATAATATAGTAGATATTTCATTGATCACTGTATAAACAATTTTAATATTGCAATAATACCATACCATATTGCATCATTTTATTTAGCAAAAAGATTAAACAAGTGTTATTAAAAGAAACAAGTCCCCTATTGAGGGAGACTTGTTGTTTTCTTTTTTTGTCAAGCGTTTGACCACCAGCTTACATGTAAAACAAGTAAAGACATGGCCTAAGATAGAGCACGCTTGCCTATAAGGAACCTATTTACTCTGGACTTGAAGACTCCAAGTGCGGAAAAACAGACGAAGGCAAGGAATTCCATTCTTTACCAGTATATTAATGATAAAGGTAGAGGCGAAACGATATGTTCGGCACAATGGAACATTTATAAGGTACGGGTTGTAGCCAGCCGTACGTCTGCTAGTCCGGTGGTGGAAAGGGGATGGAGGGATTAGGTTAAAGATATCATGCGCACACTCGCCGACCCTGGTATACATACAGTTGACTTAATCCGGGCATCAAATGTGCAATACTGTATATAAAGTTAAGAAATAAAAAATCATTAGCTTAATTTTATTCAGTCATTTCAACCTTCGAGCGCTAATCTTGTTATGAAGTTAATAAGTAAATAATACTTTATTGATTACAACAAAAAACAAAGCAGATAAGTAACTACTAACTAAGCTAAATTAAAACTATTTGTAACAAATAGGCAGTCTTATTGTACCTATCGAAAACAACAACAACATATCTTATCAAACTCTTCTCACTCAAAATAAGTCAATGCAGGTGTAAGTCTAAGACTTATATAATAGGTACTATTTTGAATTGAATTGAATTAATGCTGAACCACTTTTTTGAGCTTTTTTTCGTCGACAGGTTTTCGCTTTTTTACTCCGTTTTTTGTTCAATAGACTCTTGGCATTATTTACGACAAGAAACAATAATAGTAAGCTATTTTATATGACAGCATGGGAGAAGACTTGATCCCGGGATTAAGTCTACCCTATCGTTCGGGGAACAAATCTACCCAGGCTTCATATTTCTAATTCAGTTTATTTTACGTGAATATAATATTATTTTATTGAAAAGTAATCCACTCAAATTTAAATTAAGTCGACCAATAATCAACATCAAGCTTTACTTGTATTGAGAAATTAGCACTAAAATACGAACAAAATACTCACTAAAAATATTGCGACCCACCAAAAGCCTTAACACACCACTGCAGTCGTTTTTGTTGTCGGCTTGTCACTGTCAAAATGACATTTCTGATTCTGGCTGACGGCAAAGAACAGTATTACCAGTATAAAATTAAAATGCTATAGTTTCCGAAATAACACCCAGGGATCAAGTGTCCCCCCCTTCCCCTACAGTTTGACAAACAAAAGTAGGTACTTTTTTGATGACATTTGGTCCCCTGGAAATTAGGACGGCCGCTTGTTTGGCATGCCACATGCGTCGATACCCTAGCACCGTCCCTAAAATTTCCATGCACGCTGGCTCCGCACCGCAGTAACATCAGCAGAGTCCCTTTATCGGCGCAAGTATGCGATCCTGGCTATGGGTCATATATTAAGTAAATATCTTTATTTGAGCTTTTTGGGGTAGACATAAGAGAGTACAGAATGCCGGCTTGCATATTGCTCAGAGGTACAGTACCTACCTATTGCGATCCAACGTGGTATAGTAGATATTGTCGCCAGTCCAGGGGCGGGGGGTTTGTTCCGACATAATCCTAGCTACCGACTGGCTTATCTATAATACATTGCGTAGGTATTTCTATTATTTTTATTTATACCATTTGATTTAGGTACTCATGCCATGCATACCTAATCTAATAGATAGGATTTACAAAAATACTTTCTAAGTGCACCCTTACACGACAAAAGTAAGCTACCTACCTAGAAAGCCTTGCGTTTATTGTCAGTCAGTCAGCTGCAAGACTACTTTATATAATTGATTTATATTAAATTGGGGAGCCGGTGCCCTCCGGGTTTTCAAAAATATTGCGGGGCTTTTGATTGAGGCGACACGTGACCCAAGGGCTGGCTCTTATTTAGGCCAGCGAATTAGCATAGCTATTCAGCGTGGCATTGCAGCCAGTGTCTTGGGCACGCTTCCGTCTGGTACTGGTCTTGAACAGTTGAGTTACCTATAGGCCCCAGGGGGAGTAGGTACCTAAACCCAAACCAACCTACTTGTTGGTTTGGTTGGTGGTAGTAGCAGACGTAGGTATTAGGATTATTTATAGAATAAAATACTTTGTTTAGTAATTTTCAGTAGATAAGCAAGTGTTTACATTTCTACATACTACATGTGCACACCGAGTAAGTACCTACTTCTTTCTTGATTTTATTGTTACTAACACCTAGTTCCTAAGCTTTTCAATTTACTAACATAAATATGGATCTTGGTTTGAAATAAATAATTTTTATTTTATTTCTATGAAAACAGGTGTTAAATATGGTTACTATCCTAATAACAAACGTTTAAATCATTTCTCATAGAAAATTTTATGGGCATTAATAATAATAATAAAAAAAAGTACAATGATCGCAAAGTGCAGATTTAAATTCATAGCAAAATTTATTCTAGGTGTTTGTGCTGAGCTGAGGCGTCGCGTCGACCTGATGATGGAGAATCCTACTGCGAAGTCGTTAATCTGAAACTATTTTCAAAACTTTATACAAACACCTATATCCATCTAACCGCCTCTGTGGTCTAGTGGTTCGCCTACCGGGTGTCAGATCCAGAGATTAGGCATTTAGAGGTAAGATAGCCAGTTCCTCAGTTTGTTGAGGATTCCGGGTGAAGTGCGCCTCCACCTTCGGCCTTATCCCAGATGAGATGAAGGCGAAGGCGCTTCCTCGTCGTACAATAAAAAAATAATTAAATACTAGTTAGATGTACAGGTTTACGACAAGATTAAAAAATAAAGATAACTAATATAAAAAGAATAACAGACTAAACTACTATTCTTAAACTTTATACATAAATTGAAGACACACGGAACAAAATAGGATATGTATGTGTGCGCCTTCCTCCTTTATCCGGGCTTAGGACCGGCACAAGTTTATGTTTGACAAACCTGAACAACAGGTAGGTTATAAATGGTTAGGTACTCGTACCCATTAAGATTGCCTGGGATTATCAAGCATAAAATGTGGCGGAGTTACACATCCATTTATCGCCTCGTCACCATTTCAAAATAATCACTATCACTCGTATATATAAAACAAATTCGCTTCCCGCTGTCTGTCTGTCCATATGTAGGTTTAGATCTTTAAAACTACGCAACGGATTTTGATGCTTTGATGATTTCAATAGAGTGATTCAAGAGGTAGGTTAATATGTTTATTAAATGCATAATATACCTAGTAGAGAAACACTGATAATTTTAGAGATTTCTAATGTGTTTTTTTTGCGCTTACATTGCAAACGCTGGCTATACTCTACGAGATAATTCAAAATAATGTACTACAGTATTGTACACCTTAAAAAGGTATACAAAAATGTCCACGATGGTACCTATACCTACTATGTCTATCTCTTAGGGATACACTACACACAATAACCATTTTTGATCCTGTACTTTTACGAGAAATAATGCCTTATTTACGAAGCGATTTTAAGCAATACAGCATTAATCCTTATCCAATTAGGTAGGTAGGTACATTAATTAGGTACGTTATGCACAGAACATACCTAGATCAATATGGCCCTTTGCGGCATGTAATTTAAATGAAAATTTTCGGAGGTAACTAGGTAGCTGTATGTTTTCTAATAGGTACCTACTTAATTTTATGTACCTAGCTACTTCATGTGGCTAAATGACCTAGCGTCCTTAATTTATGAAGGTGTAATAAGTACATAATGCAACACAGCTAAGCATGCAACGTTGAATTCGGAACATCGGATTGTACCTATACCTACATTATCGCGACGCGGCGCGCCATCGTTGCATGCACGTTGCCGCTCTGCTCTACCTAGCGAATTAGAGTAAGAGCGGCAATGTGCGTTTTTAACTAAATTTTGTAACGGTATAATATGGGAATATTTTTCAAAGGTAACAATACCTATCTTAATACCGTTAAATAGGTATCAATTTGAATGTATCGTTATTTAGCGTTATTTTTAATGGGAAGTGGTAATGTAATAAAGCCCTGGTGTCGATGGAAAGAGGCAGCTTATGATCAGTGGCGAGGCCTGTTGTTTTATATAACCTTCTTTCACTATTAGAATGCTATAGTGTAACTGACTATATCAGGGATCCTTACATAAACTCTAATTATGGAACCCCAGGTGAAGAAAATTACCGATGGTAAGGCCGCTTTTCAGTTGTCATTTAAACTTGGTCTATTTATCCATTGCACGGACCATTTTACGTATTTTTATGATATCTCCTTAATTTCAGAGTGTATTGAGCTAAAATTATACAGGCAGATAGTTGAAAAGACTAACTTATTGCTGGAGTACTTTTCAGTTTGCCAAACCATAAAAAAACTAGTTTCAAACCAACAAGGAGACGGAACAAACAAGAAGCCCACCTAATGTTAAGTGCACTCTGACATACAGTGCCTATAACAATGGCTTACTGCGTAGGTCAAATCCACAAAGAACAAAGCCTACACGGCACTGCATTGCGCCCGTCGTTTTGAGTTATAAAGGTGTATGTTATTCATGAGCGTCCACTAAAGGCTAATAATTAACTATAATAATTATTCTTCGCAAGCAGATCGGTGATATTTGCGTCGATGTTAGGTACTGCCACAGAATAACTAATAGGTCGGCATATTCATATCACCATATTTATTTCCGGTGCAGTCCCCGGAAATAAATATGGTGATATGAATATGCCGTAGATGGTTTAAGAGGTGACTAAGGGATTATATTAATTTAGCAACCTTTCCATTGTTGGGTGGGGGTGGCATCTGGACTTCACACACTGTTATATCTCATTGGCTTTGTAATGTTTTTACGGGTCAGGTTGGTAAATAAAATACAATTTATATCTATTTATAATTTATAGTAAGTAGGGCGTTTCCAAAGGCTAAAACAAATAAAATGTAAGTTGACGGGCGCAATGCAGTGCCGTGTAGGCTATGTTCTTTGTCGATGTGACCTATGCAGTAAGGCTTTGTCATAGGCAAGAGTACACTTAACATCATGTGCGCTACATGCTTGTCCCGTCTCCTAGTAGTATAAAAAATAAAGCGTCTGTCCTTTGAAAGGAATCTCGCTGAATAGGAAATATATTTGAGAGCCTCAAATATATTTCCTACCTACATTTTTGCATCAATTAGTAACACCCGACAGTGCCTGGTAGAAGCCGTTAAAGGAAATACAATTAAAAATAACAAAAATAAATACCAATATGTCAGGATACGAACGCACGCACTCGCGCTCCTAGGTCGAGAGTCTTTCCGCTACACCACGATACCGATATGTAACCAGTTGAAAAACGATCAACTCTAAGAGTGACGACATTTCAGTACTTGATTCAATTGAAATGAACATAACAATGTTGCACTATATTCTCCAAAGACATCTTTAACAGGAAAGAAGGTGAGATCGTACAAATTCACTAGTGGCCTACCAATGCCTTAGTAACAGAATTGTTCACAACTGGAACCATCTGCCAGAGAGAATTACCAACATTAAAATTCCAACACTGAGTTAAGGACACATCAGCGTTAGCTGCTCAATCATAAATTTGTAATAATAATATTGGTGCTTAATTTTGACAAACTTTGGGCAAGTGCAACTGTGAAGGGTCAGTTTTTTTTTTTTTTGATCTGCGGTCAGTCTTCTGACTATGAGCAGATTTTCTGTAGGAAGTTGGGCATTTAGGAGGGGTGTTCCAGTGAGCAATTCTTTTTTGTTATGTATCATCTCTGTCAAGCTCTATGATGTGTTGTCTTTATAGCCTCTTTGGATAGCTAATAGTCATCAATAGTGTCACCAGGGTGTTTGGATGTGTAGCCAGACGTTTTTTGTATTTCAATGAGTAGAGCTTGATTTCCTCAGTGACTGTGCTCATTTCTTTATATTAAGGAACTCCTTACGCAGCTCAGCAGTCATCAAGAACCATGGTGCATTTGAAAGCGTTCTTAGGATGTTATTTGTACACTTTGTACCTATGATGGATGTGTTTGAGTTGCAGGCCGAACCCCACAATTGGATGCCATAACTCCAGATGGGTTTTAATACAACCTTATAGATCCGAAGTTTGTTGTCTATACTATGGACCAAGTTTCTACCTACTAGCCACAGGAGATTTCGGTCTTGAAGGTTCAATTCTTCTCTTTTTTTTGTAGGCGAGTTCTCCAGGTAATAAGTCTATGATCAAGATGCATTCCTAGGTATTTGACCGAATCACTGTGTGGTAATGTTTTTGGTCCTATGCTGATGGGTGGGCAGTTTCCTTAGGTATTTGACCGAATCACTGTGTGGTAATGTTTTTGGTCCTATGCTGATGGGTGGGCAGTTTCAAATTCAAATTCATTTATTGCTAATAAGTTTAAATCAATTATAACAAAACAGGTGCAGGGTCAGCTAGTTATAATAAAAGCTACACACTACAGCTATCCAGTTCAATTGTTTTGAATCGGAGTGAAAACTGGTATTATGTCTGTAAAAACTCTTTCTCTCTCTGCTCACCAGTTCTCTACCTGCGGTAGTAGGTTTTAGGGCCAACACATACATGCTGGTCTGGTCCAGCTTTTAATCTTAATGGCAGAACTGAAACCAAGCTGATCATCATACACCTACCTACTATGAGTCCAATTCTTGATTTGCTAACTAGTTGAAGGACTCATCTTTATTGTGATGTTGCCGAGGTAATCAAAATAATCTAAAATATAAAATACTGGGTTCACCCCGCTAGATTGCTTGCTGGGCTTATATGTGTATGTTTCAATCAGTAGGTACTTACATTTAGTATTAGATTCCAAATGTTTTCAAGAGGAAAAAACGGTAGAGCAGTAGGTAGGTACGTGGTTGTTCACTGCGCCGCCGCTACAAGGGAAGCCAGAGTGAAATTTGTCAAACAATAGAAGCAATGTCTGAAGCCTGATTACTTTTGGATAAATTCCAAAAGTTACGATCAGGCGGATAATGAGCAGTGTCCCATTGCGAATTTCAGATTCCAAGAACACGCATGCATGCACGCATGCTGAGGCTCAGGCTCATGGACACTTGTGCTGCGCAAATTATCGCAGTTTCAAAATGTATGTCACTTTGGCGATTCTTCTCACAGTCGCGAACAACTTGGTACACATCACCTAGTACATCATCGCATTGAAAACACTAACCGTAGGAAAAATTTGATTGGAGAGTATGGAATGGAACAGAAAAATAGGCGAAATTTCATCAATGAGGAGTATGGAACAGTAATAGGCGAAATTTCATCAATGAAGAGTATGGAACAGTAATAGGCGAAATTTCATCAATGAAAACTATCAGCAAATATCACAACCTTACCGGTATATACACTGAGCGTATAAGGTAGGTAGATATAGTCAAAGACACAGACAGACCACGAGGTAGATGGCCGTCGAACGTCCTTGTCGCATGAAGGTCGAATGATTTGTTTACTTATTTATAGGTACGTGATTGGCAAAGACTTCTGAAATGTAGCACGCAATTGGCTGTTCGGCCATTTTGTATGAATCTATCTGGAATCCTATTGGTGGCATTTGCTGGGTTTGGGGAATAGCCTTTTCCTATAGTTTGTGCTACCTAAAAACGACGAATAAAATACAAACAAGCCAATACCACAGATGTATCAATACTCGTACCCTCCCTTACCTAGTGTAGTAGGTAGGTACATACTACGTATAAGCCCTTTTTATTCTGACTTTCGCACGATTTGCGCATTGCCATAATACAGGCCTTTTTAATTGGAAAGAATGATTGTGAGAGTGAATGATATTTAATAAGTCTGTTTTGAAAACATATGCGACATGCAAGCGACACATAAAACGTAAACAAAATCAGCTGTTCACGGTTTGTAATACTTATTGGCGGTGGCTTTTCTGCAAGCTCACCAAATGCTATCAATAGTTGATACTGCTCGATTGACTCGACTGTTCGACTGCACATTGATTTGGAGACCCTAATATACATTCAAAAATTTACTGACTTAATTTTGCATAGTATTGACCATCTCGGTTTGATAAAGAATTTTAATGTAATTATATATTTATATAATAATCTTGCTACTATTTACTAGTGAAAAGTTAAAAGTCACCTAACTCACATATGACTTTCAGCATTATAAAATTTTGTCCCAAAATTACTTTTGCTTTTTGCTTTGTCAGCTGTGGAAACACAGTGAGCTGGTGGAAGGCTTAGACAACATAATAAAGAACACCGTTTCCACGCTTTTGAATATTGAGTTGGATGACAGAGCATGGTCGCAGGCCTCATTGCCTGTTTGATTGGGCGGCTTAGGTATACTCAAAATTTCTAGTGTTGCTTTGCCAGCATTTTTGTTTTCCAGCGTCTATAGTACACATTCTTTGGTTGAGAAAATTCTAACACCATCAATTTCGGCTGTTCCTGGCAATATACTCCAAATTTCTTATCTTGACGAGGCTCGAAATGCTTGGCATAGTGCTTGTCCTAATACCGATCCCCCAAAACACCTTTCGGCACAACGGCAGTGGGCCTCTGTGCAAAATGGGAGTCAGGTCTTTTGCTGCAAACAAATCCATCTTACAATGGATGACAAAATGAAACTGGATGCAAGATGCTGCGCCTCTCACCAGTGCCAGTGTGGTACGGCTGTAGATCAATTTGGTTTGCACGGACTTTCGTGCACAAGGTCTGCCGGCAGGATTTCGCGCCACGCAAGTCTTAATGACATTATCCGTCAAGCTTTTACCAATGTGAACGGCTGGAACATTGTCCAGCCGTTCTTGAACCGAATGGTCTGTTACGTGATGGTGGTAAGCGGCCCGACGCTATGACTCTTGTCCCTTGGGAAATGGGTAGGCCTTTGGTGTGGGACGCTACCTGCGTCGACACTCTAGTGCCATCTCTTCTGCCTGGGACATCAGTTAGGGCTGGTGCTGCGGCTGATTCGGCCGAGGATCACAAAAGGCGCAAATATAGTGGTCTCGACAGAGCTTACCTATTTGAGCCTTTTGGGGTGGAGACCTTGGATCCGTGGGGAGCCGGTACCCTCCGGATTTTCAAAAATATTGTGGGGCTTTGGATTGAGGCGACACGTGACCCAAGGGCTGGCTCTTATTTAGGCCAGCGAATTAGCATAGCTATTCAGCGTGGCATTGCAGCCAGTGTCTTGGGCACGCTTTCATCTGGTACTGGTCTGGGACAGTTGAGTTATCTATAGGCCGTTTGTAACGGTCCTTAAGTAATCTGTTTGATTCCTTTGTACATAGTTTAATTGTACTTTTTAATGAAAAGTGATCCATGGACATTTTAATCTTGTAAGGCTCCTGCACCACATGCTGGCATGATGATTCACAGCCGGTTCATAATGATCAAAACGGAAACGATCGCGACGTGTACTCGCTTGCAAGTTAAGTATCTTAATGATGACGCTCTGGACATGAAAGTCACCCACCCCTACGTCTAGGCAAGCGTAGTGTAGGACTTCCTCCGACTATATGGAGCGACGACCTCCACACAGTGGTGGGCAGAGAGTGAATGATAAAGGCCAAAGATCGGGCTCAGTGGCGCACCTTGGGGGAGACCTACGTCCAGCTGTGGACTAAGATAGGTTGATGATGATGATTATTTATTCGTCGGGTGTGGCACCTACTGATATGTCTTCAGAATAACAATAACAAACCAAGAACAGCTGATTTTAAGCTTCAAAATAGTCTACGAACGAGTAGAGGTGGTGTATTAGGGTAACATTTTCGTATTCATATTATGGAATATAAAGCTTTTCCTGCTGTTATGATACCTATCACTATGCCAAATAATAGTGTACCAAACCGATTCTGATCCTGTATTCAACGCTACCTACAAGGGGTTTAATAGATGCTCATGTCAAATATTAGCCTTGGATCAGGCTAATATTTGACTCAAATAAAATAAAATGATACCAAAGATTCCAATACATATTACGAATATGCATTGCTAATATTAGGTTACCTATACCATATATTAGTCACACCCACAGACTACAATATAGTCACACCGTTAGGATATTAATGTTATGTGATATTAGTGTTTTGTGGTCACACGCCTGTCTGTATCAACGAGTATAAAATAAAAATAAAATTTAATTCATCGTTTATTTCTTTATGTATAGTCCATCAAATCTAAGAAGTACACTTTGACAGCTGTCAGATCAACTTGTCTAGGGATGTGAACCAAATAATCGCCATCGAAAATATCCGATATTATTGAGAAATTGAAAAATCGATATTGATACTTTATAGGTAGGAAACAATCGCTTACGTTATTACGAAAACGTAATATATTTTGATTGTGGCGGGGGATTTTTGCAAAATGGGGTAGTTTTTGAGAACGACATCAACTATCTCACTGAATTTCCGCCAAAAAGTCGATTCGATTAATTAAATTATTTCAATATTTTTACCGATTATTTGGAAACTCAAGAATTTTAAACTGTCGCAGCACTACTGTAAACAACTGAATGACATAACATTGTATAAACGAACCTCATTTACAATTTTACTGATTGGTTATGTTTAAAACTAGTTTTACGAGATTCAATATAGATTAATGTGATCAGTATAGATTAATGTACAGGAATGTTTAATAAATATAATTATTTATCTGAGTAAATAATTTTTCGACATTATATGAATTACTGTTTTTAATATTTTGTGTCTACGTTTGAACAAAGTTTTAGCGTAATAAGAAATGCGAAACGTCAAAATGTACTTCTTAGATTTGATGGACTGTAGTTAGTTTTGCATACATAGTTATTGATCTGTGTTCTAAGACGCTATATACCCTAACTTTTTATAAATTCTGATAAAATGATGCCTGGTAGGGTCGGGACCCTACCCATTTCAAATGAGAATCCATTAGGCTTATCATGGCATGATTCAGCGTGGATACCTATGTTAAGTCCATCGAATATAATGGATTACTTCTCGGAGCGTTCTAACCCCTTTTTCGATCGTACTTGTAATAATGAAGTTGTTAAAATGCAGCGTCTCAGTATGGACCAGCTAACGTAAGTCTATGGTCTGATCTAATCATAGTTCTAGTCAAAATATGTGCTGCAAAAATCTACCTTTAATCCTTATCTTTCAGAAATATGACTGGCCTGGAGTACATACTTTTGCATGTCCAAGATCCAATCCTGTATGTTATTAGAAAACAGCATCGGACAAGTCCAACCCATGTGATCCCTCTTGCTGACTATTATATTATTGCTGGAATAGTTTATCAAGCTCCTGACCTAGCCAGTGTCCTGAACTCAAGACTGGTAAGTGATATACCCAAATAAGTTACTCTTGTTGTTGCTTTTATGCAGGTAGAAGCACCACCTTGCCCTACCACAGTTCTAAAATAAAATACAACATGATATATATTTTCACAAATTCACATTCTTATTATTTTTCATAATATGAACTTTGTTACTTATGGGTCCTAGGACAAGCTAGTGATACATGCCATTAAATTTTGCCCTAGGGACATGCGGGTTTCCTGCAGATGTGATGTGCTCATAAACTTTCTGAAAGAATTAAAGTCCTTTGGTGCACTGAAATATTTGTCTGGCTTGGAAGATAGGTGTATGTCCCCCTCCCCCTTGGCCACATCCAATCAGCAAGAAAATTATATTATATGAATGTTAACATTTCATTCTCTTGGATTGATGTGTTTTTTCCTAATTCCAGTTATCTGCAGTTCATCATTTGCAATGTTCATTTGAGGAAACCATGTCATACTCAAGATACCACCCAAGTAAAGGATACTGGTGGGACTTCAAAGCTACTAAGCCTGGTATGTTATTTGGTAAATTTTTCACCCACTTATTACTTCTTTGATTATAGGGCACAATGTGAGTCATAAGTTTATTCTACTTTTTGAATACTCTGGTGTGGGTATGTGTGAGATGGATTTTGGTATATGCACAATGTGCTAAACACATTATGGATTCATTAAATAATGGCCTCCCATACCTTAGTTGGTAGCTATGCCTTCTGTAATAGGTTATTGATATGATTCCCACCTTGGAAAAACATTTGTGGGTGTCCTGTAATATGATGTTGTATTGTATGAGTAAAAAAGTACACATTTAGTATTTTACCCCTAATCTTGGTTACATATTACAAGCGGAGCTTAGTTTTGGGCTTGATGGGGTGGTGTTAAATGTCCAGTAATACTGTGTTTGGGTGTTGTATCATATAGTATGTATGTATTTACAAAAAGTATTTAAATAATTCTATCCGTAATCTAGTTCCCATAATACAAGCTATGCTTAGTTTAGGGCTAGATGGCGCTTGTGTAAAATTTATGTCCTGTAATATTTATTATTTATGAAAGGTACATTCAAAAAAGAGTTCATACTGGTTTCTTACCTGCACCTCCCAGAGTATGTTGAAGACTGATGATTAACCAAAACAGGCCATATGTAACTAATAACAACAAAAAATTTGATAGTGAAGGGTGTTTTTTTTTTATTGTACTACAAGAAAGCCTTCAACTGGTTTCAAGGAGATAAGGCTGAAGGTGGAGGCCCACTTCACCCAGAATCTTTTTGGAGAGGTTCCATCCTCATACTTTAGAGCCATTCTGGGTCACTGTCAGGATGATGCGTCACCTGTCGTATTTTATGTTGAAATGCTATCCAAAAATTGCTTCCCAATTGCTTCCTACAATAGGAGATTTGCTTCCTTTATATATAAGAAGAAATTAAACATTTCAAGGTGACCCTTCATTCTGACGTCAGGATGGCCGGTCACCTAGTCATAAACTACGTCCTCTGTGTGAAGGAAGCAAATAGGAAGCAATTATTGGTATATACCAATTTCAGCAATTCCATCACCTAGTCTACGGACAGGTGACAGTAGTTTTGGTGCACTTTTGTGGTTTGGTCGCGGATCCAGGAGTGAGCTTGGCCAAAGGGTACCTTGCCAGTAGGTACGTCAGTTTCCTCATAACCTCTGGATTCAATATGTCCCTTAATCCATTGTACAGTGACCTTGTTGTTTTTACTTACTTCTTCCAGTAGACTATGACATTGAATAGTCAGTCCGGAGTTATGCTCACTTTTGTTTAGGGTCTGTAGTACCTATTGCAGCACTCTGAAAAGATTCCGATGTTTTGGTCAAGTTAACTTTCTCCTTAGTACCTACTTACTGCATTTGCAGCCTGTATGATGCCGACACATTCCGCTTGGAAGAATATATAACTCATTTCCCGACTGTACTTCGTGAAAACATAGCTAGGATAATCGCGTAGTTGGCTCGCCTTTGATAACCCGACCTGGTAAAACGCGATTTTCCAACGCTCGCCATATAAAGACGTCGACTAAACAAGAGTCGTCGTGTAATTCGAATTTTACCCCTTCTTCTTGTCGCGTGTGAGCGCACTGCTACGCCGACGTCGATCATTTGTCTCGCTCACATTTCACGCGAGGTCACGACAGGCGATTTACGTATTTAAGTATTACACTTTTCTGTATTTGGTATCCGATCTAACAAACCATATCTAGGTATAACAATTATGTACTTTCCTAGGTATTTGGTTCATAACAGTACCTAACCTTTACCTAAACCTACCTTTTCCTAGTACCTGCCCAGTAAGAAGGATGACCTACCTTTAGGTCTCTGAGTAGATAAAATACAGTGATCAAAACTAGTAAAATAACTTAGTTGACAATAGATAAATCGGTCAAGTGCGAATCCAACACGCACGTAAGCTTCCCAATCCGACCCACATTCCAAGGGCAAAAAATGCGGATTATTTAGGTAGTTTTGGTGACCTAGTGCGGACCTGTGATTTTTAGTAACTAACCTACTTACCTACCACTTATTTGTGGTTAGGTACCTACTCCAAAAGGGTAAGCACTATTAATCACACCATGTTTGAACTTCATAGGTAATGTTTATACATTATAAAATGTGCAATTAAACTAACTATGTACAAAGGAATCATTATAAATGTAAAATATCTCATAACATGAACAATAAATAAAGGTATTACTTATATATGGGATATAAGTAATACCTTTATTTATTGTTCAAATTATTTTGATTAGACAGATAATTCACCGTAATATCAACCTGTTACGGTTCAAGAGACGGGACATCTTGATCTGTCCATAAAATTAAGAGATTTCCCTGCATTCATAGGAATGACACCAACAACCATGAAATTAAAAAAAAAACAATTTAATTATTACTTTTACGAAAATTGATTAATAATCGAATATGTAGATAAAATTAAACAATTTCCCTGCATTCAGTCATAGGTATGACCCCAACAACCACACCATGACAACCATGAAATGGAAAAACAATTTAATAATACTTATTTACTTTTTACGAAAATTAAGTCAAAATCGACAATGCACATTACAGATTAAATTTCACTATTTCCCCTGCATTCATAGGTACGACACCAACAACCACACGATGACAACCATCAAATGAACAAACCATTTAATGTTTTTTACTTTAAAAAAAAAAGTTTGATTGACTAGATAAAAATAGAGGATTTCCTCTTCATTCATAGGTATAATTAACAATGAAATAGTAGCAATACCAACACTTTAAATAACAATGTTAACTTTAACAAATTAAAAAAATTGACTTGATTGGATATCTCCATCTTATTTTTATCTTATACTTCCAATCAAATTTCAACCCCTTTATTCATAAAGATTTTTAATTTATATTATTTATAATACTAATAACTTATATCTCCATGTTTAGTTGGGAAATCCGGGACTGTATGTAGCAATGTTTGTGACGGCATAACTCTCGAACCGATTAATCGATATTCATGAAATTTTAACTGTAAAGAGATACGGTAAAGAGAAATTGATTGTTGTTTGGGATTTTTGATAGGTGGGGTAGTTTTTGAGATATTGGGGTGAAAAGAAATACAATTTTTTTACCCATATCTTTTGAATGGCTGATACCATCAATTCAAAACTTTGAACATGCATAGATTTTTATATTAATATACTCACACACAAAAATCCTAAAAAAAATTGACACTAGGGTAGTTTTTGAGAAATAGGGGTGTTAAGTGAGACAAGAAGATTTTTGGCTTGTGGGCACCCCACAAGGATTTCATTTGAAAGAGATCGGCTGCACATTCTTAAAATACATATTTTACTTTTAAACAGGGTAGGTTTTAAGGGGTGCGTTAAGGGGTTGAAACGCTTGGTATGTCTCGTAGGAAAAAGATAAAAGTTAAAGGGGTTGATTTCACAATTCACTTTCTATTAATTTGCTGAAACCATCCCTGTATTTAAATTAAGGGTTGCAAAAGGCGTAAATGAGATTAAAGTCTTAAAAATGTGTGAATTTATGATTATATCATAATAGGGTTTGAGACTGCAGATTTAAAAATTAGTTTATTTTTGCCCTTATTAGGGGTGATTTTTTAAGATGAAGGGGCAAAGGATCATCAGGTCTTCTTAGATAAGAAAGGGTGTTCGGTATATTTATTTTTTGTTGTTCACTCAATAGGGAAGAGTGTCGATAAAATCCAAGAATTACTTTTGGGGTGTCATGCAAGTGTTTTGACTGCGCATATTCCATATCAACAGTAAATTTATGTCCACCACAATGTGGAAAGCGCTTCCTCTATAACTGTAAGGTTTTGCCATAATCATCACGCTTGGCAGACAGATTGATGCTCACAGTTAAAGTTTTGTTAATACACAGAAGCTTTCGGTTGACTTTACGACATCCGTAGGCTGGAGGAATAGATTTTTAAACCACGACTACTAAGACAATAGTTTTGAGAGCACTTTTCCAAACGTCATCAACCTTTGTTTCATGTTAGTAAGGATATTATAATAAGTTAGCAACAAGAGAGAGAGCCTCGAACACTAAGTAAGGTGTATGTGAAAGTATACTTTTATCGTTTGTTAATTACGTTTAACTTAAGAAATAATCTCCGTCACAAACCAGACATCACGAGATCTCAGTTTGGGCCGAACTATTAGTTATTCAAATGTTTGTTTTTTTTATCTGTTGGGGTTTATACATTAATATGAATAAGAGGGTCAGTTTTAGCTTGATTAAATAATCGGATTGATAATTATTAACACGTAGATTATATAACATAACAAAAATAGGCAATCGGATTGGATTAAAACAAATTAAATAAAAGTTAAACATAGTTATGTTTAAAGGGAAAAAAAATAAAAAAAATGTAATTTTATGGTTAACAGTTGAATATACTATACATAATGTAAAGAATCAACTATATTGGTAATAAATAAAAATGCTAAGGTATATAATTTAAGACTGCAAAACGAAGAGCAACCGAGTGTTCTAAATTATGTCTTTAATAAATATCAATCGCAAGTTCGCAAAGACTAACACTTACATTTTCTCAACATGTTGAATCTATTATGAATAAATGTATTTAGATTATTACTAATTTTTGTAAAAAGTAACAAACATTATTGTTTGTTAATTTCTTGGTTGTCATCGCGTGGTTGTTGGTGTCATACCTATCAATACAGGGGAAATAGTTTAATTTAATCTGCATAGTCAATGATGACTTAATTTTCGTTAAAAGTAAATGTAGCTTATTAAATTGTTTTTCCATTTCATGGTTGTCATGGTGTGGTTGTTGGGGTCATACCTATGAATGAATGCAGGGAAATAGTTTAATTTCATCTACATATTCGATTATTACTTATTTCTTGCACTATTTTTACGCTAAGTTATTACGTTTTTTTCCAACAAGCTAGGTATATACAAATATAAAATATATACCTATTTCATTTTTGGACATACGGGAATTTCCACGAACCTTATTATTGATGTAAAACACCAACGTTTCGTCCTTGACCGAAGGACATCATCAGGGTGAGTACGGTTTACGACGCACGCGTTCCGCGTCCTTGCGAGCACTCCGGAGCAGCGCTCTTTCCGCGCGGGTCACCGGGCGCGGGGGTGGAGGGGGTTGAAACCGTAGTGAGGCGTGTGAGTCATCATCATCACCATGCATAAACGTCTCGTTGTCGGGTTGTAGCGAACCTGGTATACAAGCAGCACTAACGCGCGGAAAGAGCGCTGCTCCGGAGTGCTCGCAAGGACGCGGAACGCGTGCGTCGTGAACCGTACTCACCCTGATGATGTCCTTCGGTCAAGGACGAAACGTTGGTGTTTTACATCAATAATAAGGTTCGTGGAAATTCCCGTATGTCCAAAAATGAATTCGTTGATCCACGATAGTTATTTTAATAAAAAATATACCTATTTATTGTTAGCTAGGTACGGGGTCTCAAATAATATCTTCGAGACCCAAACCACAAAACGTAAGTAGTACCTATCCCTGGTAAACAAAGGACTAAGCTCTGGTGCAAAAACAACACACAAACCACCAGGCAGAGCAGCGTCATCCAAAATACTATATAATGCACTCACTGCGATTACCAATCCACTTGCCAAGCGTGGTGATTATAGCAACCCAAAATCACCAAGTCGTCGCAGCACCGCGCCCCCGCCGCAGTCTCCAAGTCACGGTAGCGGCGGTGGCGGCGGTATAAAATCAACAAAATAAAGTCACGATGTTTTGTGGTCCCTCCGTAGGCCAAGACACGTTCTTGGATACCCGGATGACCCACTCACCACCGCAAGCCCGGAGGTGACGGCATCCATTCATTAACTATCTCGTCACACAGAGAAAACACTACACAGATACACCGACTCCGCCGGCGGAGTCGATTAACCTTTCCGCCTCAAAGCGTTACCCTCGGTATCGCCTTCGGCCATTCCTATCCTCCCCCATCAAATGGCAACAGCCCAAGCCGAGGTCCGTACCTAAGAGGTGCCCTTGCGCTTGTTGCCTCAAAAATCAATTCTTAGGCTCGCGGCTTCAGCGCCAGCCAGGTCCGCGCAAAGCTGTCGCCCTCCAGGTTCAGAACCAGGCCAGCGTATTGTCCTTTCATAAAAAAAACGATGTTTTGTGGCGCAGCTACTATTAGTTATTCTGTGGTGCAGCGCAAACGAGGACAGGTCCACCTCGTGCCAAACCATAAACAACTAGTCCAATCTATTGACAAAGTTGGCCCTGTCTTCGTCTCGGTATTTTTCAAATAGCACATTAATTACTTACAGTATCCTAATGAGACTTGGGGTGACGTTGTAAGCAATAATAAGGTATTAAGTTGGTCTCTAAAATCATTCTTCGAAGTGAGAGTCTAGAACTTGAAAACCTCATTTCATGTATCATTTTTTTTCTTACGAACGGGACGATTTTTTTTAAATTCTGTTTTCACAAACATTATAAACAAATTGGTAGCAACGCGTGTTAAAAAAATCGTAGCTGTACGCCTTACCGTTTAAGAGATCCAGCAACAGGCCAAACGATCTCCGTAACCATAGTCTGCACAAATTTTATTTTAGCATACACATTTACCTCGCGTCCTACTCTTACTGATGACGTCTTTTTTTTTTCATGTAAGCCCATTTTGAAAAAAAGATGCCGCTGGGAGAACGTTTTCACGCGTTCTTCCAGCGGCAACTCTTTTTTTTAAATATCTCAAAAGCAGCTGGATGCACGATATATGGGTATATTGTGAAGTATAGAAATCCACTAAGAAAGGGTTTTTCAAAATTTCACCCCTAAGAGGTTGAAAGGGGGGTTCGATTTTCTATGAAATTTTCGATTTATTGGAATAATGGTATAGGTATGTACATTCTCTTAAATTAAAATTATGAGACACGTATCACAGTTTTTCCAAAATAATTCCCCACGCGTTCAAAGTCCTGACTGATTGATATATCAACGCACAGCCTAAGCCTCTGATCTAAGAGACATGAAATTTGGAGGGTGTGATCTTTGTGATGTGGAGGAATCCACTAAAAAAGGGTTTTTCAAGATTCCACCCCACACACACACACCAAAACAAGTTTTGGATAAATATTGAATTTTAATACCTAGTCGTAGTTTCAGCGCGAAAAAATGACCGGTTAAGACCTATAAAGTGATTTTAAAAACTAGTAAAAATAAGACGTTGAAATAAAGTTGATTTATTTATATAGTTGATATGTGTTGATTTCATGAAAAAAAAAACACTGACAATTCACCGAAATCGGACAATATTAAAAGGTAGAAAAGAGTTATTTCTTTTTGTATGGACTGGTACGCGGTATATGATTCTCTTAAGAATCTTGATATTTTGCCGAGGTTCCTTTTGTCAGCCGGTTTCAGATTTTGGCGATAAGTAATCCTAGATGCGTTGCGCTTGTAAGTACCTGAATATATATTAAGGATTTTGCGTATATTTTCTTTCAGGCTTGAGTCCATTCAACTCCGGACAGTCAGGACCTAAAGATGTCACAAGTACTCCCAAAGAAGAGCCATCCACACACTTCCAACGTCAAAGAGTCGATATGTTGCTGGCAGAGCTTGTCAGGCAGTTTCCACTGCCAGTCACGCAAAGCACCCCACAAGTAATAAAAAACAAATTACCTACCTCTTTGTATCAATACTTACATATTACATATATATTTATACCTACATATATTTTAGTTAACCGACCAAGTGTAAGTCGGATTCGCACACCCAGGGTTTCGACCTAAATTTCAAGGCAAAAAATGCGGATATGCATTTCTTTCTGAAACAAACGTGTGGGTCCGACTCACGCTTCGCCGGTTTTCAATACTAGTTGTCATACAATTAGGTTGGACTAATAACACACCAAGCTTGAACTTTGTAGGTGTTTCCGTTTTTACGATAGAGCTAAATTAAAAAATGATATTTTTTTTTTGTAATTTGTCCGATAATCCGCCTTAATTACATACGTCATACATAGGTCTTACCTACTCTGAAATAATGAATCTTTCAATATTAGCAAAGACAGTTAGTTGAAGATTCCGGGTGAAGTGCGCCTCCACCATTGGCCTTATCTCAACGTGTAACCAGGTGAGATGAAGGCCAAGCTCTTGCCCGTCGTACAATAAAAAATACTTTTATTTGAGGCTTAGTACTTACCTAACAGCAATGGCTCCCGTAGCACCTCTAGATCAGTATAGCGAGCCACTTGTTAGGTTTTAGCCCGTCTGCACCCTTCGAAATGCTAAAAACGATTAGGTATAGGTCATGTTTGTGGAAATGACCTACGCTCAGGCCATATTCACAATATCCAAAGGTTTTGTTTTATGCAAGAGCTGCACTTAGGGGCTATAGTACCTCAGATTAGCAACTCAACGCAACTTTATTCTAGTTATAGCGCTTATGACCACTAGATGACAGAAATATGCGCGTATTTATACGTTTTGTTTTTTTACGGTAAAACAAATATGAATTTTGAATATTGAAAACACAGGTCGTCTGCTGTATACTGTGTTTATTTACTGTACAAAGTTTCAAGCCCTAATTAAGCGTATTTATTGAATTGTGAACATTTTTGGTACAAATTAGTCAGTCAACTTTGTTTTCGTGTTTTCGAAACACATGCGTTCTAGCTTCTATCCTGAACTATAACGTATTTTATTTCAAAGTAAATCCTACAGTATTGTGGAAAGATATGATCGCTGAAGCTAAGCCATTTCACATATCATGGGACTCTTAAATTTATGCTTCTCCAGCTTTCCTCAATATAATGTTATGGATTTCATAAAAATAGCAATAAAAATACCATAAATACCTACAGGTTTGTGTGGAACCCGTGGTTCGCGACTCGCACTTGGCCGGTTTTTTTTTGTTTTCATTTTCTGAATTCGAGGAAGCGCTTGGCTTCATCTAACCTGGTCTCAAGTTATTAAAAGGCGGTGTAAGCGCACTTGACCCAAAATCCTCAACAGTCTGGCTTTCTTACATCTAAATGCCAGAACACAACAATTTAGAATTGTTGTTATGGCGACATAAAGATAATATGGTCGTAGCTAGCCAGTCGGATAGACGGTTAAAATAAGTCCTGGGAGCTTATGCATATGGATATGTAACTGGATTACATGTGTGTAACATGTGTTTTGTTCTTTTGCTTCAGACCAATGGAGTTTCGGTGAAAACAGAGAATACTGACAAAAGCACAGAAAAACCAGCAGAGCCCGGAACTGTCAATAATATAACTATAAAGCAGGAGCCTGTAGACCCCAGTGGTTCAGAGATGTCTAACGGAACTATCCCTCATTCAGAAATCAAAACTGAAATAAAGCAGGAGAATATGAAACCACCACCTGAAAAAAAACCAAGAGCTATTTAACTGTTAACGTACCTATATTTTAAGTGACATTATACACATACCTACATAACCGACCTAGTAGAATTACCATTATTATTATTAACTTATTATTACAAGGGAAAATGGTTGTCTCTGAGGGCAACCTTAGACAAATTAGTTTAGTCTTTTTTAAACAAGGAGGGAAGCCGGCCGGCTATAATATTGTGAAATGGATAGGTACCTACCTAGTCAGTTTGTGTTCGGAGCGCGTCGCGCCGCCGACGCGAAGGCATGGCACCAATCCCGCGACCAAAATGTTGATGCTTAGTGAACCAATTCCGGACTCAAATTTAAGCTTTTAATCACAATCCAGTATTCAGCCGTTTTGCTAATCTAGATGTGTAAGCTGGGGACATGGGTCTACAGCATACACGTTGTCTTGACCTTGTACCTCTGAAAGTACTATAGCTACAGGCCTTAAATATGTGATGCTTAGTGAACCCATTTTGCACTGAATTTAAGCCCAGCCTTGACCAGTTTGGCGAATAACATAATCTATTCGATAATGTTATTCTTTTAACCCGATTGCCTTCTGAGACAGTCGGGTAAAAAGACATTTTATACTTTGCACACTCTTTTAGTTACTTGATCTGAGAGTACACTTGGAACTTTCCATAACTTTTGTTCTTCAGTGTACTCAGGCACAATACATTCAAACCGTTTCGTAAGCAAAGTTAAGAAGGTCATCAATATGTATGAATTCTTCGCTTTTTTGGGGTCATTCGAATAACCTATATGCAGGCGTTGTTTCAGTAATTCGTTTATATCTACCTTAATACGAGACGTGTAAAGCTGAAATTTTCAATAACCGCTCTAATTCTAAGGTATTAACTCATAATCGTGGGTTGAAAAGGTTTCTTGCATTTTGACGTCAAACTTATGACATTAAAAGTTTTGATCTAAGCTATATTATTCAAAAACGCTTGTATGTGCATTCCTGAAGTTTTATATGGTTGCATAGAATAACAACAAGAACCGAATACCGTTTACAATGAACTTGTATGTTTGCCCATTTAAGAGCTAGACACTTTTTAGGGTTTAAATAAAAGCTAGATTACTTAAAAACGGTATATATTTTTGATAATATTAATATGTCACAAATACGCACAAATGAAGAGCTACTCGTGTATGTATATCTTACGGGTGCACATCTAATGGTATCCGAGAGAAACACGATTCTGCAAAACGTTCCCCCAGCAGGAAATGAAATATCTCAAAAACCTTAAGGCCCACAAATTCCATTTTTCGCGCACTTTTATGCACAAATGTAAGCTATCTGCCCATATATGTCTCTTATGGCTAAGGTCATTCGTTTAGAATCTTCCTGCTGGAAGAACGTTGCTCCAGCAGGAAACGTTTTTCGCGTTTTATTCCAAAACGGTAACATGCACTAATTTCATACTTGGCGCACTAATACAGCATATATCGCTCTAAGTATATGTTGAACTCAATTCGTTCTAGAAGATACTTTCCTGCTGGAGTAATGCACACTACTCGGGCTTGTATTTACGAAGTTTGATTGGAACCTAAATTTTAAACTAGATTTTCAGATTGAACCAAATATTGGCATATTTAGAAATTACAGATTCGTTCTGTGCAAGCTGGAGACATGCACATACCGCGCCATAGACACGTCAGCTTTGCGTTCGCCTCAATCGAATTGGAAATATCGGTAGTAGCCTAATCAAAGTCAAAATTTCTTTATTCATTAAGATTTTTTAGGATCATTTTAAAACGTCAAATCTACCGCCTGTTCGGAATCGCGAACAGCACACAAGGAGAAAGGCAAGAAACTCACTGGCTGGTTAATTTTTTGATGAAAAATCTAAATAGATGTCTATATAAATACATTTTTAAATTTTATTCTAAGTAGATATACATCATAAACCTAAATACTTTATACCAGGTATCTTAAAACATTTGTTATTACCTGGGAAGTTTGTTTACATTGAGAATCACCATTTAACTGTCAACTGGTATAGTAACATCGGGCCATAGCAACGAAATTTACAAACTATACAATATTTCATACCATTATACAAAAACGGCTGGTTGCACAAATATACTTAAATAAAAGTATCATACACATTTACACGGAAATTATTTAGCAAAGCAAAGCAAACTCATAAAATTCGACATATTTCCGCTGGGAGAACGCACACAATGGACACTTCTTTAAAATTTAGGTACCTATACATAGTTTAAATAATAACATTGTAACTACTGTGTATCTTAAGTGTAACTACCTTATTAACAGTGACTTATTTTATAGTAGGCACTTTTCATTAAATTCAAAAAGTTCGGTTGCGTTTTGAAGAAGCTTAGGTATTATAGAATAGTCCAATTTCCTAAGAATGAATTATTTACTTTTCCTAAGCGATGACACAATTCGATAAGCGACCTATATCAAGTTTATTTTTATTTTTAGTAGTGGTTACTGTAGGTACCTTGGTACTAACTACATAACTTCTTTTACTAAACTCATCAATGTTACTGTGAGCGTGCTAATGCACGCTCACACACATACAACATCACCCTCTAATTGTGTTGCAAACGCACATGAATATTTTAAGAAAGGGTTTGAGAATATTGTTGAAATTTATTTGATTGGATTCCAAATCGAATCAGATAGTTCCCAAACCGAAAACATGCCATGTGCTTGAGAATCGCTACAATAAAATGTTGACATTTCACCTGAAGCCTTTATTTATAAGCAGATCTAGATCTGCTTATAAGTAAGCATAGTGTGATCATCAAACCCCCTGCCAAGGCCCTTAGCTCCAATTTTGAAGGAGGCACTGTCCAGCAAATGGACAAATAATGGGAAATAGGGTAGTAAATAAGAGGGTAGGTTTTTTCATTATACCTACCTAGGCAGTTGAATTTTTTTGTCTCTTTATTGCTTATACACCTTCATAAAATAAGGATGATAGGTCATCTAGCCATCTGAATTAATGCAATTTAGGACGATGTAATAAGAAGCGTCTAAAAAGCTTCCTATCCTAGATCCTAACTAGGACGACTGAATGTTGGAAGGTGTATTAGAGAGCTAACTGTTATTACACCATCCGTAATATCGGATGCTAACTATGATGCTAGCTGGCCAAGTGCTATTACACTTGCATTAATTCAGATGGCTAGATGACCCAGCATCCTTAATATCGGATGGTGTTGTAAGCTCTAAGTAAGTTACCTAATAAATTAGGTAGGTAGGTACCTACGGGATCTTTTACACAGTCTCATTCATATGTTGTTATTTATTCTGTGTCTCTTTCTAACATTTCCATATTTGTGGCATGTTGTTTCATTTTCAGCTTCTCATTATTTAGTTGTAATTCAAGACTACTCAAACAGATTATGCAGTTTATCTTCTTGGGATCATTCATATTATGTTCTAAATTACTGGGCTGCTGCTGATGCATACTGAAATTTTAGCAAGAAAATAATATTTATAGCATTATACATTATTATCATACCTACATAAGGTCTATATATAGTCCACATGAGGTGTTTAATCATCATTTTGGTAGTTGCCACCTGACATCACAGTGCGCTTCCACCTTCAGCCTTATTATAGCTTGACACCAGGTCAGATGAAGGCTATTTCTCTGTGGTAAGACAGTAACTAATCAATTTTTCTATGCATCATAAAAGTAGCACTGTTGTTCCAATAAGCATGTTGTGGAGTGACAATCTACATACATACAATCGTGGCCGGCAGGAAGTGGATGAGAAATGTGCAGTGACCTTGGAAGAGACCTAAATCCAGCTGTGGACTGCAATAGGCTAATGATGATAATTATTACTACATAATTATCATCATTAGCCATAATATAATAAATAATAGGCTAATGATGATAATTATTACTACATAATTATCATCATTAGCCTAAGGTACCTACCATAATGCCTTTTTCATTCCCAGTTTAAGCCCAAAGCTCAATCCTAGTAGGTAACCCACATCAAAGCTCTCTTGGGATGCTGACATTTGTCCATCTGCTACACCATCCAGGTAACCTATCTGTAAAATAATGATAGGTCAGTACTCAGATCAAGGAAGGTCAGTATGAATAGGTATAAGTACCTACACATATTTTTATCAATATTTATACAGATCGAGGATATCTAATTAAACCAAACCTTTTTTACTTTGGCGATGTCTCGGTTCCGTGTTCTATTGGAAATATCGGCATCCTCATCCATGGTCAGGTAGCTACCTACTCGACAGTAGAGTAGGGTGTATTGGCAATCTCTGAAATATGTAGCAAAGAGAATAAATTTATGTAGGTATGTATCAATCCAATAAACCATTCAAACATAAAGAGACAGCTCGTCAAATATGTAGTATTTCACACATAAGAAAGCCTAGGCCCATACTTCTGCCATGAACATTTCAGTAAAAATATTTGGATATTGTAGGAATAATTTGCTTTGGAAAGCTTGAGAGATTGACTCAGAGATTGTAGCATATAGTTAAGCCTAATCAGTCTGGTCCCCAATTCTCAGCTAAGTTAGACACTTGTGAGTAATAGTATTCTATGGTCAGACATGACCTCAACTAAAAGTAACTTTACCTACCTACCAGTACCTAACAGTAGTTTTGGTTTACTTACTACTACTTACTCCTACAGCAGGAACTCAAAGTGAGTCTTGGCCTCCGATAAAAGAACTCTCCA
Organism: Venusia cambrica; assembly: GCA_951394065.1. Taxonomy (NCBI): domain Eukaryota; kingdom Metazoa; phylum Arthropoda; class Insecta; order Lepidoptera; family Geometridae; genus Venusia; species Venusia cambrica. Next base: position 8,539,514 of record OX596042.1, read on the forward strand.
CTTTCCCCTGTACTTTGCGGTATCTTGCCAGTTATCGGCTCGCGCAGGTCCACTTTGAGGCGGAATATGTCATCGATTCCGCCGGCGGAGTTGAGCTCTGTAATGTTTTCTCTATGTGACGAGATAGTTAATGAATAGATGCCGACACCTCCGAGTTAGCTGTGGTGCACTCACCATAGCTAACTCGGAGGTAACGGAGGTCATCCGGGTCTCCAAGAACGTGTCTTGCCCTACGAAGGGACTTTTGGTTTGGAGGAACAACATCCACTACCCTTTTATGCTCAGTGCTCTACCTCGCCCGCACCGCAAGCATAACTTATATGCTCAGTGGTACCTAGGTAGCCTAGCCTATACTATATTCTTATATTACCTAGGTTATAGTAAATACTTGATTGAACTTACTAACTTGACTGTAAGAACTACAACACAGACCACAGGAACAGACAGATAAATCACAGAGATCAATAATTAATACAACACAATACTAACTACCTACTACGATCAATGATCATGCACATGGAGCAATGCTTGCGCTCAGATAGGTATCAAAGAGAACTAGCCCAAATTGTCGTCTTTCTATGAATCGAACGAATGTCCACCATGCGTTGGAAAATCAATCTCCAATAAATAAGATAACGTAACGTAAGTTATCTTCGCCTCGCTCTCCTTCCACTTTGCTATTTTCACGTAACGGCCCCGCCGCCGCCATGCCAGCTGTCTAATTCCAAAGCATCGATCTAAATGCATTTATTTTTATTGTTGTACGACGAGAAGCGCTTGGCCTTCATCTCACCTGGTAACAAGTTGAGATAAGGCCGAAGATGGAGGCGCGCTTCACCCGGAATCCCCAATAAACTGAGGAACTGGCTATCTTACCTCTGAATGCCGGAACACAACAATTTTAGGATTGTTGTTATGGCGACAGAATTAGGTAAGATGGTGGTAGCTAGCCAGGCGGACTTAAACAAAGTCCTACCACCAACCAAACCAAGCACAATATAATGTACTCCACATGGGAATCGAACCCGGGACCTCTGGATCTGACATCGGTGGGTTGAACCACTAGACCACAGAGGCAGTTAAACTAGTTAACAGCGTGGATTCCCATCCACGCTGATTAGGACTCCTTTGGAGAGCTCAAAATCTACGCTGGCTATCGACCACCCCCCTGTGCCGCGCAGGATACCGCTGCCATCTTTAGTAGCTCAATCCCAACAGTACTGGCGTAATGCCAAGCATAAGGCTTGGGGCTCCCGCATAGTCAACCCGGCAGGACGGCTCTTTATGACGATGCCGAGACTAGTTCTTTCGAAGTTGTGTCATTCATGTCAGATGTCCGTCCTTTCCACAACACTAATATCCTAAAGGCTGACTGAAAAGTTTACGCAAATACTTACCTATGTTCCTTTACTAGTAATTGATTTGTACCATGCTTGGTGTCATAATATCTTAGTGCTAAGGTAAGTGAATAACTAAACATAATATATAACAAAATTGTTTACATCAGCTCTTTCTGTGAACCAGAAGACAGACGTCTCTATCATTCCTTATCACAACGACGAGTATCCCGACGTTTCAGGATACTCTCTTCGCAATGGCGTGGAGAGTTGTAAGACGTCTCTCAGCATTTCACACGCCTCACCAGTACTCAGTCAATTCATTCTGAGATTCTAAATAACCCCGGGCAAATCTCAATACCGCAGCAAGAGCCCCATCGCAACCCTGGGTGCAACACACTCAAGACCCATGGACTAAAAGTACCTTTGGTAATAAAATATAGCTCAGTAAACTTCCTTGACAATGATGGATCTCATACGCTTGTATGAGCATGCATACAGTTGCTATCAGCTAGGACAGGGATAAAAACACATTATGAATACAAGTACATCAGAACAAGAAGTGCTTGGGGAAGCTAAGAGATACTCAACTTAAAGCTGCTGCAGATGGTGATCCCATGTAGCAACAGGATTCTCACACCTCTGCCTTGAAGATTATTCACAATCACAAGTCACAAACTCTAAAGATTAATGACGTCTGTAGGTGCTTCACATTGCGCGGCAAGAGCTGTGTGTGGTTTTGCGCAGTAAGCGCACGTTGGCTTATCAGTGATCGGACGTAAGCAATTACTTGCAGGTTGTCCCTCACCGCAGATGCTGCGGCTGTGAACTTGGAATCTACGTGATGAGGGTTTGATTGAAGCAGATTTCACAATGAAAAAATTTTTACAATGATCGCTCAGTTCAGTTGACAAGCCGTTGATTCCTGGCGTAATGCAACATGGGACGCCAGAATTGACGAAGCCGCTGATCATTACACAAATCTCCATGCACTAAATCGACAGCTGACAAATACCCCATCTCCAACATACCCACTGCTTTGTTAAAATAATCGGTCGATATACCGAGAAAATAATCCATACAATATTTGCATGACACTGACAACTTCATTGACATTTCATGTGAGTATTGATACTCTGAGGTTACTCATTGTGTTTTGTCGAGTTGCGTTTTTGTAATCCCTGACACGGTGAAGTTCATGTAAGCTTGATTATATATAAAGCTTTTACTTAAGTATCCTGTTGCATCCATGTGTTACATATAAGAGCACTGTCTAAGAGTATTCTCAGCTATACATGAGGACAATGTAAAACGTTATTTTTATTTATTTCCGCCTTCCGTCCATCACTGATAGAATCAAGCGTGGGTGTTTGTGGGGCTAGGCAGGCTACGATCCACATGACCCTTCCCACATGCTTGATGACCAAGGTCGAAAGAGATTTGCACCGGCAAATCGAGCACGCATACTGGCTGCACATCTGGAGGTGCAATTTCCCCCCTACCCAGTTGCAAGCAGCGCATCCGATAAGATTCATGCCCAGCATACCTTGGTTGAGGACACGATCATTGACTTTCTCTTAGGAGTAGTACCGCCACTCGCAGGTGAAAACTTTATTTCTCCAGCTGAAGTACGGAAAACCATTTTCCGTTTACCCAAGCGGAAAGCCCCGGGCTTCGACGAACTCTCCAACTCTGCTATCTTGCATCTTCCGCGAAGAGGTGTGGCCGCTTTAGCCATATTGTTCAATGGCATACTACGCACGGACCACTTTCCTTTTTCCTTTGCCACATGGAAACTTGGAAAAGTCATAATGATCCCAAAACCTCGAAAAGATAGACGCCTCCCTGCTAGCTACCGGCCTATTACACTGCTCTCCACAACAGCCAAGTTGTTTAAGCGATTGCTCCTTCGGAGACTGATTGTACATATCGAACCTCGCCCCGAGCAGTTTGGCTTCCACAGCCAGCATTCCACAACGCTCCAACTCGTTCAAGTCTTACATCATCTGACCCACGAGCTAAACAGCGGCCGTTCTACAGTCGGAGTTTTCCTAGACGTAGAAAAGGCTTTCGATCGTGTTTGGCCCCCAGACCTCATCTTGAAGCTAATTGGGTCCACAGCGCAACCAATGCTCATTCATATCATAGCATCGTTTCTACGGGGCCGCAAATTCTTCGTATCGGTTGAGCACAAGAACTCATCACCTTGCCAAATCACTGCAGGTGTATCCCAAGGTAGTTGCTTGTTACCTACGCTATATGCGCTCTATACTAATGACATCCCCACTCTTGAAGAAGGCATTGATTCTGGTGTAGGTGACGTCACCCTTGCACTTTTTGCGGACGACAGTGCCTTCTTTTCGTTCTCTATAAGCCCAGTCCATACACGCGGATGCAATGCTTACTCGACTGGACTGGCTTGACAAGTCGAGAGTAGCCGTCAATATCACAAAAAATGTACAACAGTACGCTTCGTAAAAGCGAATCACAGACATTGACGCGACGATTATTCGACCGTGCGGATAACTGTCGCCAAGTACACCTAAACACAATTTCTCCAGTCCACGCTAGGCCGCCAGATCACCGCTGCCCATGGAGGCCCCATGGGCAGCGGTGATCTGGTGAACTTCTTCGTGAGCTTCTACGCTCACCTAGCTCTTCTTTATAGAAATAGACCCTATTCTATGCATCCTTTTATTGTGTATAATTTTGATATTATTATTTATTCAAAGCCGCTGAAAGGTCAACTTCTGGTGGCTAATCCTTTTACGATAAAACCACATGTCTCAGCAGTTGTCACCGCTCAAGTAGAAGCCAGCTTCTTACCCACACCTCCCAGAAGCTGTTGAGGTGTTGAAGACCGATGATGATGATGAGTGACCGACATGCTGTGTTGTGTTTGTTTACTTTGGATTTTAGGTTAATTCAATCTTAGATAGTGAAAATGAAAAAGTCTAAGAAATATTTTAACAAAGGAAAGACAGGTGGTTTTAAGCCAACCACGAAACAAAAACGAAAAGCTGCAAAAGATCAAGAAGTAGTTAACAAAAAAGCAATCTTTAATCGTTATAAAAATGCACAGAAAATCGAAGTGGTATTGGAGAAGCAAAAGTTAATGGAAAAGAAGCTGCAGCAAATGCAAGTCGAGTATTCTGAGAGTGAGGAAGAGGATGATGCTTATAGCCTGTTGGTGTCGTCTCTCGGCAGTAAATCGACGCAACGGCGTGTCGCGGAAAGCGATGAATCTGACGAGAGCTATGAATCTTGTATTGACGATGTTGATATGAATCACCAGAAACAAAACTGCTTTGATGTAGAGAACGACACCGATATCTTAAGTGATGGGGCTACTAAAAACGATTCAGAGGTCTGTTGTTTTTTTTTTTTTTCGTTGTCCTAAAATAGATAAGCAATTTTGGTAGGTACCTATATAAAAGATACGTACTCAGTAACGCTAACTACACCCAAAGCAATCTCAAATTAATGAGTAAAATAAAGTGACCAAGAGTGTGTGAAGAGTCTCACTGCCAGTGGTAAGTGCAGAATATGTGGGCACTTTCCAGAATTTGGAATAAAATATGTTTTATATCCCAATTAGTTAAGTTTTTTTTATTAGTGACATTTCACATGTCCTATAGGATAATCTCCGCAGTGCTGGATGTTAACACCCGTGTGGGAGTCAGTGTGTTAGTGTAGTTAGTGTAAAATTATAAATTAGAATTGGAAGTGATATTCAGCTAAAAATTCTAGTCTCAATATCAGATAAGACTTCAAAATAATCAACTTCTTTTAAAAACATGTAAAAAACTAAGAAAGTAATTTTGCCAATTTTCACCCCAAGGGGTTCAAATTGGGGCTCTAAGTTCGGAAAGAAATGTTGCATATTTTCGAAACCGTATATGATAGTTTGAAAATTTGTACCTATGTTGATTGCCCAAATTAAATAGACAATGCTAAATTTAAGGGTAGGGGTTCAAATATTTAAGGAAACAACCTATAAAGAGGTATATCTTTTGAACTGCTACAGGTAATCAATTTTTTTTAGAGAAAACTTATAATTACACGAAATAACCTGAAAAAATGAATAAAGGGGATTCACATACAAGAAACGTATTTATAAATTGTTATTTTAGCTCTGTCGTTAGCTAATGGTAATATCGATATTTTTAACTTAGTGTAAATATAGCGCTTACTTTAAAGGTATACCAATCAATTATAAAATCTAGCCAAGCGTGAGTCGTACCCGCTCTAAGACAAAAAAAAAATCCTTAGAAATGGGGATCGGAACCTTAACACTTCTGTCAATTAAAAGACAGCCTCTGTAGGCTGGAAGGTCCTAGACTTTAAATGTTCTAGATTTTTAAATCCCAGTCCTTCTCCTTGCGCTTATTTTAAAAAACTATACAACCTGAAACAGAATATGTGTAGTATGCCGAAACGGGGTTATTCAACCCGACTCGTGGAACAACGTTTGTTTTACGACTTTTTGAATTTTGGTTCAAAGTTTTTGGTAAAACTGGATCAAAGTTCTGACACCAAAAGCTGGTTTTTTGAGTTGATACTACCCTAAAATCAGCTGTTTCTTAACTCGCGACAATGACCTCAGCTCTAGACAGATGAGGCAACATAGCAGAAGGTCACAATCACAAAGAACGAAAAGCGCTTTCACTAACAGAGGAAAATCGTCGAAAAGCCTGGGCCTGCTAATGAGACAATCCATTACTAGAAGGTTTAATTTGTCAAATCAATAAGAATCTGTTAGCTAAAATACAAAATAATGTAATATAATAAATATTCCTATAATGTACTTTTGTTCGTCCAATATCGCATTCATCGTCTTTTTGTAACTGTAGGTGCCTATGTAATTTATCAATGTGTATGTTTTATCTAATAACCTACTTTCACGAGATGACTCCAAGTTCTCACTAAAATTGGTTCATCTGTCCTTAATATTCTTTGACACAGACAATTGCACCAACTGATACCTACCTACCTACATGCATAGTGCGGTAAAGGAATAGGGTCGTCACTATTTATTGTCATTGAGAAAATGAAAAGATTTGTATGGGAAACTGAAAATGGGAATTCACTATTATCTCCCCACCACAACAAATACTTTTTCATCCCACCATCTCGGAAAGAGTATTTTTACTATTCAATATCTGAGTGCAAAAGCCGTTTTTATCCGCTAGAGGTTAAAGTAAAATTGAATTTAGAACATCGTGTGCACTAAGTTTGTGAATTCAAAACATCAATAAACCTATTTACTTCTACCTCCATGGTGCCGAATTCATCATACAACCTTTTCTAATTTGTTAAAAACTCGAAATCGGAACCGTCTTGGTGTATTACTTGTAAAGGCATCGTAGGAGCCATTACACTGAAAGAGCCTCAGTCAGATCCTTGGACTGGCCCTTCTACATCAAAAATGAGCCATTACTAAACACCTAACCATCGCCCTCTCATGCCAACATTTACGCCAAGGGAATCCGATGAATCGGTACAACTATTAAGTATGACAGATAGTTTACCGAAAAACATTACACAAGTGACTAACACCAATATTATATTACTAAACAAAAATATTACACTCAATTTAAATAACTGTATCAACATTACTTTCAAATTTTCTTAATTATACCTTAGTATTATGTTGTTATAATTTAAAGATTATTCTGTAATACTTACCTGTGTACCCCCCCCCTTTCAAGTCACTCTACCTACCTAACTATTTTTATACCTTCACCTACACTTTGCATTACAGCAGGTAGAACTGCTGATACTTATGTAGAGGGCCTACCTAATTTTCTTCTTGCCTACCTACTTAATTTGCTTATTGATCATAATTTTGGCCAGTGATCATTCTAGTGGTTTAAATAGGACTAATCGTTGTGATTGTAGCTTCCTCAGATTCTATAGGGACTGGACAATGGCCACTAACTTCTAATAGGTAAAAGGCAACTGTGATAGCATATTTTGTTTCTCTAATGAAACACACAATCTGAGACCCTTTCGAATTCCATATTGAGCACCCTAGGTATTATAGATAATCCAGGTATTAGTCAACAACCATCTATAATTAATAAGCAATTGTGGTTCCATTGGGTTATTCCCTATGACTTTAGTAAAGGCTCAACCGGCCAGCCATAAATGGATTCAATTACTTATCCCCACTTCCGGAGGTAAGATAGGTGTAGAAGCAGACTGTAACCTCTATTACCTAAAAGCCAGATAAATCTCTCTATTAAAAGGTAGGCGTTCTAAACTTAAGCTCACTCATCCAACTCTAAGTCTATAGACCAAATAAAACCAACTATGTGGATATTTAGTAGGGCACAGCCCTGAGAAAATAGCCTTCAACAGAAATTACACTGCTATCTGGACATTTAGTGTCAGATTGTAGTAGATATCATACTCTTCCGAGGAACTGGTTGAATTCATTAAACCAGTACAGAAAACCCATCTTAGTGGATATAAGATAGAGAATTCTTTAGATAAGTAAATTACATTTGAGCCAGAACTGGCGTTTACTCCATTTAATAATAAATAACAGATGTTTGTATCTAAGATACTGTTTAGTTAACCCATTAAGTTGAAATATGGAAATATGGTTCTTTTAAATAGATTTCATAATAAAGATACCATTAAAATGGTAGGTTCTAGATTGTTTTATCTACAAATTGATAAGGGTTATATAATTTCGTAAGATTTGAATATGATGTAAGTACTCCACCTAATAAATATATGGTTTGTTATTATTTTTATTTTGTAGTTAGCTTAGATTTAATCTATTAATTATGACTTAAATTAGACTTATTTTATTTTGTGGATAAGATTCCTAATAAAACAATTTAATATTTCTAACCGCATAATCAAGAACTGTTCCCACTAATAATAAACCCTAGATCGTCCTAAAGGTGTACCTGTCTATCCTCACAAAGCTAGAGATCTGTTCACAAAACTAGGAGTTATATGTCTCCACATTTAAGGTAATCGTGTAGTGTGTTATGAGGTCTAATACAGAGCAACGATGTGCAATGTTGCTCTTCTAAGCTATGCTATGAGAACGAGCTGGTAAGACTCGACTTGGCCTAGCTTAATACCTGTGCTGCCACAAATCACGGACCGTGGTCCAGGGATGTGATTTGCGACCTAACCAGGGAAATATGTTAGTGAATATATAAATATATAGATACAGACCGAGCTAGTAGCTCTGGAAAAGCTGTTTCAGGCCCAAAAGGACGAGTTCCACTTGACGGATCTCTACCCTTCCCAGCTATCCAGTCACCACTACTCGGGGAACTAGCCGATCCCAATTCAAGGGAATAATCGGTTGCCAGACCGTTCCATCATTCCTGGCTCCCTAGCTATAAGTGAGGACGTGGGCTCAATTTACACCAACGATGCGGTTTGCCACCCACGACTGAAAACCATGTCTCAGATTCCTTACGGGGGGGTCCCTAGCTAATCACTGAACTCTTTTTATTATTATATTGAAAACCCCAAATTTATTCATTAATTTATAACAAAACCCCAAATTATTTATGTTGAATAATTTCAGACTTCAAGGCACACTCTCGCAAGTAAACAATTACCAACGACAGTTTTCCTCGACCTCTGTTATCACTCAACACTTAGTTTTAAAACAATCTTCAAAATTCAAAGAATTATTCTAAGTCCCAAAAGCTAAGCCTGATCGTGAACAAACACTTTCATATCAAAAGTCTCTATTCAAAATCGGGCATAGTAACCTTCTTCAAAGAATTCTAAAACCCCAATGTCCTTGCAATTGGGCATAAGCCCCTTTTATACCTTCCGATCTGGTACAAAAATGTATCCAACCAAATTTCAACGTTACCTATTAATCTTTAAAGCTCTTATTCCTTTAGCAAAATTACTCTCACATTACTATCACATTACTATAACAAAATTCTCACACCGATCTAATTTCGACTTCATTTTCAAGACATTAGGATTTAATTTTAATCCAGCAAAATTATTATCACAAAGTTCTAACATGCGCTCTGATTGGTCGAATTTTAATGGCGTCTCTATTCCAAATATGAAATATGTTGAGAGAAATGAGAAAAACAAACAGTAATTTAGAAAATTTAAGTTTTTTATATTTATATGCAACCTTAGATTATCTATTATATTTTCAAAATTATCTAAAGTGACCAAAGACTTTGAGGACAAAAAACTGATCAGAGAAAGCCAATTAGACTGATTGATATCGAACCAAACATCCTAACAGTGACCTGTCTGTACATTTTTGAAACGGCGATTTTTGGCAAAAATAATCATGATTAGTTTCGTTGACCCTCGGATATCGTAATACGTAATAGAAGAGACCAAAATATGTGTACATTCATCAAAGACCGCAACGATGCGCAAGAGAATATTTATATTAATCTGCCAATAACATTAAGGGCACTACCAACCCCACTGTTTCAGCAAAAGGTAAAGGTCACATTAATAAATAATATGTTATTATAAAATCGCACGATTTATGAATGATAGACATTTTATTGATAATTCTGATGCATAATTTTATTCTCATTTTATTTATATTCTTTTTGATTGATTGACATTTTCAATTTTTTTTATAATTTTATCATTGACATTTATTTTATTCTATTAACTATGATTTTTTGATTGTTCATTAATCACAAAATATTATACACTGTTATACGGTAGAATTTATTGATGCACATTCTGACATATTCATGCAATATATATTACTTTACCATTTCTTTCGATATTAATTAGCTATATCAATGAAAAGTATTAAGTTATTGACAGTTCTATTAAAACTATTTTCACGCACGCCACCATTTACGTTTACTTTTTGAACAGGTTTATGTGTATACCAGTGATGCGTTGAAAACAGTATTATGTCAACTTTATTTTTGTTCAACAGTAAAAAGTATAACGTAGTGAAAAACAGTATAATACTGTATAGTTGGCAACCCTATACTATATTAATAAATGCGAAACACACCGAATGGTGAGCCGAAACGTAATCGAGCATAAAGGCGATTTCCTTTGAAAAAAGTATGGAGAGATTTTAGTGCGTTTTCGACTGCCTATTTTTCTCATAGTTGGAAAATTATTTTATTTGAATACAATATAATAAGATACGTATACGTATAGAGGACTATAAAAGACACAATTTTATATAATTTTCAATATAAAATATGCAGCGGATTTAGCTATATTGTGTACCTACCTATCCAGACACCATTTTTCGTCATTTTCATCGATTCTTGCGACGGTAAACACGTGTTTATGTAAAAATATTGTATCGAACTGCCCAGTTTTTATTAGCTATCTTTGTAGATGAATATATAAGCTTTAAATTTTTACCATGACATCTCTGTAGTTGTGTTTCCTGGTTTATTAAATGGTACCTAAAAACCATTGACATTTGTTGATGCGTCCTTAAGCAAATTAACTTACTTTTTAGCACAAAAAACAAGTCAAAACTAACATCCATTGACAAAGATTTACAGGCGCGTTCAAATTAGATTTTTTTGGGTTGCTACTTTTGTTGAAATCAATTGTGTCCACTGGTAAAAGCGTCCATAGGAACAGCACTAGGGGCAAGTGCTGTTCCTATGGACGCTTTTACATATAAGTTGTTGATTTGTGTGTTTGTTTGTTGGGATCCCTGAACTGAACAACACAAAAAAAACTTGAAGTAACAAATCTCACTAAGTAGGTACTTACCTAGTTTAGTTAGACAACTGAACTGACCAAGGACTAATGGTAATAGATGTTTTTATGACCAAAAGAGTGATCTCTGCCAGACCCTGTATAAGTAGGTAATTGCCGTTTTTATTTTTGTACATTTTCATTATATCATTTTGTATGTTTTAAGGTTAAATCTGAAAGTGATGGAGAAGAAAATGATGCTCCAGATGATCCATTCACGAAACACCTCCACTATGATCTTGACAATGGACTTCTGGTTTCTCTTTCGAACACACCACCTACAGTCACAACTGTTAAGAAAATATGGCCAGTTCTTCAAAACCTCACAGTAGTCATACCTAAGTCTCTGGAAACAGTTTCAAAAGCCAAACCCAAAGTAACTATTCTAGAAGAAAAAACCTATGCAGCAACAGGGACTGTGCCTCAAACAATTACCAATGTAGACTATAATCAGATGTGTATAAAATCCCAAATCAAAGATAACATAGTTTCGGCAAATAAGATGAACTTGATTAAAAGAGATTTGGAACTGTCTGAAGTATTTACCCCTTTACAAAAAGAGCTATTTGCCATCCTGAATAGCTATCAAGACCTATGTTATCCGGAAAGAACTTTCACAAATGCTGATGAAGTCAGATTCACATATTGTCTGCATGTTGTTAACCACATGATGAAAACAAGAACAAAAATCTTACATCATAATGCTAAGCTTTCAAAAAGGAATGATATGTCTGATGAATACCGAGATCAGGGATTAGTTAGACCGAAGGTGCGTACTCAATATATTTTTGCATGGGTGAAGATTATTCCAGCCCACAAAATTGTCAAGTATGTAATACAAGTTCAAAATCTTGTTAAATGGCCAAAAGTGCAATTTTGTTGGCATCAATCAAAAATTTTACGATTAGGAAGCTGTTGTTATCTATGGTGAAAGTTGAAAGTAAAAGTACACTTCACCTGGAATCATCAACAGACTGAGGGACTGGCTATCTTACCACTAAATGCAATATACATAAAACAACAATTGGAATTTTAGAAAAAAAAAATACATTGGAATTGTTGTTATGGTGTAAGACTATGTAAGATAGTGGTAGCTAGGCAGATTTAAATTAAGCCTTACCACCAGCAACATCAAGCAGTAATTTGTACCCCCTGGGGATTGGACATGGGTCCTCTATGGTCTGATACTGGTGCGCAAACCTTTAGACCACAGAGGCGTTATTTTTGTTATTCTGAATATTGTAAACTTTTCTTTTCAGGTATTAATAATGGTACCATTCAAAGATGCAGCATACAGAGTGGTGAAGACTATTATAGACATTTTAGTGCCCAAAGAGGCTGGTCAAGTTCTAAATAAAAAGAGGTTTGAAGATGATTTTACTGGTGGTGAGCTTATCATGCCGAGAAAGAATCCTAAGCCTGAGGATTATGAGCTCATGTTCAGTGGTAATACTGATGATACATTTAGACTTGGTATGACTGTTACAAAGAAGACACTCAAGGTAAAATTGTATACTTTTGTAGACACAAGTAAAGCAATTATTAGTTAAAACTAAATGCATTCTGACCAGTCTCCAGAAGACATGCAAGGGAGCCGGGCGGAATCAATTTTTAGAAAACATTTATTCGGACTTCTATTAATATTCCTGGAAATAAATAGAGTTAACCGAGACTAACTGCTTTGTATATCTGACTGCCTCAGGAGGATTATGTACTTTAGTATGAATATGTATATCAGCATATGGGAAACGTCATAGGCATGTGAATGAGAATATTAGCCAGTGGATGAAAATTGGTTGTAGGTTTTTTTTTATACTATTTGGAGATAATAATAATAAATAAATATTACAGGACGTTTCACACAGCGCCATCTAGTCCCAAACTAAGCATAGCTTGTAATATGGGAACTAGATTACGGATAGAATACCTACTAAAATACTTTTGTAAATACTTACTCACTATATAATAATATACTATACAAAACCAGGGAAACCATTAATGAAATCGCGCACTTTAAACAAAACAAAACCTTATCACAAGACCTAATAACTGGACAGGACCCAATGGCCCAACTAAACTCTACAAACGACTATTTTGTTAATGTTGGAAAATCCCTCGCTGAAAAATGCCCTACAGCTTATAATGCTTTAACTAATACCACACAAGATGACGGACGTTACTGAAATCATTGACCTTATCGATTCACTAAAAGCAGTATGCTCAACTAGTTGCGACGACATCTCTTCTTGTATATTAAAGGAAAACAAAACTATTCTAGCTGCTCCAATTTCATACTTATGTAACTTATGTTTTTCATCTTGCGTCTTTCCTGATATCTTTAAGAAATCTTTGATACTTCCTATTTATAAATCCGGTGATAAATTACTTGCTTCTAACTACCGCCCTATCTCCATACTACCGAATATGTCAAAAATATTAGAAAAAGCAATGAATACTAGACTGGTAAAATATCTGGATAGGCTTAATCTGATATCCGACAGTCAATTTGGCTTTAGGCGTGGTAAATCTACGGGAGATGCCGTATCGGAGCTTGACAGATTTATAACAACATCATTAGAGGATGGAGATAAATGTTTATCCATATTCCTAGATCTCGCCAAAGCCTTCGACACGGTATCAGTCGCGTTGTTACTCAATAAATTGGAAAATATAGGAATTCGTGGAGGTCAACTCCAACTATTCCAGAGCTATTTGAGCAACCGTAGACAGTGCGTTAAAATAAGCAACCTAGTGAGCTCTGAAATCGCTACATCTCCCTTCGGAATACCCGAAGGAAGTATTTTAGGACAAACTTTATTCCTTATATATATAAATGATATTTGTAAATTAGAACTATAAAGGGGAAAAATTCTTGCGTTTGCTGATGATACAGTACTCTTGTTCCGAGGTCGAAACTGGGATGATACATTCAAAAGTGCACAGGATGGTTTCGATCGGGTTTCCATTCTACTAACACAAAATTTACTGACACCTAATGCAGATAAAACGAAATACCTAACATTTGCTTTGCGCAATAATAAAGTACCCGTCGTAAATGGATACTCTATTAAATCCCACTCTGTGTCATGCCATCTGCATCCTTTATGTTGCTGCGGTTGCCCTAATTTAAAAGCTGATGACACCATCAAATACCTGGGCATAACCATCGATTCTAGACTTAGTTATTCTCACCACATTAAACAACTCTCTTCTAGAATTCGCAAAGTCATTGCTGTTTTCAGGATCGTTCGACATGTCGCCAGCGACACTCAGATAAAGATGCTGTATTATGCACTTTGCTACTCCCTACTTATGTATTGTGTTACTACATGGGGTGGAGCAGCAAAAACTCATTTGCTGCCACTCGAGAGAGCACAAAGAGCAGTTCTCAAAGTTGCATATTCCTATCCCTTCAGATATCCCACCACACAGCTCTACCGCAACTCCAATGTCCTCACCTGCAGACAAATTTTCATTCAGCAACTGATTATAAAACAACATCTATTGCCACCAACCATTAATAATGAAGGTAAACGGCGCAGTGACAAAGTATTTCGAACTGTCCGGTGCAGGACTAGGTTTGCACAAAAGCACACTTCATTTCTAGGCCCTTACATCTATAATAAAATCAATAAATACATTGTTATTTACGATATTTCTTTGAGGGAATGCAAATCAAAAGTTAATTATTACCTCAAAACACTTACCTACGACGAAACAGAAGACCTCTTCCACATAATAGTTTAAAATTGTCTGTAAGACAAGTCTTCCATTATTCAACCCTCTATACTCTGTCCCTTCGTTTTTACGCCATATCCTTTCACTCCCACTTCACACATTACCACATAAACCTTTTTCTCTAATTTTAATTATAGTTTTATACCATATTGTTAGCCGTAGTACCTATATTCTTGCTTCTCTCACCTCCAGATTAAATTTTAATATCCTACAATATAGTTTTCTGTATAAACTGCAAATTGTATTAGATCTTATTAGTTAGTATTCGTTTAAGTGGTTAAGTTATTGTACGTCACTATTTGAGCAGGCAGTCTCAATTAAGAAAGTGACCAGAGTCAGGCAGAGCTAGAGCCCTCCCATCTACATACAAGTATATACTTAGTTAGAGCGAGGAACTCCATGTAATGTACGCCTTATGGTCTTACTTAGACGTGCAACTATGTTTAATTTGCTACTGTTGTTAAACCAATTATGTTCGCATTCCATATTTTAGCCAGTAGTAAGATTTTGATTTATTTTACGTGTTCATATTTTATAAGACAGAAATAAACTATTCTATTCTATTCTATATGATACAACATCCAAACACAGAACAAACGTCTTATTCATCACAGAAAAGTTTGTCCTGGGTGGGAATCGAACCCACAACCTACAGCGCCGATGGCAGAGTTACTGCCAACTGAGCTATGAGGCTTGGAGATGTAGCGCACCTAGTGTTAAGTACATCTCTTGCCTATGACAAAGCTTTATTGCGTAGGTCACATCTACAAAGAACATGGCCTACACGGCACTGCATTGTGCCATTTGATTTGCATTGTGTCATTGCATCAACTTGAGGCATAAAGGTGTTAAGTCTCACGGTGGTACTAATTCTCCGGACGAGCTCTTCACAAGAAGCTTCTACTACTCTTAGATGAGATGCTGACCCAAATGAAATGCTATGTTATCTATTATTTCAGTTGTACACTGATTTCTACTCCTCGGACATCATCGTGACCTCGCCTCTCGGCCTTCGAATGATCGTCGGCGCTGAAGGTGAAGAGCGTGATTACGACTTCCTAGCGTCCATAGAGCTTCTCGTACTAGACCAGGCAGACGTGTTCTATATGCAAAACTGGGACCATTTGGTGCACGTCCTGGACCATTTCCATCTGCAGCCGAAAAAGACGCACGGAACTGACTTCTCCAGGGTCAGGTCTTGGGCTGTCAATGGCTGGGCTAAATATTACAGGTTTGGAATATTTTTATCGTTTTTAATAAAGTTGACTTGTTATTCGTTCATGTAAACACCAGCAATTAAAGTCCATACAACTGTTAGCGCCTATTCGAGTAGCGCAAAAAGTTGAGTTCAAAAAATGTTGTCAAAAAGACCACACGCAAATTACAAGCATTTTTGAGTAAATGTAATGTTGCTCATAAAGCGCCAACTTTCAATCAATCAATTCTTGAAGGGACCTAGTAGTAGGTACCTACCTACGTATATTATTTTATTTTACTTGTGCAGACAAACATTGGTGTTCTCTTCGGTGATGCTGCCAGAGATCAGAGCCGTAATAAACAGAAAGTGCCACAATTACGCCGGCAAAGTGCTCGTCGAAAATCATGTAGAGGTTGGAAGCATTCAGCAAGTCATGTTACAAGTGCCCCAGATGTTTCATAGGTGAGATTATTTGATTACATACACACATATACATTACATAAATTTTACATGACGTTAATTTTAAACAGCGCCATCTAGTCCCAAACTAAGCAAAGCTTGTAATATGGGAACTAGATTATACGAGTACAATACAACACCCAAAAACAGAACAAACATCTATATTTATATAGGTACCTATGTAAAAAACGAATCGAATTATTCATAAAAAATACTATTCATTCATATAAGTACTTACCTACCTTGTGTTTTTCACAAAAAAAGATAATATAACAATTTATAGGTAGTACTAACACTGAAAATTATTATTTTAACGTTCTTTTTTAAACAATAAAAGCTATTAAATTGATGTTTATAACAAAATAGGTATTTAATTATATATATTTTAATAAAAACACTATCGAGGTAATATCAAACAGTACCTATTACCTACTTTGTTTCTTTTTTGACAATTCTAATTGACTTCAAAAATGTAGTTGGGTATCTTATTTGGAAAAAAAATTACATGTATTTTAAAAATATCATAAGAAGGTACTTATTATGTTACCTAACTTTACCTACTTCGTTTTTTTTATTATTTTTATACATACCTTTGAGAAGATAATTCGCTTCTAACTCTTCTACTTAAAACAACAAGCTATACTTTAACAAAGCTTAAGCACCGGAGAAGACGCCAAACTGTCTTGCGAAGAAAGCGAACGAAAACCTACATTCGAGAGCTTCCCGACCTTACCGACGACAGTAACGACGCGTGTCACGTGACAGGGGTGCGGTGAAAATCTAGTACAAGTGGCTGAGAGATAGAAATGGTGCCTAATCCTCGTTGATCGATTCAGAACTATAATTACATGTTTTTTTTTATAAAATAAATGTATATGCGTATGGAGCTAAAGAGCCAAAGAGCCGCAGGTTGCCGACCCCTGGTATAGGGCGCTTATTTCCATACATTTGGTTAGCGGACATTGAAAGGAACTACAGTTGCTTTACTATTCCGCTAGCAAAATGTATGGCAATAAGCGCCCTATATGAAAACGAAAATAGTTTCAGTTAGCTGTCAGAAACTCATACTTAGTAAAACGTCCGTTAATTATTAGGTACTTATCTCCACTTGACTTGTACTTGACTTTCCGTTAGTAGTCCGTAAAAAATACTTCTAAAATATCCCAACAGTTAGTTGCGAATGTGTAGTCGATATCGAGATTTTTCTAAAAACAAACTTGCGATAAAAATATGTATTGTTTGTCCTCTGTGAACCTTTTACATAGCACGGTTGGTAGTAACTCTGCCTTCTGCGCTGTAGGTTGTGGGTTCGATTCCCAAACAGGACAAACATTAGTGTTATGAATATATGTTTGTTCTGTGTTTGGGTGTTGTATCATATAGTATGTATGTATTTAAAAAAGTATTGAAGTATTCTATCCGTAATCTAGTTCCTATATTACAAGCTATGCTTAGATTGAGGCTAGATGACACTGTGTGAAATTAAATGTCCTGTATTATTTATTTATTTTACGACGAACGACGATGATGATAATGACGTCGACGACGATAGACGTCGGTAGGTATTTCAAATGCATTTATCTTTTCAGGTTTAATGCGTCAAATCCACTCGATGCGGTGGACGCTCGATTCGATTACTTCGTGAAGGAGATTCTACCTAAACAAAGAGACACGTTGATGAGCCATACATTGATATACGTTCCGAGTTATTTTGATTATGTGCGATTGAGAAATTATTTCAAGAAGGAAGATATCGGATTTGTACAGATTTGTGAATATTCCAAGGTAGCTAAGATCTTTATGCCTCTCATTCTCTCTTAACCCACGTTTTTAAATGACAGAAAAGATTCTAAACATCCTATGTGTAAGTTTTTTTAAGACAAAATTATTGGATATTGTCCTACAAACGCTTAAACAGTCAGCCAGTTATCAAGGTCCCGAAGTGCCGCTTATTTTCGCTCTTCAGTACAAACGTTGATTGTCGCTCGTTTCGAAATGGCAAGTCCGATTGAATAGACATATTGATAATCGGATAATAATGTCTGTGGTGCGTTACTGATTTTTTTACGATTTCAGGATGCAAAAATAGCAAGGGCAAGAGACATGTTCTTCCACACAGAGGCCCATTTCTTACTTTACTCGGAAAGAGTGCACTTCTTCAGGAGATTACGTGTAAAAGGAATACGCCACATAATATTCTACCAACCGCCCACGTACCCGCATTTCTTCTCAGAAATGTGTAATTTGATGCAGGTAAAACATCTTTATGTTCAGTTCTCGTATTCGATATCATCATCATCGATTCAGTTCACATACGTCTTTTGCTGGACGTATGTGAACTGCCTATGGTGATTTTTGAAGAAAATCGTCTGGGAATTTAATATCTGAACACTGAACTACAAAAGCTTATCGGCTATATTTTTTATGAAAAAATAATGAGAAAATGATTGCCATTGCTCCACACTGGGTTGGGCATATGAAAGTGATAATCTTTAAAAACTTTGCGCTAGTGTTACTGCGCGGGGTCAGCTAATAATTCGGTCAATCCCAATTTAGTTTGGCCACGACTGTTCTCTGTTTTTATGGGACGACGGAGAAGCGCTTGGCCTTCATCTGTCAAGTTATGATAAGGTCGAAGGTGGAAGCACACTTCACCCGGAATCCTAAATATACTGAAGAACTGGCTATCTGACCTGAGCTGATGGCACCTGTGAAATGTAATACAGGTTTCTTACCTACCTCAGCCATCGGTCTTTCACAAAACAGATTAAGTTATCTCCACCAGTGTACCTACCATCTAAGTTATTAGACATTTTGTGTGAAAACCTATGTGAGCGAAAAATAAAAAAACAATTTATTCACCTCTAATACCGGGCTAGCAATTTAAGATTAACCACTCAGACATGGCACAAATTTGTCATCCACTGGGGATGGAACCCGGGGACACTGAGTCTGTAACCGGTGGCTGAACCACAAAGGAGCCTCTGCCGGAACATTGTTTTCTATTCGAAAAATATATATACATAACTACGCAATTTGTTCGCAGGCAGTGAATCAAAACAAATATGGCGGCAGCGAGCACAACATGACAGTGACAGTTCTGTACTGCAAGTACGACCTGCAGCAAGTGAGTGCGGTGGTCGGCGCGAGGCGGGTGGCGCGGCTCCTCGGCGCCGACAAAGCCGTGCACATGTTCCTTACTGGCGACAACTGACGTAAATACACCCTTTATACACTGTTCATATCTTTCTTTTACATCTCCCAACTGGAAAAACATTATCTGCGACAGATAATAGAGCTGATACTAGATGTGTTTATACTCATCTCTAGATGTTTCCGTCGTATAGCTGGAAGTTTGGCAGGACGGTGGATGGTGGGCCAGTTTGCCATATACACTGACCCAAAGGATTATTCAAGCTATGTTACTCCGTTCTTCCGTCGACGTGACGGTGGTAACAATAATTATCTACGACAAATTATAGAGAGCTCTACTACGAGTATAGGTGTTCACTCATCTCTAAATGCTTCTGTCCTGTAGTTGGAAGGTTGGCAGGACGGTGTATGGTGGGGTAGCTTGCTACCTACATACACCAATAGGATTATTCAAATGTTACTTCGCGCTTCGGTCGACATGCCGGTGGTAACAATCATTATCTACGACAAATTGTAGAGAGCTTTACAAGATGTGTTCACTCATCTCTAAATGCTTCCGTCCAGGGCTGGGTTCAGTTTGATCGTCCGACGACGCCCGCTCATCACTGACAGCAGGATACAAAATACAAATTCGACGCCTGCAAAAGAGATGTCATGATCGCTGGGAGTCGGTGATCAAACTGAACCCAGCCGTGTAGTTGGAAGGTTGGTAGGACGGTGGATGGTGGAGTAGCTTGCCATATACACTGACCCAAAGGATTATTCACGCTATGTTTTCCCGCGCTTCCATCGATGTGACGGTGGTAAAATTAATGATCTACGACAAATAATAGAGTGAAGATATAAGATGTGTACATACGCTGATCTCTAGATACGGTCCTGTAGTCGGAAGGCTGGCAGGGCGGTGGATGGTGTGTTAATCGTGTTTGCAGGTTGGGTAGGTACCTTTTACTGGAATTCATATTTTCCATTCGTCTTTATAGCCTGTTAGAGTTTCACCATGAAGACTAGAATCTTCTATCGACTATTTATTTTTATGAATTCAGGTCAGTCAGCATAAAATAAAACCACTATGCCTCGAGTAACAAAATACTATATTACTCAATTCAATATATTACAAATATACTTACTACCACAAAATGTGTAGAGCTCTATCTTGTTAAATTTTGTTAAAATTTATTTGCAAAATGGTGCATTGCATGCTTAGTATTCAACGTCTATTTTTGTTACTACAGGCAAAACACGAATATCTACTTAGGTGTATTCATTCGTTTTGTCCAAAAGGCGTTTCGAATTTACACATTTACGAGTGATGAAGTATACCTACTCTTGGACGAAGTTGCATGGAAGTTTTACGGCATTTAGCATTTACCTTAATTTTACCACCAGCGTTTCAATAGCTTTCCTCGCGACTCGACACCGCGCACGACCGAGCTCGGTGAGTCGAAGCAAACGTACGATTTCGATACAACGATAGAACGCAAACAGTCACAGATACGTAATGTAGCTTGCAAATCGCTGATGCTAAAAGTATCGTTGTCTGATTTGACCGGTACGGTGGACTTATCAACTGGTAGTCCTTTTGACTGTAATTTTCCACCTTCGGTGCTGAGCAACTGTCAACGCCCACTGTACCTTTCATTCCGATATTATGCGAACACAGATTTACATATATCTACCTACATTCATAGTAATACCAAAGTACACTAGCGCTTATATCATACGTATGTTAGATGAGATCAGATTAAAACTTTACAGGTATACATACATCATATATATTACCTAATCATGGAAGATGTTTATATAAATAGTTGCTATGTAAGGTACCTACTACACGAACATGGCTAAGATTATACGTTCAAAGCATTTATTTGTTTGCATTGCAGAAAATTATAATGTACTAAAAATTTAAACATGATTTTCTGTGGGTGGGTACTATTTATATTTTCTTTGAATATCAATTTATCTGCAGTCAAATCGCTATCATTTGATTACGTTCAAAATGGGGTCTAATCTAAAATTATATAGCGAAAAGACTTAATCGGCCGAAAATAATGTTATAATGCTGAGCAGAGCAAATCTATATTCCCTGACCGAAAACATATATAATGACCTAACACGTTTAGGCAAGGACAAGGATTTGGCATGCTTTCGTACAAAATGCAATTCGCATTCGTTTATGTCTTAGTTGGCGAGGGTCATGTGACGCTGGTCGCGGTGCCGTTGAAGTCCTCATCACTTGGGTAGGTCGCATTTAAAGGCCCTAGAGTGTCTGTCGTTTCTTGATTTGTGTCAAGAGAAACCTCGGGTCCGAGGCTTGACGTTTGATTATTATTATTGGGAACTGGTGAAGGGTCTGCTAGGGCATTTACTGCGCTATCGCCTCCTCCTGAAAAAGAAAAAACATATAATAATATATACGTTCTCTTTTGTTTTAATTCTGTTTATTTGTCAAATCTTTAGTGTGGATTCATGCAATTCACTAGCATTTAGAGGTGTTTTCTGAAGCGTAAAATCAGCTCCTTAGGTTACCCTACCTGACCTTATTATTAAAAATGTTGATTTATTTAAGACTTAATCAATAATAATTACAAATTTAAGGTGATCCGGTACAAATAATGTACACTAATATAATTTCAATTCATGAGGTAGTATATAAAAACATATTCAAGTTATTTTTTTCCTATTCTAATCTGCCTAATGTATTGGCTAGGTGGCCATTAGGCAGATTCAAATAGGAAAAAAAGAATACAACAACAAACAGATTGGATTATTGTCGTCGTTGTCACACCTGTCAATGATTGTCATCATAATCCAATGTGTACTGTGATTTTCAAACACACGGAAAGTTTTCGGATCGGAAACATCACTTTTATCGGATCCGACATAGAATCCAATAGATTTCAACGCTATTCTTGAACCATTTCTGAAAATCTCCACGTGAATGTCTCGAATACAAATGTCAATTTATTTAAATTTAGTAGTTATGAATAGCATTTTCGGAATCTCCATCGGAAGTCTCCAAATTCTGATAATGCTTTCCGAACGTTTGAAATTAGCTATACTGAGTAGCTATTCTGAAACATTCGGATCGAAGTTGGAAACTTCCGATGGAGATTCCGGGAACGCTTTTCTCAACTCCGAAATCTAAAAATTTTTACACTTAGTATTTGAAACATCCACATATGATTTTTATAAATGGTTTGGGAATAGTTTAGAAATCTATCGGATTCTGAGTCAAATCAGACAAGAAGTAATGTTTCTTATAGGAAAACTTTCCGTGTGCTTGCATCGCAAGTGTCTGGTGAGAGCTGGTTTCTCCAGGTGCTCTCACTCTATCAGTAAATCTCATGGTCGAGATCCTATGGGCTATTCATAAGTAACCATAATTTAACCATTTTGTTTAGTCTACACATCTAACCGCCTCTGTGGTCTAGTGGTTCAACCCACTGATTCCAGATCCAGAGGTCCCGGGTTCGATTCCCAGGGGGAGCAATATTGTGCTTGGTTTGGTTGGTGGTAGGGTAATGTTTAA
Organism: Venusia cambrica; assembly: GCA_951394065.1. Classification (NCBI taxonomy): domain Eukaryota; kingdom Metazoa; phylum Arthropoda; class Insecta; order Lepidoptera; family Geometridae; genus Venusia; species Venusia cambrica. The sequence goes on from OX596042.1 coordinate 8,562,648, forward strand.
GTTCGCCTGGCTCGCTACCACCATCTTACCTAATTCTGTCGCCATAATAACAATTCTTAAATTGTTGTGTTCCGGCATTTAGAAGTAAGATAGCCAGTTCCTCAGTTAGTTGAGGATTCCGGGTGAAGTGCGCCTCCATCTTCGGCCTTATCTCAACTTGTAACCAGGTGAGATAAAGGCCAAGCGCTTCCCCGTGTACAATAAAAAATAGCATTATGACATACCTAAAATCTAAAAAATAAAACTGAACAATGACTGACGCGATGTCTAGGGCGTAAGTCTAGACTGAGATTTTGAAGTGGAGTTTGGGTGAGTGTGTTGGGGTTTTTGCTCGTTGGATGCTGTAAAACACTCGGGTACTTCATAGACAGATTTATAGCCTATCCCTTAGGGGCTAAGTATGGAAGTGTGTGTTTTCTATTATATATTATTTTTATTATGAAGAATTAACGATATGCTGTAGAAGGAATGTATTACCCGTCGGTGACACAGATATCAAAATGCTCAACTCCCATTTTAAAGAGAGTAAAATTGATAGGTTCAGGTACGTGACCAACCTACATATCTTTCTTTAGATCTACGAATCGGTCACGGAATTGGGTCAACAGCAAACGAACTGCGATGTCAACGCCCTCTTTTCAATAACTTACTAAAATGAAATACCAGCTAGGTACCTTCAAGTCTGTTTCAAGGTAGTTTTGGCAGACGTAAATCATTAGAGATTATAGATCTCTGGCTTGAGAAACAGCCGCGTAAGCAAACAGCAGTTAAAATTCATTAACTGTAGCACGCGGGTTTATAGCCTGTGATGTTGTGCAGACGTTTACTTTACATATTTACATTCATCTAGTACCTACGACATGTAAATAATGTAAAGTAGTAAAGTCTTCTCGCTTTGAAAATAAACCGGCCAAGTGCGTCAGACAAGCACAGGACCGAGGGTTCCGAGTCACATTCAAGGCATAACATGCCGGTTTTTTATATTTCATGCTTAGATTTTTTTTAGATTCTTGAGTATTCGTGTGGGACCCACGCTTAGCCGGTTTTTAGTATTTACTGTTTAAAAATGTGTCCCTCCAATTCAGATGTCGTAAAAGCCGACAAAGGGATCCAACCCATAAGAAGAGCAGTTTCCTTCTGGGTATAATCTACACCTTTGCTGCGATCACCAATCCGCCTGCCAAGCGTGGTGATTGTGATAAAAGCTTTGGAGGAGGCTCCAGCAGTCGACACTAATGGGCTGTTTGTGTGTGATGTGTGTTATGTAGTGTGAATTCGTCCAGCAGGAAATAATGTTCTAGAAGGAATTGAGTTTGGTGATGTGCGATAAAAAAATAAATTTGTGCGATTTGTCGTTTTGAAAATAAACTGAAAAATCGAAACAGGACGACTCGAAACTGATCGAAGAATAAAATAAATTACATGGATATACTTGTGTGACTTAAAATAAAATTAGTGCGACTTAAGGTTTTCTAGATATTTCATTTGCTGCTGGGCGAACGTTTTGAAGATTCTCGTATCTCGGGAACCATAGCATGTGCTACCGCAAGTTATAGGAACATATACGAGTAGCTCATTTTTTAGGCCAACTAGAGACGTTATAAGATTTTCAGAAATATCTACCGCTATTACGTAATCGGGCATTTTTGAAAAACCCAAAACTAATCTAGCGCTTCAATGAGTAAATGTAAAAGGTTACTAAAAACGGTACTTATATGCTACTACTTGTAATGCATAACAACCATAAAAATTTTAACCAGTACTTTCCTCTGAATCAAAATTTTCAAAGTAGAAGAACGCGCGGCGCGGTGGCGGCGTATATAGGCTTAGTGATAGGATCCCATCGGCACCATTTTGGTACGGAACCCTAAAAATGTAGCTGGCGCATATTTTTTTTGTGGCGAAATCAAACTGAACATTTATTTCCAAGTCAATTCTGTAGGGTTTATTATAAGCCCCCGACAAAAAAACTGGTGTGTGTTTAAAATTGAGGCCATAGGTTGTCTGCCTGGCTCTCTTGTGGCGTACTTATGTAGCTCCTAAACAAGTTTAGTAAGTACTTAGTTTACAATTGGTTGCTTTTTCTACGATGTGAAAATGTGTTCGTGTAAAACGTGTTTGATGTATTTAGGTTGAGGAACTGAGTATGATCTGCTTTGCTAGGTGAGGTACTAAAGAGAAGCTGGCATCTGCATAATGTTTTCCATTTTCACAGTGGGTGCAGTGCAGACCGCGCCAAAGTTGCGCAATGCGCTGTTCCAAATATTTCTGCTTGAATCGTTTAGTTATTTGTATGACAAACAGTGAATCAAAGCAGCATTTTTTGCAGCTTGTGCAAAAAATATTGCACAAAAACGCATTTATGAATCACTACATTTCCATGATTTTATTTGCGCGTTTTACAGTTTTCCGTAAATTGTAGCTTAAAAATACAGTATGGTCAAAAAAATGTGAAATTGGTCACTATCTACAGGCTACACCTCACTAATAACAACAATATGTTTTCATTAAGTTAAATTCAATGCTTGGAGTATTGATATCTATTGTTTTCTTAGCCGGACGATTCAATCAGTTCACTTTATTGAATGTGGGTCAATAAAGTGAATGATGTGTTTTAAAGCTACAATTTTCCAAAACCTTCTCATTACTTTCCCCTGAGGTATTATTTCCACCTAAATAGTCTAAGATTCACTATATCAGTTAGGTATTTTACACAACAATCTCAAAGTATATGAGGTAGGTACCTAGAAACGGAAATAGAAAAAGCGGGTGTAGTATAAGCTCATTAAAAATATTAAAAAATAATATTACAGGACATTCATTTCACACAGCGCCATCTATTCCCAAACTTAAGCTTGTAACATGGGAACTAGATTACGGATATAATACTTAGATACTTTTTATTTGTAAATACAAACGTATATGTCATTACAAACACTGAACAAACATCATCACACAAATGTTTGTTCTGGGTGGGAATCAAACCCACAACCTACAGCGCAGAAGGCAGAGTTAATACCAACTGAGCTGTGAGGCTTGTTATTAAATGATAGGAACCTGTTTCAGTAACGGTACCTAATGTCTAACTACTCTCCTCTTTGTAGAAATTCTGATTCTGATTTCTTGGCACGTGCGTGTCTGAAACATTGAGTATTATTTTGTTGATGAACTATTACTGTAGGTACCTTATCACACTACGCTGTTTTGCAGTTATCAAGATAAAATTATAACAAAGTATAATAATAACCGCCGTTCCCTCAATCTATACATTTATTATTTTTATTATATATAGGAAATCCGCCATAACGTCAACAGGCAACATTTTTGATTAAAATGACTACTTTAAAATATATAGGTATCTAACGTACGTACATGCTTTAAAGGTCTGCTGCCTGTGAGGCCAGGAGTAATAGTAATAGCTTAGTAATAGGATCCTATTGCACGTTACCCTCTATACGTTTGCACCCACTGGGTACGAAACCCTCAAAAATACTATGTTTTTTGTTAAACAAGGTGTTTGTAATCGACTATGAAATATTTCTGATCTTCATTGATTGAATACAAGAGTGCCGGCTTCTAGAGCTATATTTAGATTGTTCCGCGTTCTGGAACCCGCTTATCGAACATCGTTGTGTTGGTTCGGTATTACTTGGAATCATGTTACACTCAATTTTACGCGCTTTTTATGAAACCTCTATTGATTGTTAGCAGCGATTTTATGGATCTCTGCTTTATTTTATAGCAAAATTAATGATCAAACTTTAGTCGCATAAACAATGTTTTTAATGATCGTCTTACGATCTAGGTATCAGTAGGAAGGTAAGTACCTACCTACGTAACAGACTAGGTACTTGCTATTCTTATCATATAAATTTGTAAGCGATGGGCAGAATTAATTATTTAAAAAGGAGAGTATAATATGTTTCATTTCGATAATAGGTGTAGGTAGGTAAGTCAGCAGGATCTAGGAAAATCTGGCCAAATAGAATAAAGTAGTCCATGTAACGTTTGTCTGGAAGGTATTGAAAGCTGGCTACTTTTATTGCAAAATCTTCAAAACTCGGGAATCTTGTGTTATCATTTATCAATAATGCGGGACTCGAATGTTTAGACAGCTGCAGGCACGGTCATGTTTACAGCTGGTACTGCATGGTACTGAGGAGACAAGCGTGTCGGTGTGGTGACCTACCGGTGTGGGGCATAAAGCATGTGGGCATTGGTGTGGTGCCGGTTTGCCTCTCTACATTGTGCAACACCTTGCGTTGCGCGTATTGCGCGTCCTTGGGCTCCCAGAAGAACACGTAGTAGAGCGAGAGCATGATGGCGGCGAGCGACACGCAGAACACGTACACGATGACGGTGAGCACGCGGACCGTCTTCTTGTCGCGCTTGCGCTCGTACAGCGCGTCCAGCACGACCTCGTGCGCGCTGGCGGCGGCGGCGGCGGCGCCCGTCGCGCCTAGCCTCACGGACCCGCCGCTCGAGCGCACGCTGGCCGACGCGTACGACTTGTTCGACATACCCGCGAGCGCACTAATGCACCGCCCAGCGCCCAGCGCCTCGACCTCTGCCGCCGAACCGACCGATTCAGGTAACTGGGGCACGCTTATTGATATGCCCCAGTTGTTGGATGCGCCGCGCGCCGGGACACACTCGCTCACGACGCCCGTGTCTGCCGCTTGACACCTCCTGAAGCGGACTGCTGTTTCATTATTATGGCGCTCGCTTCAAACTTTATTTGTTTATCCTTTAATTCCTCACTCTGAACGCGATTCTATTCCAGTTAGTGTGACGCGGCCGACGATCGCGCCTCGTCCGTCAGAGACCGCCCTCTGAACCTCCATTGTTCCAGTTTATGAGCGATCACTCTTTCTTTCATCCTAGGTTAAATATACGATAAATCAGATTTTTATGAACCGCTGGTCACTAAAGCACGATATTTATGTAGAAAAATGTTTATCACTACCGTCAATCGGAGAGGTTTCACATCGTTACACCGTGCCCTTTGCGTTCGAGGGGTTGCAAACAATAAGTAAACGAAGTCAATTCGGTAAAAGTGTGTCGCGTCGCGTTATTATGTTTGCGCAAATAGTCAGGCGAAATGTGAGGACGGAGGGCGGGCGGTGGAGCCGGCGCCATCGCCCGCTGCGCCGCCGCGCCGCCGCCCGCCCTCTCGCCTAATCAATAACAGCTTGTTTAAAGTTCTCGTTTGCCAATTTATTTGCGATATAAAACATTCCACTTGTTCAATACAATTTATATCAAACGCGATGACGATTTACTTCTCAGCCAGACCAAACCAATAATTAGCCATTTTATATTGCGACAGTACTGCTTCCATACGCGAAAATTGTCGTTTGGCTCTGTACATTTTTCAGTAGCTCAAATTTTAATCAATTGATAAGATTTAGGTTAGCAGAAATCTAGCTCATAATACCTACATATTTTGCGCTAAAAATGCCTCAGGTGCTTCATAAACTGTCAAAGTTGAACAGCGTCATGACTTTATTTAAAACTAGCTATACCAGTGCAATTTTACTTGCACATAACATAGGACGCCATAAATACATGTTTCCCATATATACTTGGATCTCTCCTGCCTACCCTACAGAAAAACGAAGTTAAATTTTACATCACTGACATAAATTAGATATCTAATACAAAGTTTCTAATTTATGTCAGTGATTACGCCGATTATGGCCGCAGCAACACGGTAAAGACTATACATTGACCCGCCAGTGGATGTCATTAGATTCGACTAAGGGATTTTAGCAGGTGATGGGCGGGCAGCAGGTTCCATCCATCTAAGAACCTACCTGACACTAATACTGTGATCACCATCTCGCCTGTCATGCGTGGTGGCTATGGCAAATCTCACAGTCACACTCGTTGAGACTGAGAGTTGAGAGATAAGTGGCAGCATACATAGGTATGCATAGGTAGGTTATCAGGGTGGGTTCACTCTATCGTAACGCTACGCTTTGACCATGTTCTGTAGTAATACTTTTTGAGTGATGATGATGATGTTTAAAATTTCCTAAAACGATGCCAGTATATCAGTTGTCATTTATTATATGTAGGTACAGACTTCTTTTAAAGTTAGTACGTATACGCGCAATGGCAACGTCCTACATGTTCACATGCAAGGAATCAAATAAGATTCTAAATAAAAAAAAACATACAACTGAATTGAGAACCTCCTCCTTTGTTTGAAGTCGGCTACAAGTGCGGTTCCATACAAACCTGTAGGTATATAAGTAAAAGTTACGGTATTTTTATAGCTAAATAAAATCCATAATTCTACAATGAGGAAAGCTTTATCGTTTCTATATATTAAAGAAAAAATATATTTTATGTAACAAAAAATAATAAGGTTTTCGGAATTTTTCCTTTATGTGTGCTTAAAACGTTGCTTCATGCCAAATTTCAAGGTTGACTGAAAGTATCCTTTAGGTTTTGATTCCATTGCGAGTAGGTGCTAGTTTCAAAATATGCGGCTTGAATCGCTGTTATTTTTTATTGCGTTGACATAAAAGTTTGATTTTGTTACAGCTTAAAGATGATGATGATGATGAATAAAAGGAGAATAAAAGTTGACGATGATAATGATGATGTTAAACTAACATTTATGGACTGCAAAGGTAAAAACTACCTTCAGAAGAATGTACCGTGATATACCGTAGCCAAGCGTATACATACATAACAATACACAGCAACTCTGCATTTTTAATGTTCGATGTTACCTTTTACGCTTTTGCATACTTTTTACAACTACAAATAATAAATACTTAGTAATAATTTAAATCTCGCAGGGAGTATTTAACTCATCAACGTTTTGCTTAAGCATAGAAGTTTAAAGTGTCGACATTACACGCGTCACGCCGGAAACGTCTCTTTGACCACGCTAATCTCCGAAAATACCGAACTGATTTTAATGAGGTTTTTAATGGTAGATAGTGTAATATTTGGGTTAACATCATTCATTTATTTTATCTTTCTATTATCATAAATATATGAGATATGCATGTATTTAAACAAAATGTAAGAGGTAAATGTTGTAAATTTAACACAACTTTTTAATGTATATACTTTTTAAAAAAAAATCGATAGTCGGGTACTGCCCTAAACCATACACAACACAACATCGAAAACCACATCCAAATCGTCGAAGCCGTACCAGACATACCCGTGAACAAACAAACAGACAAAAATTATAAAAACTGTATTTTTATGTTCAGCTGCGTGTTTTAGGTAGGTCACATTTTTTTTATATTAAATGTACAGACAGCTTTTCTACGATTTTATTATAAGTATAGATATAGATAGACTAGCTGACCCTGCGCAGTTACACTTTTACCAATGTTATATGCACTATAGTTTCAGGCCATATAAGTTCATCGGAAAAAAAAAAACAATTTATCGGAAGGCTCGCTTCATTGTAGACCTTATTCTTGCCCAGACTAGCCTCGAGATCCAGGGCTGACCCTACGTATATAAACATGAGTCGCCTCTATCCACCAACTCCAAGTGACCAAGTGAATTCGACTGCTAAGTGTATTGTTTCTGGTAAATGTATATTTGCCAGAAATAATATATTTCATACCTCGTCACTGAATCTTAGGTTAGCAAACTGAAAAACACTGCAGAAATATTGAAGACACAAACGGGGAAACAGAAAATCCAAATTTATCTATACTATTAGTTTATTAGTTATTAAAGATAAAATATTTGTATTTTGTTTGTGTTGAATAGGCTCAAAAACTACTGGACTGATTTAAAAAAATCTTTCACCAATTAAATGCAAAAATAAAATATAGAATCACTGTGTTACACAGGCTACCTATATTTTTGATCAGGTTAATTACGGATCTTTACGAAAACTGTAATTATGTAACTCAAGGTGAAGGAAAATTACTAACTATTGTGATTAGAACAAAGTAATATCCTACCGTTTTAGAGAACACATCAATACCTATAAAAAATCAGTGATAGCATATCTATTTTATAGTTATATAAGTCACAGTAACCACTTTTTGATGTTTAAAACGGTCAATAGAAGCGCCGGTCAAAACTATGCCACGTTATTTGTACCTTCGTGTTTATCCTGATCCAAATAAATCACTTAGTAGTTAAGGCCGTTTGAGTACCTGTACATTACTTTTGAATTATTTAAATCGGACCTTCCTAATAGATTCTTAATTCTTTTTAATAAAAGATATTGTGAATTTTAAATATTATCAAAATAATAAAATTATTTTAGTGGATGAACGAAACTTTGCATAATTATTGCTGATATCATTGACTAGAATGTATTACTTATAATAATGAAATATTTGTTTCACGAGTTTATTTATCGTTTTAAAGACTTATCAAGAAACCAATCCATAAAACAATCTTTGTTCATAATATTTATATTAGATTGATCAATATAAACTAATATGAACTAAAACGAGTTTACTAAGGGGTTTAACTTGTATGCTCTTTCCATATTTAAATTAATTAAATAAAATTTGATAATTAAGTGGGTTGGCTTGCCCACCTTTTTATTTCGACTCCTCACCAACTCCGTAAAAGCACCTATACAATGATAAATAATGATGAAACCTAGCTACAATTTAAACTAAACTCAATATTTAGGGATAAAGAGCTAATGAGTTCGATATTATTATCTCAATGCTTAGAGATAATTTTCTACGTGTATATCCTACGTTTCAATGTAGGTAAGATCCCAGTTAAAATGGCTTACTATTTGTCATTATCATTACACGTGCTCTCACTTCTCTATAATATTCTCAACAATCCTCTTTCTCCTTCTTATCTCCGTAAGCGGTTTGATTATCTTGTCCCCCAGTTCTGGTAAGTTCTGCAGAACAGCTATAAATCTCTTCTTCTAAGTACTCCCCATCACTCTTCTAACTGCTGTGGTAGCTCATTTACTGTGAACTCAGTCAGGTTGTGGAATTCTCTACCCCATGATATCCGATGCACTAGTCCCTCGCTAGTTATCTTCAAGAGCAAGAACTACCTCTCCATATGGATTATGATATAAATGTATGTATTTGTAACAGGCATGTATTACATAAAATATTATGTATGTTTAATAAGATATGTATTTATTATATTAACACTAATTTTAATTATAATTAATAAATAATAATAGTAAATATTACAGGACGTTTATTTCACACAGCGCCATCTAGCCCCAAACTAAGCATAGCTTGTAATATGGGAACTAGATTACGGATAGAATCACACAAATGTTTGTCATGGGTGGGAATCGAACCCACAACCTACAGCGCAGAAGGCAGAGTTACTACCAACTGAGTTATGAGGCTTGTTAAATTATGATACAATGTTGTTTATCGTATCATGTTAGGTAAGTATGTTATTTATTAATGTTGTACACTTCCCTTCTGTTTAATCTTGTTTCTGTCTCTACCTAGGTTTGCTGGAAGATAACTCCTTCTAGGGTTAAGTTTTGCTGTATTTTTTTTTATTCTATGTGTGTATGCTTAGGTTAGTATATAATTGTGTGTGCAATAAAGTATAATTAAGTGGTAACGAGGAAGGGTCGCTACGTCGTCTGTCGGTCGTCACTACGCTATATAAAACAGGCTATCCTTGGTAGATTGGTAGAAAAATCGGTCAAACTTCGACTGTAAATCAGGAGTAGCTGTAAATGTAGTCGAGCAGGTAATTGGCGAGATTGATTTACTTGCGCTGTTACTTTTCACGCTGCGAGTAGACAGATGTTTGCGCCATTAAACTCTTAACGTAAACCGTGCTGTATCTAGCCGACTTTGAAACAACAGGTAGAGACCATTGTGGTGTAGTATGGAGATGAAAGCTTGACTAATACCAGCTCATTTTGCAGTGAATTAACTACGGGCACCGAAAGGGCGCGAATTAAAATAGTCATTAAAATGCTGAACTGCATATAAAAACTTAAAACATCAAAAAAAAAATATTTAAAGGGTAACTGCGTGATTCGGCATGTAGGTTTTTATAATTGCTTTCTGCCCGCCCGGCCAAAAGCAAAGAATTCTTTCCTTATTGCGCCTAGGCGTTAGTAATAGGTAAGTCAAAGTCAAAATCAATTTGTTTTTATTCATTAAGATTTTTTAGAATCATTTTGAAACGTCAAATCTACCGCCTGTTCGGAATCGCGACCAGTACACAAGGAGAAATGCAAGAAAGTCAGGCTGGTTATTTTTATGATGATCCATTCAACATTTAGATTTACAGTTTAAAAAGCCCGATTTTTCCACGCGTTCTCATCATCGGTATAGTCACTAACTTTGTAGTAGGCACTTTTAATTGAAATAATTGTTTTTATACAACTTGAATTTAGGAGCAAAGAGTTTGGTGGCGCTTTGACGAAGCTTATTATAGATAGAATCTCACACAGTTTCCTAAGAATGAAGAATCCCCAGTGGGAGTACAATATTGTGCTTGCTTTGGTTGGTGGTAGGATTTTGTTTAAGTCCGCCTACCACTGTTTTACCTAATTCTAAAGCCATAATAACAATTCTTAAAAAAAAATGTGTTCCAGCATTTAGAGGTAAGATAGCCATTTCCTCTGCTTGTTGAAGATTCCGGGTGAAGTGCGCGTCCACTTTCGGCCTTATCTCAACTTGTTACCAGGTGAGATGAAGACCAAGCGCTTCCCCGTCGTATAAAAAAAAAAGAGTAAATGATTTACTTTGCCTAAGCGATACCTAGGTATGTCAAGTTTATTTATATGTCTAGTATTAACACTGTGTACATCACTTCTTTTACTAGAATCATCGATGTTCATGTGAGCGTGCATTAGATTTTCATATATGTATTGGGAGCTGACTGTAAGAATACCTATCACTTTAAAACGTTCGCTGAGAGAGCCACGAGTTTTCATTTTATAAATGGACCGTACAGCTCTCTTCTGCAGAATAAAAATGCTCTATGTAGCTTGCCACCTATAGCTCTATGGTAGAGACAGAATTAGTTACCTACTTGATTGATTTAATTATCATACATTTGACTTGTTTTGCTAAAAACTATTTGATTTCTGAATGTTTAGGACAAATCAGTACCTACATACTCAATCATTATTACCAAAACCCTTAATGGCAGATTTTCCTTAAAGATCAGAAGTAAAAGACAATGTCCATTATCGGCCTTCCGTGAACAGGATGCCCAACGAAATTAAATTTTGAGAATAAATCTAATTATTTTAAAAACGAATTACTGTGTTTTATTTTTGTATCAAGGTGCATCTATCAAAAGTTGACTTAAATAATTTTTATTTTGATACTATGCCAGAGAGTTCTTTCTTCAAACCAGTGTTGCCATTAATTTAATTCCTAGTTTTAATCGATTATCATCTCAAATAAAAATCGATTATTTTTAGTTATTTAGAGATTATAGATTATTTAGAGTGTATATTTTTTATTTGTCATGTGTGGAGACGTGGCGCGTTGCACTCACGTAGATAGTGCGTCATAAAAATTATGACCGTCACAGCACGGCCCTTTCTCCATGCACCGTTTTTCGCTCGTTTTCGATTGTCATACTATGGTGAACATGTAAGAAATGATGGTACCTATACAATTGAAGTGTGCAGGGATACAGCCAGCGACCTACTAGAAGGTTTTCCTTCGGCCGAAAATGACAGATTACTGCGGGCAAAAATTCAAAGCAGACATACTTATAAGCCGAAAGATATAATTTGTATATATTTTATATGAAAATAATGATGCATTGGGAAGGGAATCGATAAAACAATATTGTTGTAATTGTATTGTGGTCCGAAGGACAGTGGGTTGCTGCGCTCATGTAATGACCGTCATTTGGTATTTGAGCTGGGCAAGGTACCAAGATAATATTAATCCACCTGCCCAGTTCCTGGATAATGTATTACTGACATATGATTCTATTTAATAATAAAATATGAATAAAACTACATTAGTTTTATTAGAAATAACCCACGAGCAATTGTATACTTTACATGTCGGAAAATAGCCTTACCAAACATTCTGATACAAAGTTATCATAATATTCTGTTTCCTACTGATATTATATAACAAACCTATATCACAATTACACATAAAGTAACTATTCACGCGAAGCCATAATGCCCATATAAATGGACATTGTCCTTTGCAAAAACATTTTATATACCTATGAGTAATAAAAAATGCCTACTTGTTATACTAAATTTGAATAAAAGCCTTACAAGGCCCCGGAGTTCAGCTGATTTCCGTATCGGTGCTTCTAAAAACGGGTGTTTGAACGGGAAAACTTTCCATATATTTTGTCACTTTTATTTTTTTTGTAAGAAAAATCACGCATCACGGACACAGATTATCTCTGCGATTATATCTGAAAATAATTTAAATCGGACGTACTATTATGAGTCCAACTTCGTTTGTATGGGAGAGAGGTACTGCTGGACATGGTACTTAAACAATTAACGTAGATGATTAATATACAGCAGCGTCTAGCTAGTCTAGAACCAACATTACGTTCTTCTAGCAAAGAAAAATATTAGGTCTTGGCACGTTTCGGCCTAGTGGCTTTTATTGCCTTGCATAGTTCTGGGATGTTAGGTTTCCCATTCTTTGAAGTACTCTAAGCTCATCCAAGATCAGTAAAGAAGCTACATTGCACGTTTTGGCCTGACAAATATATTCACAAGATTAGTTAAACTTGTTCGGGGCAGGTAATTGATGTTCAGTTTTGGACACAATTGGGTTAAGTTAATTGGATTACAGGAAACCCCTCGAGTCGAACTCAATATTATGAATGTAGACTAAGTAGTTTGTGTTTACTAGTGGGAATAATCGAGTGTTTATTATTAATTTATTTGAGCATGCCCAATGTTTATTTTTAATTATATTAATTTTAAATAAACTGGCCAAGTGCATGTCACGCACACTGAGAGTTCCAATTAAAACCATTTTAAAAATAAAAAATAAAATTAATTGCAAAATAAATTGTGTGTATTTTGTTTTGGGGTTTGAGGATTTTTTTTGATACTAGGGTAGTTTTTGAGAAATTGAGGTGTTAAGTGAGATAAGAAGACTGGCTGGTGGGGTGTCATTTGAAAAGGTATCGGCTGCACGCATGTGCATAAAATAATGTAATATAATTAAATTGTGTAAAATATAATTATAGTACACAAGGTTACAAAGTTTAAAGGGTGATATTTTCGTAACAAAGAGGCGCTTTAAGAGGTTAAACAGTATGTCTTGTAGGATGGTTAACTTTAGGTACTACATCCGTGGGTTGGAAGGTAGATTTATAAACCACGACTACTAAGGATTTGAGAGCACTTTTCAAAACGATATCAACCTTTGTTTCATGTTAGAAAGGATATTTTAATAAGTTGGCAACGAGAGAAGCATCGAACAATTAGGTGAATAAAAACAGATTATGAAAAGTAAGGTAGGAAAGGTGTAAATATAACACTTAAATCGTTTGTTAATAACGTTCTACTTATTTGAGAAATATTCTCCGTGGTTACACATACCAGATATCACAAGATCTTTAGAGCGAACTAGATACTATAGTTAAACATGAGCAAAAGGGGTACCTAATAAGTTCTGCAAATACTGCATACCTACACCTACGCATAATTAAATACAACACAGCACTAACCCAGCAATTAACCCCTATTATAATTATAATTTACTAATGAGCGGGTCATAGTGAACTATTATTCAATCTTAGCAATGCTATTAACGGGCTATAGTACATCAGATTAGCAATTCAACGCAACTTTATTCTAGTTTAGAACTAAGATATAAGCAGTAATAAAGGTGACATTGCTGTGCGCTCAACCACGGCGCTTATGATCACCAGATAACAGAAATATGCGCGTATTTCTACGTTTTGTTTTTTTACGGTAAAACAAATATGAATTTTGAAAATCGTAAACACAGACCGTCTGCTGTATACTGTGTTTATTTACTGTACAAAGTTTGAAGCCCTAATTGGGCGTATTTATTGAATGGCGAACATTTTTGTTACAAATTAGAGTCAACTTTGGAAATGTTTTCGAATCACTAGCGTTCTAGCATCAATCCTGAACTATAACATACATTAATTTCAAAGTGAATGCTACAGTATTGTGGGAGATATAATCGCTGAAGCTAAGCCGTTTCACGTATCATAGACTCTTAAAAAAATACCGGCCAAGTGCGAGTCGGACTCGCGCTCCGAGGGCTCCGTACAAATCTTGAGGTATATAAGTAAAAGTTATGGTATTTTTATTGCTTAATGAAATTCATAACATTACAATGTAGAAAGCTGGAGGAGCATACATTTATTTAATCGTTTCTAATTATTAAAACAAAAATTTTAGGTTTTCGGAATTTTTCCTTTATGTGTGCTAACGTTGCTTCATGCCAAATTCCTCAGTTTGTTGAGGATTCCGGGTGAAGTGCGCCACCATCTTCGGCATTATCTTAACTTGTAACCAGGGCCAAGCGTTCCCGGTCGTACGGTTCCTTTAGGTTTTGATTCCCTTGCGAGTAGTAGCGAGTTTCAAAATATGCGGCTTATATTGCTGTTTCTTTTGATTGCGTTGACATAGAAGTTTCATTGTTTTACAGGTTTAAAGGTATTATAGACCTGAGTATTGGATATTAATTTCAATATAATAGATACCACTACGCGTTTATGAGGAAATGGGTAGTAAGTTTTAAATTATTAAAATTATTTTTATTACATTTTGTAACTAACAATTGATGCTTTTCGCAATTTTTTCCTTTATCAGTGCTATAAGACGTTACTTCGTACCAAACTTCAAGATTCTGAGTTCACGAGAAGTACCTTGTAGGTTTTGATTCCCATGCGAGTGTCGAAAATTTGCTGCAAAAACGGCTGTATCTTTTGATTGCGTTGGCTAAGAATTTTTTTTACCGCTCGAAGGGACAGTAGGCCTGAGTATTTGATATTAATTTCAGCTTGATATCTCCACGCGTTCCTGAGAAAAAGGACAAACAGACAGACTTGACAGACAGATGTCTGTCTGTCAAGACCCTTTTTCCGTTCTTTCCTTTTGTGGTACGAAACCCTAAAAATATGTTAAAAGTAATAATTAAAAAACTCAAACTTAAGAAGAAATATAAATTTTACAAACATTAAACTGTACTAAATACTAGACACTAGATATATACAAGTACTACATACCAACATTAGGTATAAAAAAAAAGTATTTAAGTGCTCTATTTGTAATCTAGTTCAAGCTATGCTTAGTTTGGGGATAGACGGCACCGTGTGAAATGAATGTCCTGTAATATGCGTGTATTTCTGTATTGGTTCCTGAACTGAGTGAACCAGAAACCAATTAAGGACAGATGATTAAAAATATTGTTATTATTCGCACAATGTGTTTCATGTGTTCTAGTTATTCACCAAAAACCAGGTCTAGCGTACCTAAATAGGAGGATTCTCCATAGCTGGGGCCCAATTAGGGTTGTCGGTTGATCTGAAAACCTAAACATCTGAACAACATTTTTCAAGTTCGGGATTTGGGGATTGTTGTCTCTTTATTTATTTATTGTACGACGGGGAAGCGCTTGTCCGTCATCTCATGGGGACAAGTTCGAAGGTGGACCCGGAGGCCTCAACAGTCTAAGGAACTATCTTAAATGCCGGAACACAACAGTTTAGAATTGCTGTTATTATAAACATATAATACAACGTTTCATACAAACATAGGTGTGGTTACCTACCCGGATAAAAAATAGCCCATTTTTCTCCTCATTGAATAAGCATCGCATACATAATCCGTACAGCCGTTTCGTCGTGAGTTCATTTTTTTTTATTGTACGTCGGGGAGCGCTTGGCCTTCATCTCACCTGGTAACAAGTTGAGATAAGGCCGACGGTAGAGTCGCACTTCACCCGGAATCCTCAATAAACTGAGGAACTGGCCTCCTACCTCCTTACCTCTTAATTTCGGAACACAACATTTTTTTTTAAGAAATTGTTATTATGGCGACAAGAATTGTTATTATGGCGACAGAATTAGGTAAAATGGTGGTAGCCAGCCAGGCGGACTTAAACAAAATCCTACCACCAACCAAACCAAGCAAAATATTGCTCCCCTAGGGACCTCTGGATCTGAAATCGGTGGGTTGAACCACTAGACCACAGAGGCGATTCGCCGCGAACTGAAATCTCGTGATGTCTGGTTTTCTTAGGTAGGTATTTAACCACGGAGATTCTTTCTCAAAAAGACGGTATTTACTAAACGATAAAAGTGTACTTTGAATTCATTTTTCTTACTTTACTTTAGCCCTCTTTTTATCAGTCCCTTTTTTTATATTATAAAGTATTTTGAGCCTTATCGACACCCTTCAACTTTATTGAGTGAAAATAAAAATAAAATGACCAGTTTTAATTTAAATAAGATTTTAAATACCATCGCGTCACTATCTTGCAATACCTAATGATTATCTTTTGATAATCTTAATGATTATCCATTATTTTAAAAGCCACCCCTAATAACGGCAAAAATAAACTAATTTGGTAATCTGCGGTCTTAACCCCAATGTGAAATATCATATTTCATATGATATTTCACTTTTACACACATTTTCAAGTCTTAAATGATTTTACCCCTTTTGCAACCATTAATGTCAATACAGGGATGGTATTAGCAAAAATAAAAGGTCCCTTTTGCAACCATTAATGTCAATACAGGGATGGTTTCAGCAAAAATAAAAGGTTGGTTGTAAAGTGAACCGCTTTTAATATTATATCGTACAAGACACAAGTTTGACCCTCTTAACGCCCCCTATGTCACAAAAACCACCCTTATAAAAAAGTAAAAAATATATTTTTTGAAAGTTCAGCCGATATCTCTTTCAAATGACACCCCATCCACCAAAGATCTTCTTTTCTCACTTAACAACCCTATTTCTCAAAAACTACCCAATTTATCAAAAATCCCCCTCGACAATCAATGTCTATTTATGTTACCAATTTAAATTTTCAATTTCATCAAAATCGGGTAAACCGTTTGAGAGTCATAAACATTGCCACATATCTACATGTACATACAGTGCCAGATTTCTCAACTTAACTCGAAGAACTCGTTCGCTTCGCTCACTTGATCAATAACTTTAGAACTAATTATAAGGCATGGATATAGATTGTGAATGACTTTTTACGTAAAAACGCGGTGTATAGGCCTGGAATATGACCGTGTCTTATTGTGCTATAATGTGATGACAACCCGCGCCACTCAAACCCCACTTCTGAGGAATTTCTCGGGAAAATCTCGGGAGATGAAAGAAAGCTACGCTCGTCATTCGATATTATGTTTATAAAATAAAATACTAAGAAACTCGTATTTTGGATTTACGATTACGACATACATTATATACCTACATAGGTATATATATAAATATGTATATATACATAGACATTGAATCTAAAAACAAATAAACAGATTTACGCCTTTTCTCATCGAGGAATACCTTTGATGACTGCTGGGAGCGTGGATCTTTTGGGGGTCACCTACTGAATCTACATATGTGTAATAAATAAAATGAAGTCTGATGTGATTTTAACATAAAAAAATACGGAATGTCTGTGAATTAAACTTTGATAGTTTTCAGACATCCTATTACTAATGTTATAAATGCGAAAGTTTATTTAGAAGTTTACTCATTCACTCCTGAACTACTGAACGAAAGAGTTGAAACTGGTCTACTCTTACTTGTTGCACTTAGCAGTTAGAAAGGCCTTCACATTATGCTCACCAAGTGACAAGCCTCATAGCTCAGTTGGTAGTAACTCTGCCCTCGGCGCTGTAGGCTGTGGGTTCGGTTCCCACCCAGGACAAACATTTGTGTGATGAATATAGATGTTTGTTCTGTGTTTGGGTGCTGTATCGTATAGTTCGTATGTATTTACAAAAAGTATTTAAGTATATTATCCGTAATCTAGTTCCCATATTACAAGCTATGCTTAGATTGAGGCTAGATGACACTGTGTGAAATTAAATGTCCTGTAATATTTATTTATTTTATTTATTTATATTTATTTATAAGTGTGAATTATTTTGTAAGCTTTTTGCAAAAAATGTAAAATAAACAACATCATTGGCTTCTTTTTTATATATTTTTCGCGGCTGCTTCCGCGTGGTGCGTGGAAACGTGTGAGATGACCTATTTCGAAAAAGTACCAACCTCCTTAAAATCTGAAGTTGCATACGGCAACAGCAGCAGTAACAGTCAGCAGTAATCTGTGTGCCATTTCGGCACAGGACTCCCCCAGCTCCTCCACTACATTTGTCCTGTTCTGTGCTATTCGGCTCCAGGTAGTATTATTTGCTCTCCTCCCACTTTTTGCGTTATCTTCCTCTATTTATTTATGTATCGCATGTCAGTTTTGCTATTTTCTATTTTCTCTGTGATTGTTGTGATTGTGTGCCCTATCAATCTCCACTTCAGTCATTTAATTTTACACTGTAGAAGAACTTGATTGAAAGCAAGAAATGTAATGTACCTAATCGTAACATGTAATTTTGGCTCTCATAAACCGGTGTTAGAAACCCGTGTAAGCATATACGTCGATTAATCGTGCGGTCCGTAAATCCACTGTTGAAGTATTTACTTCCACCCGATTGGCCAGGCGCGGCTCTTGATTCAGATATTTCCGATCAGAGGCTTATTGAGTGCAGAGTCAGACTCGATTCATAATCTCTGTTGATCAATAGGTGCGTTGTTTATAAATAAAACCAGTAGAGCGGTGGTCCATTTTCGTGGGAGGAATGTCGCACATCTATAATCATCATCAGTTTCAACCGCAGGTGCCTATTATTCCTAATGCAAAACATGAATTTTATTTGTTATTAAGTGATTAAAAACGCAAAGATTTCATAACATTTTAAAGGTTCTATACGGAAAGGGTGCTGTCGGGCTATTTTATTATATGTATATGACTTTTACCTTTCTTGTAGTCGCGATTTCGGACAGGCAGTAGAGTTGCTTCAAATTTAACCAAAAGTTTTGATTTTGATTTTATAACCCCGACAAAGGGGTGTTTCTTGTACAATTACACGTATGAGGCCTTAGTATGCCTGCCTGTCTGAATAAATACATCCTCGACTAAAAATAATCCATGCTAGGTATAATGAAGATATTTATCAGCTCTAAATCCCTGGTTGAAAGGGACCTCAGGTATAATTTAAAATATTTGAGAAAGATATCAAACAATATACTGTTGAAGATTTGGAACTTAGAGATTAAATATCAGTTTAAAATATTTTGTTTGAATTCGAGAACTCCAGGGCCAGGCAGGGTCTATGACCAGAATAGGATGAATAGGCCCCAAGGTTCTTGTAATGCAGTGAAGTGAAAGTACCTCTGAGTAAGTTATCATCGTGGGCTTTCATTTTTTTTTTTTACTTATTGCTGCGTAGTTGTCTGTCCGTCCTCTATAGGGCTATAATTTGAATCGTAACCGGAAGCCACCTATAATGTAACAACAGTTACTTTAAACCGACCAAGCGTGAGTCGGACCTGCACTAAGGCTCCAGAAGTAAATGCAAAGAACCCACATCTTTTGTCTTGAAAATCTATGGCTTTAGTATGCGTACAACTTGTACTTGCCAGTATTTTTTTTTAATATTGCTTAGTTTGGGGCAACATGACGTAGTGTAAAATGTCCAGATTTTATTCTACGCCATATGTTGCCCCAAACTAAGCAAAGCTTGTTTAGTCGATGGAGACTATAACGTCATGGCGAATATAAAAAATATTTTGTCCTCTGTTTTTATCCACCATCGGGAGACAAAACGCTCTCAGAGGTGGATAAAAACAGAGGACAAAAATTGTATCCCCTCTCCGTGCTGAGGTGGCTGTGGTGTTTACGGTCGCTATATAGAGTAGACTTTTTGAACCTTACCTTCCAGTATCATCATCATCATCATTATCATCAGGGTTTTGCCATAATCACCACGCTTGGCATGTTGTTGATCGCAGTAATGATGATACGTAGTAGTAAGTGGAATTGACTTTGACGCATTCTGGCTATAAATGCTGTATACATGTATCATCATCATCATTACAGCCCATAAATGTCAACTGTATAGGACATGGGCCTCCCCCAATGCTAAAGAAAGCAATGGAGGGTTTTGCCATAATACTCACGCTTGGTAGGCGTGTTGGTGATCGATGACTCTTTAACGACTACTACTGCATTACCTCGGAACTCCGTTATTACTCAACCGATTTGGAAAATATATTTTCATACAAAAAATAAAGTATTATTGCACCCTCACACGACTCTTAAATAGTGTGTCGGAGACGTCGTGGTGTCGTAGGTTTTACAACGAAAAAAAGCTAAAGATAAACTCTTTTTGGAAAAAAATGGAACCGACTTCACCACTAAAAACTTACAAATAACTCTTAGGGTAAGTTCATATAATTTTAAGGCGGTAACATACAATAAACATGTTGTTGTGCTTGGCAATTCGGCACCAACTCAAATTATATGAACTTACTCTAAGAGTTATTTGTAAGTTTTTAGTAGTGAAGTCGGTTCCAGTTTTATCCAAAAAGAGTTTGTGTCTGCATCGAGCTTCGAGAGCAAACCTCCTTGAAGTCTACGAAGAGAATCAGTTTAAAAACAAAGGTACCTAGATAATTACTTTAATCCACTCTGGATGTAGTATATATATATCCAAGAAAGAGCCAGTGAGAGTAACCTAGAGAGTACCTACCAACCTTTGATTTTTATTTTTTGGTCCTTACTGCACTATTTTTTTACGGGAGTGGAAGTTACCAGCGCCCTATAGGTATGGCAAATCATAATAACGACCTGATACGAGTAAGAGCATTGACGGAACAGCTAGTTAGACTACTAAAAAAAAGCCTACCTACTAAATGTTACCAACATTTCGAATTGTAGGCCGCTTGTTTTCATGGTTTTGATTCTAGAATTCAACTTTCAATTAAAAGAACGTAAAACGAACGAAAGTTGGAATAGTAAAGTACACGAAGATAAAGCTATCTTTGTCTTGGTCACGTAATAATACATTACAGATTCATTGATCTTATATCCCTCCCTGCACTCAAGATTCTAGTAACTCCCTCGCTACGCTCGTGAGTTAGGTTACTCTAGATTCCTGTCTGACTAACTCCTATTACATAATCACGCCTGAGGTAAGACACAGCTTTATCCTCTTGGACCATAATCTTCTATTAAATACTCAAGAGATATATACCTAGAAGTGCATGTATTCTTTGCAAACTTTACATACTTTGTACACTTAAAAACTTAAACTTGCCTTCCTGTGTGGTTTATTAAAACATTTATCTTATTTCTGCTCGAATGTAGAGAGGACAAAAATGATCTTTCTTTGAGGTTAAAATAATCTATAAGCTATTTCGTTTTCCGAATGTCCAGTCTCTACTTTTAAACTTGCATGAATGTAAGCCTAAACTTAGCAGGTTAGTTACTTTCATTCAACTTAAAAGTATGTAACTAACGTTAGAATTAGAACAGGCCTCTCTTCGAACAGAACTCTCGAATAGAACTCTTAGGTCGAGCGTTGTTTAGCGTTTCTGATGCTCGCTTATTAAATTTACTAGCTTTTGCCTGTGGCTTTCTCCGCACTCATGGTACCCGGATAAAATGAGCCTATAGTTACTTTTCATGGTATTCCACTTACCTACCTGTTCTAGACTTTATACCTACCGTTGCGCAGCATTTGCGCTCAATCTGTTAAGTTGTTATACGTATCTAAACAACCAAACAAACTTTCGCATTATTAATTTACCTACTCGTACCCCAGACTTATAAGACTATATTAATATCGTATTTATAACCAGCTGATGCAAAACATAGGTAAATGTTTTATCTATGTTTTGCATCAGCAATGCTAAAACATTTCTCAGTAACTTGATAACCGCTCTTGTAAGTCTTCCAGCCGCTCATCATCATTGACTTGTAGTTTACGAGTCCCAAGCCGTTGGTGTGCTCATATGTATCTCAAAGTTCAACCTTGAATAAATTTTATGCGATACAGACCTCTTCTATTATTTGACTAGCTGCACGAACTAATTGTTGATTAAAAAGGCTTGCAGATCAATGTGTGTAAGTCTTACCATCAGCGTGTAACGCAGCATCAGCAGCAACATTCGCGGAGGGTGGAGGGTTAGCGCTGAGCCGACTGGCCGCCAGCTCTGTGGAGTTGAACGGCTGCAACTCTGGTGACTTCCACACGCACACATAGTAAACCGACAAGAGGATCGCCGCCAGCGACACCGACAGAAGGTACGCCAGCACCGTTAGGACCCGCACCACCTTGCTCGCCGGCTTCTGCTTGTAGAGGTCGCGCTCCGTGGTCGTCGCTGCCGTCACCTCCTCCGAGCCGCTATCCTCCTCCGCCTGACCGCTCTGCCCGCACATCGACATCGCCCTACATGTTCCCACTTTTGCAAATAACTTAAAAAACAGCGATGTCCGCCTCAGGCGTGTAACGTGCGCGAATGGATGGAGCGAGTGCGCGCTCCCGCCTCGTCCCGGTGACGCGCTAAACCGATCAACCACATACGTCACAGATTTACTAATGCTACCAGTCTACCACCGACGAGCACCTATTAAACTTTATTCCTTTCGCAAGATGCTCCTTACGCTATCTATTTATGTTACCGTATCTACTGGTGTTGCGGAAAGTCATCTGCAAAACTTTTATGATTTCTTGTCTGTTTTTGAAAGCATCGCGTAGTCCTCGTCAATATCAGACGGAGATATCCTATTTTAGTTTATTAAACACCCCGTTATTTAATTTAATTGTAATTGTGCAAAAGTACGACGATTTCAAATCGTCATAAAACCCGAGTGTTTTGCTGAAAAGACGATGTTACCAATTTAGATAAAAATATAAAGCTGCATTATAAAGCGCTTATATAAAAAATCATTCACTCCTCGGAAATAGCACCTGCAGTTTTTCAAATAAAAATAATAAATGTTAACAAGCCTCATGGCTCAGTTGGTAGTAACTCTGCCTTCTGCGTTGTAGGCTGTGCGTTCGATTCCCACCCAGGACAAACATTTGTGTGATGAATATAGATGTTTGTTCTGTGTTTGGTGTTGTATAATATAGTACGTATGTATTTACAAAAGTATTTGAGTATTCTATCCGTTATCTAGTTCCCATATTACAAGCTATGCTTAGTTTGGGGCTAGATGGCGCTGTGTAAAATAATGCCTACTTATACATTTTTTATCGAAGATTTCATATCAATGTTGCAGGCAACTGAACACCTTTTTTAAATTAAAAAACACGGGTTTTACTCACGTATACGTTTATACGTAGTCACCAACGGTTTCATTTCAACAGGTGAATTCAATAGGTTTAACTAAGCGACGAGTCCACTAACCCTGATGATGATTCACCTGTTGAATTGTACACATCACAAGGTATTTTAGTAAATTCCATTGAAATAAGATTTTCTAAGTACCTATAGATGAGTCTAATACATGTGTCCATCCAATCCCTTCTTAGATTTATTAAGCTAACGTTTTATATTTTTTTGGTTTCTTCTCTGGTTCTAGGTATTTACGTATGTTTCAAAAAAGTTTATGTATACCTATTATAAGTATTATATCCATAACATAGTTTCATTCTACAAGCTTTGCTTATTTTGGGGCTAGATAATGCTGTGTTTAACTAATATTCTGTAGGCAATATTTATGTATTTAGTTATAAAAAATCTAAAACGTAATACATAATAATACTTTGTAACTTCAAATTAAATCAACCTTCTAACCCCAAAAATTTGCCCCCTCTATAACTTGGTAATTACCAAAGTATGGGCATTCCAAGGCCAGCTCAGTCACAGCAACAGCCAGGCCAGCTCCGGCTTTGGTCAGGTAATCAGCTGGTAAGCTCAAGGCAACTGGTCTGTCTGTGGTCATGTAATCAGTTGGTAAGCTCAAGGGGGTAAGAATCAACTCGGCTATCGACGTTTTTAAAAGTGGTAGGTAAGTTCTCGCGACCTTGATTTTGATATAGCGAGAGGTCCCCTAACCCCAAATTACATTCCACCTGTGTAGAACACGCTTCTCACACCCTTTTTATTATAATTAGAATAACGAGGAATGTTTTAACTGAGTTTCAAACGTCTGATCCCAATTCCAATCAGGCGTTGATGAATTATGCGTCGGAAACATTGACCTAACCTACTAGCACATTTTGCTGTTTTTTTTAATCTACCGTCATCACGACCGACGATTTTACTTGTTAAAATGTGAGATTATTTTGCCAAATGATAAACAATCGGCGTGGCTTCCCTCTATCCATTAAAGATAATTGGATACACAACGTATGGAGTATCGCTTGTCACAAGGTAGGGACGATCAATCATGTCAATGGAGGTAGACGAGAACTGCCTTGGGGATACCTCGCAATTTTGTTATAGAGCAAGTAACATGCAACCTGGTTATAAATTAATTTATCATTCTATGCGTCAACTGTAATTGAACAAAAGTCATATAATTTTTTTTATTACAGACTGAAATCTTAAAATAAATTCTACGGGTACTATCTAAGTTCACCTATGTTTGTAGTTGATGCTGACTTGCCAAGCCAAATCACAGGATCGTTTACGCAAGGTGTGTACTAAGTACATAATGATAGGCACCGCCATCCAAAATATAATTTATGAATGTAATCATAGAATATTTTCAATTTTTTTTCGGTGAAGTATTTTTTTAAATTTGTAGGTAACCTTTACCTTTCTACCCTATTACCAAAACACTAAGAGTACCTATCGACATGTTGGTTTGATGTTCAGTTATTAGGGATTAGGGAATAGTTGCTAATTATAAAACTATTCACAAGCATTGCACTTATATAGAGAATATGCTCATATAGATGGGGTTTTTGTTGTTTTATTAACATAGCAGCCTTCATAAAATAAAACCATTTTTAAATAAAGCACGTTGTACATTGATCACAATAATTAACAATGAGTAATCGCGTTAAATATGACATAATCTGGGAGTACCATCACGCGGTGAAGGCGGCGACAGTAATACTACTGGCTAAAACTACCATTTAATGACCATCACTTTGGGCTTAGGTATGTTATTAAATAATTTAAATAAAAACTAAGTTCAATAGGTAACCAAAACACAACAACCGAAAAATACTCGCAAAAAAGTATGAAACAAGAAAAGATCTGGCATTGTTATGTACAAAACGATTCATTATTTTAATTTAAAATCATTATAAATTCAGTTTCTTAAGGCCATTCCAAAGTCAAAGGTTTACGTCATGGCAAGCAGCTTATCCTTCAATAGCCGTCGAAGTATTTTTCCTGTAGGACTTTTCGGTATGACGTCCAAAAATATCACACCTCCTCGTAACTGTGCTATTGGCGATAACTGTTGAACAGAATTACGTTTTGATTGATTTCTATTACTTACAACAGAAGTTGCCATATTATTGGCAGTATTATTGATGAATATATATCTCTATTCTAAAAAGGTTTTGCAACCTTATCGAGTGACATTGGGTAAATTACGAATAGAAAGCTAAAATCTACAACCCTACGTGCTTATTTTGGCATATAATGTCCACTGCTGAACTTAGGCTTTCAAGTATATATTTTGTTTTTATAAATTTCTCAGTCTTAGTCAAGAGTCATGTTCTCTGACGAATCAAAATGCATGCTAAAGCATTTACACTTACATTAACAGCGTTTACAAGCATGCATCATAAACTAGCATTCAAGATCTCCAAGATATTCAAGTTTTTATAGATGATTAGAAATTTTAGATTTTCCAGTTGGTCAATAAACACTAAACTGTATCTACAAACAATAAATTTTATTTAATTATTTCATAATAATTTCATTCACAGTTAACAAGAGTCATATCGTTATAGACTCCCCATAAACAATGAGGAGCAGATCACTCCCATTAGTTACATTAAATTAAAATCTCACATCAATGTAACTACTTCGACAAGTAATTCCAATTAGTTCTGTCAATAGAACATTCAATATAACTATAGCGGGAACAAACCGACCTTTAAATGTCAGGTTGTCTCATACTTACTTTAGTAGCCGTAAATTCCAGTATGTCAGTTTCAGTGGCCGTTGCCCCTGGCTTCAAAGCAACGAAAGCGGTAGGCAGTTCTCCTGCCACTTCGTCGGGCTTGCCAACAACCCCGCAATCCGCCACAGCTTTATGCTGTAGCACTATATTTTCTACAGTTGCTGGAGCCACCTGAAAAGAACCATCCATATAAGTACACAAATATTTTCGTATGTTTATTAAACATTCAATTCTAATCTAAGTTTCCTCAAACTTACCTGATGTCCCTTATATTTAATGATTTCTTTGAGTCTATCGATTATAAAGAAGAGTTCTTCGTCGTCGTAGTATCCAATGTCTCCTGTCTTTAAGTATCCCTCCTCATCAAAAGCATCCCGTGTTGCAGCGTCATTATTTATGTATCCCTTCATAACATTTCGTCCTTTGATGCAGATTTCCCCTTTCATATTAGGACCTAGTTTCTCTCTAGTCTCACAATCCACGACCTTGTATTTTATTCCAGGAACACCTCGCAGACCTGCTTTATCACCGCCCTGCTCTTCATCTTTTAGTAAAACTGATATTGCGGTTTCAGTCATACCGTAACCTTCTACTAGTCCCTTAAAGTTCGGCAAACTGAGAAGATTAAAGAAAATTAATTCCTGTTCTTCTATTATGACATACCAATGTCGTTCTATGCTTCTTCGTATGCGTGTTAATGATCAATTAAAAATGGAATGATTAAGTACTAATCAAACAAATACGAGCTCACGGCTGGGACATGGGTCGCGTCATCTCGTAAGAATTTCCCAAAGATACATTTCTTAGTGCACACCTACACCACGTAATTAAAAACCCAGAACGACTTCCTAATGGTTAAGACTGTGCTTCGATTGTCAATCAGCTGAATAACAATTTGTGTATTTTGATTACCGTTTCCGGACATGTTCCATGGTTTCCGCACTTAGAGGTGCGGCCCCGCACCACAAGTTCTCTACTGAAGACAGGTCAAATCTCTCTAATAATGTAGACTTAGAAATGATGACCACGACTGGAGGAACCACAATGAGACAGTTAATCTGCGTGAATTCACATAGGTATTAATGTTAGGAATTAATATTCGGGTGCCGATATGTAAGGTCAATGATAAGAGTAATTTTGATAATTAAGACTTAGGGTAGCTCACCCACGATGCTAAATGAGAATTTACTCGAGCGTTTTGGGGACCTATATGATTTTGAAGATTAGATAGTAGCTTTAAAATCTAACAGGAAATAAAGTTTCTTCCCATTTTCTTCAAGATGGGCTAATCCTAAAACCCCCTATTATATTAAAATATAATGGCGCCGCTAATCATTACCTCTCACTCACACACTATTGTTGTCTATAACTATAGTGTTGGTTGTGGAATGGTAGTGGAAATTGTTGCGGAATGATAGCGGAATGGTAACGGAATAGTTGTCGGATGCAATGTTTTCAAATGTTTTTAAAAAAAGTTTTCAAATTACTTGTTCAACTCACCCGATATTCTTGAATCAAAGACAAATACTTTTCTGTATTAAAACCATTCATCGTCACTAATTGTTTATGGCTGTTCAAAACGACTAAGGATATTAAATATCCATATACGTGGTACCACGGCAATACTGACAAAAAGCTCTTGTTTCGATTTAATGAATTCAATTTGCTAAAATGAAAACAAGCAAATATTTAAAATGTAAAAATAATTCAAAATTTGTTCTTTAGATGGCTATGTAATAAATATCCAGAAATATTTATACATCATCATCATCATCATATCGGGTTTCTTCGATTACAAAAAGAGTATTTATATACTCCTTTTTTCTTTTTGTTTTCGCTCTCTATTTATGTATAACCCACATTATTTGAATGAGCACAACCGTTTGTGGGTTTCTCTCTGACCTTCGTTTATTTCGCTCTGTCACTCGCTTAGCTTCTCCAAAATATATTCTGGTCCATCAAATAAATAATCTTTATCCAAAGTAAAAATATCAAGAAAATCTTAAGTTCGATTTAAGACAAAGGCTCTTTTTTTTTAGGCCATTTGAAAATAATTGTTATTGAATTATGTACAAGGTACAAGCAAAATTTTAGTAGATTCTCTTGTATAATATAGTCAACAAATTTAGTATTGAATATATTATACCTAAGTATAATCTATCTAAGTATAATATATTGTAGAACTACGTTGTTTTTAAATACTTACTCAAAACTTTTTTGCAAGTAAAGGATGTTTATATGGGTGAGCATAACACCTTTAGGTAAACCAGTAGTCCCTGACGAGTAGAAAATCATTGCCGTATCATTTCCATCAACTTCTGTCGCTTCATAACAGCTCACATTTGTTTCTATTTGTATGCTGTAAAATGTTGGTATTCTTTCAAAATCTTCTCTTATAGGGTCCACATCCAATTTGATAATATGTTTAATGCTTTCTGTATCGTCAAAAGTGCGGAAATGGGCCTTCATCGCGGATGTCGAACAAAAGATAACGCTGGGCCGCGAGGAGTTCAAAAAGTGCAACATTTCATCTAAAACATAAACGATCAAAATAAACTAACAGCATTACAAAGTACCAAACAAAAGAGTAACTCCTTTCCCAGTCCAAGTTGTAGAACCAGATTTTCACAGAAACTGTATATTACAGTTACTGTTGTCCCGTATACACAAAACTTCACAAGCTCTATAAAGTGAAAAGCAAAAACACTACTTACTTTATAAAAAAAAAACTTATGTTTCCTATCCGTCCACTGCATGATTAGAAGAGAAATGTATAAACTTGAATTGTATAGTTTAGTTTTGTGTAATGTTTTGGCATCATAAATACAATCAGAAGCCACTGGCTCTTGAATTGAAACACAGTTCTGCTAGTTCGGGAGCCTATGGATTCATAAAATGCTATTGTAATTTTTTTTATTATGTCAAATATACGAACATACGTTTACAAAAATCGTTGTGGTAAAAAAGTACACCTGATCTAGTTCATGAGTCGTGTCAAAGTGTAGTGACAAAAGTAAAATAAAGTTTTTTTTTTTCAAAGCAAGACTGCTCTAAGTGGTCTTGGTAACCCCTCAGGGATCAGGGATCAAGCTGCCCTAACTATGGTGACTGAACAGTCATACCTTTAGTGACCATAGCGTTGTAGAATGTGGCAGTAGCACCACAACAGATAGTTCCCATGACAGCAGCCAAGAACTGAGGGCTGCTCTCCCCGCAGAATGCGACGGCATCTCCCCGCTTTACCCCCAGTTTCTCCAACCCGGTGGCAATGTTCACTGTGCTTTGTAATATAGCAGCGTATGTTGTCTCTTCTCCTGTGTTGCCATTCACCTACAACATAAACTTATAAGGCATCATCCACCTTGTTCCGTTTCAGCTGTTTACTTGTAGGCATTTTAAAGGGTAGGTATTTGTACCATTTGGTATTCCCATATACATTAAGTACCCTGTATACAGCTAGACTACTAGGCTAGGTCGTTTAATCATTATTAGTGTCTAAACTACTTTCAACCACGTTAAGGGTTTTCCTGTACCGTAATGCGCACATAAGCTTCCTGTCCCCTTGAGATCTTATCGCTTCTAGCCGAAGGTAGAAGCGGACTTCACCCGTAATCCTCAACTGGAACTATCTTATCTCAAAATGCCGCATCACAACCATTGAAGAATTGTTATTTTATGGCGACAGAATTAGGTAAGATGGTGGTAGCTAGCCAGGCGGACTTAAACGAAGTCCAACCAGTAACCAAACCAAGGACAATATTGTACTACCCTTGGGGATCGAGCCCACCACTGGATCTGGCACCGATAGGCGATCCACAGAGGCGGTTTTTCTCAACGTTTACACTTTAACCATAATTTTTAGTGTCTTCGTAAATATTTCGTTATTATGTGAAAACATCTACATTTTATTGTATACTCGTATACTTAATATGTAAATTAATAATGTATTGTGATATTGTAACTGTAAAACTTACCAAAGCAACTTTATCACTGCCTTCCTGTTCCGAGTTCACTCGAAGTTTATCTAGAAAAGCTTGTCCTAAAGACAAATGAGCAGGTATTTCCAACGACACGCCATTCGATACAACTTTATCGAGGATCATTTTAATTTTTAGCTGAAATACAACCCAGTAAGATGAGTGACTGAAAAAAAAAGTTACAGTAATTTATTTTATACCTTCGTTTTTTTTGTTGTACCTACTTATTAAACCTTCTTAAGCAAAAAACTTACATAAAATTAAATGCCCATTATTCTTATCCTAGACAGCACAATAACATGTCTATTCCATTATCATGTTCTGCCTAAACTCAAACTGTCAAGTGTGAGAAGGCCTCGTCGAATTAGGATTTCGTACTTTTTTTAAATCATAGAATACGATTCGCTTCTGTAGTACATCGTGTCTATGTAGGTACATGTAACAAGCCTCACAGCTCAGTTGGTAGTAGCTCTGCCTTCTGCGCTGTAGGTTGTGGGTTCGATTCCCACCCAGGACAAACATTTTATGTGATGAATATAGATGTTTGTTCTGTGTTTGGGTGTTGTATTGTATGATAAGTATGTATTTACAAAAAAAAGTATTTATGTATTCTATCCGTAATCTAGTTCCTATATTACAAGCTATGCTTAGTTTGGGACTAGATGGCGCTGTGTGAAATTAGTATCCTGTAATATTTATTAGTCCTGTAATATGTGTTGCCAAATGGTACAGTATGTAGATTTGAAATGAACCAATGTCTGTCCGATTTATGCTCCATTTGAGCATCAGTGATTCTCATCGTGTCTCTTATGTACTTTTCACAGTCCAATTCCCTCCACTTTTATGTACCTATATCAATAAAATATGTAGAGCTAGGTTGAGCATTAAAGTCTCATAAACATGAACCCATTGTAATCTATCTATAGGTAGGTACTTATCTATCTATACTTCTATCTATATCTATATCTATCTATACTTATGATAAAATCGTAGAAAAGCTGTGTCTGTAGGTACATTTAATATAAAAAAAAAATGATGCTATCTACTTAAAACACGCAGCTGAGCATAAACATACTGTTTTAAGATGTTTTGTCTGTTTGTCTGTTTGCCTGTTTGTTTGTGCACACGTATTTCTAGGCTTGTCCGATTTGGATGTGGTTTTCGATTATGTGTTGGATTTTGATTATGTGTTGTGTATGGTTCAGGGCAGGATCTGACGATCGATTTTTTTAAAAAATATATACTTACATAAAAAAGATGTGTTGACTTTTAATAATATCTCTTGCATTCCTTATTTATTTTTTATTTTTAGATTTGCTTTATCTTATTTATTCATGATTGGATTTTGATAAATTACGAACAATGCTAACCCAAATATTACATAACCTACCATTGAAAACCTCATTGAAATAAGTTCTATACTTTCGGAGATTAGCGTGGTCAAAGAGACGTTTTCGGCGTGACGCGTGTAATGTAAACACACTTTTAACTTCTATGCATAAGCGAAACGTTGATGACGAGTGATGAGTTAAATGCTCCTTGGAGATTTAAATTTTAACTAAGAATTTATTATTTGTAGTTGTAAAAGGTTCGCAAAATCGTAAAAGGTAGGTAAATTCACAGTTGCTATGTATTGTTGTATATACGCTTCGCTTTCTGAAGGTAGTTTTTACCTTTGCAGTCCATAATTTATCATCATTATTATCATAATCACTGTTATTCTCCTGCCCTCATCATATAGGTGGATCAGTTTCATAATTATCATCATCATCATCGTTGTAATAAAAAAAAAAGATTTTCATAATCACCATGCTGGGCAGGCGTGGTTAGTCGTAGTGATATCGTTAAGTCCCTAGATATATACTACTCATTATCTCTAGTTTTATTGTATGTCCATGTAATACTGCCCTGGTACAGCTATTTTCTGGGCCATAGGTGCCCTAAAGCTACTTTTTTGGAATATTATACTTTTTAATCCTTGCATGTGAAAGTGTAGGACGTTGCCATTGCGCATTGCATACGTTCTAATTTTAATACAAGTCTTACATTATATGAAAACTGATATTCTGGCATAGTTTTAGGAAATTGGAAACATCATCATCATTACTCAAAAAGTATTACTACAGAACATGGGCAAAGCGTAGCAAGCGAGTCAGTAATTGTAGTGTTGGTATCTCTGTGACAATCGTGGGAGGCAGATTTTTTTTTATGTACCGTGCTCTTTACCTAAGATTAGCACAGACAAGAATATGGTCTACGATGAAGTGAATCTACCCAGATAGCCTACCTATTTGAGTGTATGCTGCCACTTATATCTCAACTCTCAAGTCTCAACGAATGTGACTGGGGGATTTGTCATAACCACCACCCTTAACAGGCGAGTTGATGATAGTTGTATTTGTGTTTAGTACTAAAGAGTATGTTGCCCATCTCCCAACACGAGTACTGGGGGGATTAGCCATTATCACCTGTATTCACAGTATTGGTGTCAGGTAGGTTCTTTAATGAATTGATGCTGCTTTTGAATTGATGATTGCTTGCCAGAATCCCTAAGTCGAATCGAATAACATCCACGGGTGGGTCAATAAGTCCCTCTGCTAGGGACTTATACTTGGTATTTACCGCGCTGCTGCTGCCACGAACTAGAAACTTTGCATTGGATAGGTAATATTTAATGTCAGTGACGTACAATCTCACTTCGTTTTTCTGTGGGGTAGGCAGGAGGGATCCAAGTTTATACGGAAAATATGTATTTACGGCGTCCTGTGCTATGTGCAAGTGAAACTGCACTGATACAGCTAGTCTTATAATAAAATGGTAGAAAAGCTGTGTCACACATTTCATATTTTCAAGTAAAAATTGGTGCTACCTACTAAAGACGGTAGCTGAGCATGAAAATACAGTTCACGCGTTTTTCTGGAACGGCTTTACGTATTTGGTTGTGGTTATCGATGTTGTGTTCTGTATGGCTCAGGGCAGGATCTGAAGACCGATTTTTTCGATGCATAAAAAAGTTGTGTTGACTTCACATAAGTACATTTACCTCTTACATTTCTTTTAAATACATGCATATCTTTTTTATTTTCCATCTGATTTTGATAAAATTTATGAATGTTGTTAACCCAAGTATTACACAATCTACCATGCAAAATCACATTGAAATCGGTTGGGTACTTTCGGAGATAAGCGTAGTCAAATAGACGTTTACGGCGTGACGCGTGTAATGTAAACACACTATAATAGAAACTTCTTAATTTTGCTTCTTTGCTAAAGCAAAACGTTGATGACAATTGATGTTGAGGTTTTTAAACTCCTTAGAGATTTGAATATAAACTCTATATATTCTTTGTAGTTGCAAAAAGTAAAAGCGTAAAATATTGAACATTAATAAATGAAACGCAGAGTTTCTGTGTATTTATTGTTTCTAGGACTTGGGTACGGAACATCATGGTACATTCTTCTGAAGGGTAGTTTTTAAGTTCGCAGTTCTTATAAAATGTTAGTTAACCATCATCAATAACTACTGTCCTGCCTGTATCCCTCACATCATCATCATCATCATCGTAGTATGATAATGTTTGCCAGAATCACCATGCTGGGCAAGTTGGTAGTGATTTCGTTAAGTTCCTGCATAGATATGCTCATCTCCTTGTTGCCTTTTACGACATTTATGGTGGCTTAATCCCATACTCCTACCAGTATCTCATCTCATTTAATTACTCGTGCATCGCGTTGCAGCCAGTGTCTTGGCTGTATGGCACGCATCCGTCTGGTACTGGTCTGGAATAGTTGAGTTACCGATACTTAGGTCGTTTGTTACGGGCCTAATCTAAATATGCAGTCATAAAAAATAATAAATAGTGTTTCTTGACCTTTAAGTACCGACGTGCCGTTTTCATTACATAAGTACCGACGTGACGTCTGCTAGACTACCGTAGTTATACCATATATTTTTTACTAACTTCTTTGTTTTTCTAAAATATTATTGCTTCTAAACATTGTTTACACATGAATTATTGTATAAATAAAACAAAATGAAGGTTTACACATTTATTACTAACTATTAGCATTCAAATCACAGACGTCGATTATTTGGAAGAAAAAAATACCTTTACCCTAGTATTTTATATTTATTAATTAAACTGTTTTATTTTCTCAGAAGCAAATTATTCGTAAAGCTTAATAGCTTGGTAAACTATGAAAACAAAGAAAACATAAGTAATCAGTCGTTTTCTCAAAAACCACATAGCATCAAGTTATCAAATTTACAGTCTTTGCATGCTGGCTTGCTGCATTGAAGGCACACGTTTCTGGCAAGTGGCACATTTGTATGCAGTCTTGCACTTTCGCTTTGAGGGACAGATATGACACAGCTTTCTGGGTAGGTTTTGGGCTCCAAATTCGGGTCAATAACCTCAGAGTCAGACTCGGAGCCATAATTTCGCCAAAATTTGTTCTCTACTTTGAGGCCATTTTTCATAATCACCTTCTAAATAGGAACACTAGTATTTTTATTTAAGATTCTCCGTTTTATGTTTGAAGAGCCTGGCTGAGTCATTGTAACGTTTAACTGAAAATAAAAGGAGAACATCATATACTAAGATATAAGTGTACTCCAATAAAAGTTACATGAGTGCCGACGAGTGGTCTGACAGACCACTCGCGACCATTTATCAATCATAACATACCGAAATCGCACGCGCCGACACTACCACTCTCCACAAACGCTGCCCGAGGGGTAGAGAGACGCGCGGGGTGATACTACAACGCCAACATAGGTAACGAGACCTTTCGAACGCTCGAATAGTCTGTCATACCACACGTCGGTACTTAAAGGTTAAAGTATTTTGCTTAAAATATTTTACAATATTTATTTAAATGAGTTTCAAAGTCCGCCAGGGTTCAATGATCAAGGTCAAGGGACCGACAACCAATAAATATAATCAGTCACACTAATGTTATAAATGCGAAAGCTTGTCAGTGTGTGTGTTTGTTACTTCTTGGCGCTGAAACGGCGATGAAACTTGTATCCCACGGGAATACTTCACTTCTTTAGATTGAAATGTATTAATCCAGGTCAGAATGATGAAACAGCAAAATAATTTCTATGTTTAAATCTGGTTGTAAAGAGGATCCATCAAATTACAGACCCATATCGATTCCACCTGCTTTAAGTAAAATCTTTGAAAAGATGATACTGACTCAGTTATTAGATTATTTCCTTCTGAACAATATCTTGCATCACCATCAATTTGGGTTTAGGAAAAGTTCTCAATCCTCGATGCCGGAACAGAATTAATTTCCTATAAATAAAAACAAAAACTGCAAGCTTGGGAAGAATCTCACGATGGCTTGGGAATGTTTTGTGACTTATCCAAGGCCTTCAATTGTGTTCATCATGACACGCTTTTACTGAAGCTTGGACATTACGGAGTAAATGACGCAGCAATCAACTTAATTGCTTCGTACCTTGCTGATCGAGAGCAGAAAGTTGCAGTTGGTGATATCATGTCATCCGGTTGCCGAATAAAGTTAGGTGTGCCCCAGGGCTCTATTCTTGGGCGTTTTTTATTTCTTGCATATGTAAATGACTTGCCATTTTTAAATTTCAAAAACAAACAACGATGTTGTATTCTTTGCGGACGACATCATTCGTTCGATCGATCATTGCTTTTTAAGATCAAAAGAGAAACTACCAATTTGCCTAATGTAAAAAAAAACCTTAGATGTTGTTTGTAAGTGGTTCTCTGCCAATAACCTTGTACTATTTTACTAATTTCGTAAATTAGTAAAATTCACTTTACCCAATGTAAAAGAAACACATCCAAGTGTTACAATAATGGGAACAAACATCGGGAATGTAGACTCCACAAAGTTCTTACGCATAGTTTTAGACAGTAAGCTCCAGTGGGGTTCCCATATTTCTGCGATGGGAGGCAAGTTTAGTTCAACGTGCTACGCACATAGCGTGCGCTGCTATAACTATTGAATACTATTGATGATAGAACAAAGTTATGCTTCACAGTTTTAGAGAACACATCAATACCTACAAAAAAGTCAACAATAGCATATGTCCAACTATTGTAGTTGTAGCACTATAACCACTTTTTTATGTTTAAAAAACGCCGGTAGAATATATACCACGATATTTGTACCTTGGTATTAATCCTTATCAAAAAAAAATCACTTCGTAGTCTGTTTCAGTAGCTATAGGTAGTTCAGTAGTGAATTGTTTAAATCGAACATTCCATTAAAAGATATCGTGTATTTCAAATTTATCAAGAAAATATACTTTTTTTCTGGGTGAATTTGAACGAAACTATGCATGTTTATTGCTGATGGAATTGGCTCGAATGTAAATTTTTATCTAAAAATACTAAGCAAAGTAAATAATGCAACATTTGTTTCAAGGGTTTACGATAATCATCGTTAGAAACCAATCTATAAAATCCAACCTAATTTGAGCTCTCTATACAAAGAGTTTACAACGCGCGAGTGAATGCTCATTCCATACATTTAATTAGATTTAATTACAAATAATATGTACTTGACTTGAGTTAGGTTGAAATATTGAATACTAGCTGATTCCCGCGACTTCGTCCGCGTAGTATTGATAAACTTTTAAATACGCATAGACCTACTTTTGACTACAATCTTGCCTGATGGGAAGCGACGATGTGGCCTACAAGCACGCCAGTCTAGATGACACCTATTCACTCTCGCCTTCAAGAGGCCATGTTTAAATTTTCAGGTCAAATAGACCCAGCCCGAAGCTTACTTCTGTTTACTATAAAACCTTTTCGAACCACTTGCTCAAAAAAGTGACATTCTATGCCACAAAAAGCGAAAATAACAATAGTCATTTTTAATCTGTTAAAAACAGGGAAAGAAAATTGTACTGAATTTCATTCATCCTCTAGGGGGAGAATGTGATTTAAATTTGGAATACTTACCGAAATTTATACTGAACTTCATCTGTGTTTACACCATTGAGTTTGTATATAAAGCATTAAACATCTTTTTGAAAATGGAATACGCATTTATTATGCAGTTATGATTATTAAATAAAATTACGAAAACCGACGAGGCCGTATGAGCTTGATGCCTTTGCTTTTCCGACAAAAAAATATTAGTCTAGGAATTTGCCGCGTTTTTGTTTTCTTCAAATACATAAACGTTAAGTTTATTTTAATTTATTTTTATAAATAAGTTAATGTTCTAAAAATACGTTACGATGTTAAATCAAAGCGACAGTGACAGTGAATTGTCGGATTCCATCAGTGCAAATGCTGCCGCAATTATAAATAATTTGCTTCCAACAAAATCCAAGGAAAATTATTTAAAAACTTATGAAGAATTTTCAACGTGGAGAAGTGCGAAAGGCCTATCAATTTCGTCCGTAATTCACGATGCACCACCACCACTATCTCCGACGTATACTATCTACAATGAAACTCAAGTTCCTCAGACGCAAGAACAGATAAATACTCACATCAACTCATCAACAATAAATGTACCAAACAAAAATTTAACTCTCTATCAATAATTGGACCAATGTTTCGAATGTTAACTTTTACTTTTAATTGTCATTATTTTTAATAAATGTTTATCTCATATATTATTATTTATTATTGTGTTAATTTTTTCGCAAATGGTACGAAAAGTAGAGTATTTTCCTCGGTAATAAAGCTGTCTTAGTCTTGGGTGAACTTAAATCCCTCGCTACACTCAGGTCTCCCTCGCATCGCTCGTGATTTAAGTTTTTAACACCCTCGCTACGCTCGGGAGTAAACCTCGAGTCCTTCGTTACGCTCGCGATTTAAATCGTCACCCGCGACAGAAGACACTGCTTTATCCCCTTGGTTAATAATCTACTTTTCTGCGATCACCGCAATGTATGGTGATTACGGTGAGGTCCTCGAATTTTGGGGGGGTCCATTAGTGGGCCAGTGGACATTAATTTTCTATTGAAAAAGAACAACTACAAATAAATCTATCTGTCTATCTATTCTTATAATAAAACTGAAATGGGTTAAAATCTGTATATTAAAAGTACATTATCTTTTGGAAGTTTCAATTGGAGGAAACCCTACTTATTATCGAAACTGAAGCGAAAAACAAGTGTCTTTAATTTTTGTCTGTCTGTCTGTACGTATATTCCACTCATCTCACTGACCCATCTCAATAAAATACCCTTTGTATTCCCATCTTTAGTTTGAAAATAAAAATAACCAACCACTATATATTTATTCCGTAGGGTAATATATTTCCGTAGTCACTAGGTGCCCCTGGTTTTGATCATTTTTCTGAGCTCTCGCCTTAAAATCTTTCCAGAGCCATTCTTCGGTATCTCAGGAATAAATATCACACCTCCTCGCAGACGGCACGCTGGTGATAACTGGGAACGTTTAATATAAAATTATTTACATTATCTTGAAAGGTATTTAAAAAATGGAGTATTTTCATTATAAATTGTACCGCGACGTTGATGAGACTACGCGGTACATTGTTAACTGACTGAATGTCACACAGTATAAAATATAATGCTTTTACAGATTTCAGGTCTACGGTGTCTAGTCTAGGTCTTAACCGCCTCTGTGGTCTAGTGGTTCAACCCACCGATTTCAGATCCAGAGGCCCCGGGTTCGATCCCCAGGGGGAGTACAATATACTGTGCTTGGTTTGGTTGATCTTACCTAATTCTATCGCCATAATAATAATTCTTACAAAAATGTTGTGTTCCGGCATTCAGAGGTAAGATAGCCAGTTACTCAGTTTGTTGAGGATTCCGGGTGAAGTGCGCCTCCACCTTCGGCCTTATCTCAACTTGTAACCCGGTGAAATGAAGGCCAAGCGCTTCCCCGTAGTACAATAAAAAAAAAAAGGTTTGGTTATGTTATGTGAACAGGGTCAAATACGCTATAACCGTCAAAACTCACCTTATCAGCAGTAAAGTCGAGTACATCATCCTCAGTGAGGTTCGTCCCTGGTTTTGGCACCACGAACGCCGTGGGGAGCTCACCCGCCAGCTCGTCCGGGGTTCCAACCACGCCACATTCGGCCACGCTATTGTGCTCTAGGATCACAGTTTCTACGGCTGCTGGTGACACCTGTATTATGTAGGAAATCAATTATCAACTGCCCATTAGTGTCCACTGCTGAACAGAGCCTCCTGCAAAGCTGGAGGGTTTTGCCATCAGTTTATTTGGCAGGCGGATTGCTGTTCGCAGTAAAGGTGCCGACAATACACGGAAGGAAGCTTTGCTCTTCTGACGAGATCCCTTAATCGGCTTTTACGACAACCGTGGGCAAACTAAAACCACGACTACTAAGGCAAGTTATGAGAGCACTTTTCAAAATTTAGACGTCAACCTTTTCATGTTTGTATGGGCCACCCCATACAAACATACCTTAGGCTACTAAGGTATTCTGCCCACCTACTCTGACGTAACGGCAGTGCTTTGGTGGTGCATTGTTTTAATTTTGGCATTGCATAGAATGACAGTTAGCAACGAGAGAGAGCAGCGAACAAAGGTGAATAAAGACAGATTGTGAAAAGCTGAGCTTAGGTGTAATGAAAGTACATTTGTATCGTTTAAAATAACTTTATGAAAAAAATCGGATGGCTAACTCTTACAATACTTACATTGAAGAAATAGACATAATTATCTTAACGGTCAGTTAAGATATGTGTAGGACAATTTATTTTATTTTATTTATTTATTTTAGAAAGGCCATCGGCAAATAAAAACATTGTTGGCACATAATATAGAAATCAAAGAACCATTTAAAATTCTCCACAAATTCCAGTATTTCAGTATTTATTTATTTCATAAACAATAATTAAAATCGTGTTTGAAAAATATAGGTATAATACAAATAATAATTATTACAAATGTTATAATGACACAAAATAAAAAAAAATATTCATGATATTATTATGCTTACGTTTACAAATAATGCAATTTTCCTTCCCAATTTCATGCGTTAGGAGTACCAAACAGTTAGGTTAAAATAAATAGAAACAGAATTAGTAAGTTAATAGACACAAAACAGCAGATTAATATCTAAATTTAATAAAGTGATTGTTAGTAGGTAGGTACTCAACTTGTTTCATTTGTAAGATTTTATAATGATAAAATGTAGCAAGACCTCTTTGATGTAAAATTTATGAATATTGTCATTGTATTAATGAATATATTGTAACCGATTTTTATTTTTTTACGATGCTAAAGCGTTTGGCCTTCATCTCTCCGGGTTACAAGTTGAGATAAGGCCGAAGGTGGAGGTGCACTTCATCTGGAATCCTCAACTAACTGTGGTCCTCAATGCGGTGGCAGAAGGTAACACTTGTTAGTCGTGGAAAAAGTTTGGTGCCATATTTAATACAAAGCAGACATCGGTGCGAACTAGGTACTATTGTGAATTGAGACCCTGCCCCCTCAGCACGGGGAGGGGATAAAAAAATTGTCCTCTGTTTTTATCCACCATCGGGAGACAAAATTCTCTCAAAACAGAGGACAAAAATTGAATATCCGCCTGTGCTAAGGGGGCTGTATGACAAAAGAAGAAGGAAAGCAAACAATTTTACTCTACTGTTGTTTGCTCGTTTATACCTGTTGTCCCTTATACTTCATGATCTCTTTGATCCGATCGACGATGTAGAACCAGCCATCCTCGTCGTAGTAGCCGATGTCTCCACTCTTCACGTAACCCTCTTCATCGAATATGTCCCTCGTGGCCTGGTCATTGTTCACGTAGCCTTTCATCAGCGTTACACCTCCTATGCAGATCTCTCCTTCCTGATTCGGTCCTAGCTTCTCGCGTGTCTTTAAGTCTACCACCTAGGAATTATTGAGATGTTCGTTGAAGTGAGCGCGGAGATGTCACAAATTACTGGGCAACAGTTTATTCTAGACAAAATGAGTTGACTCTTTTATTCACAAGATAATTTTATCTGATTATTCAAGTTATGATAAGGCTGAAGGTGGAATCGCACTTCATCTGAAATCCTCAATAAACTAAAGAACTGGTTATTTTACCTATAAATCCCGGAACACACCAATTTAAGAATTATTGTTATGGTGATAGAATTAGTCAATGCAATATTACAGCCACTATTCGGCTGAAAATGTTCCTTTTCTTTTTAGACATGATATTTTATGTCGTCTACGCCGTAAAAGTTATCCAACATTTACGGTGTAGCTTAGACGATCTCAGCGTATAGCATACACTTACCTAAATATCTTCTTGTAAACCTACTTACAGTACTTGTACATACCTTCAGTTTTGTACCCGGTATAGGTGGTCCACAGCTTCCAGACTTGCCGCTGTTACCTACAGGCTCTTTAACAATTGTCAATGAAGCCTCTGTCATGCCGTAACCTTGATACACTCCTTTACAGCCAGGTAAACTGAAAATGTTCAATACTCATCTAATCTTGGGTTCGCCTCTGTGGTCTAGTGGTTCACCCACTTGTGTCAGATCTAGAGGTCTCGGGTTGGATCCCCAGGGTGATGACAATATTGCGCTTGGTGTGGTTGGTGGTAAGACTTAATAAGAAGATTAGATAAGAAACGTCTAAATAGCTTCCTATCCTAGATCCTAACTAGGACGACTGAATGTATGACGGTGACTTTCTCCTTGTGTGCCGGTTGCGATTCCGAACAGGCGGTAGATTTGACGTTTCAAAGTGATCGTAAATAATCGTACTGAATAAATATATTTGACTTTGACTTTGACTTTGACTTTGACTTTGACTTTGACTTTGACTTTGACTTTGACTTTGACTTTGACTTTGACTTTGACTTTGACTTTGACTTTGATTTCAATTTTCAACAACACAAATAATTAATTGAATAAGCACGTATGTAGTCACGTGTATCGTCTTTGTGAATATTTCGTCCTGGTTGTGTTGTAAGATAAAGCCGTAGGTGGACGCCGATAAATAAATAACTTACTTTTTTAAAGCTTGCTGAATAGTTCCTGCTCCGATCGGAGCAGCAGCACACCAAACCAGTTCAACTGAGGAAAGGTCGTATTTCTGAGCCAGTGGAGACTTCGCCAATATAACCACTATCGTAGGAACTGCCAAGATTTCAATTATCTATATAAATGAAAGAATATTAGTACTTATACGGCCTGTTGTCAGGTCAAGAGAGAGATTAGCCATAACCTCAACGATTGGCTGGGTTAGAGATCGCTGAGCTAATAGTGCATTATACCTACAGGTAAAACAAGGCTTATGTCCAATCGTGGACTGGTAACGGGCTTTTATTATCACAACACTTACCTTATATTTTTCTATACATCGTAGATAGCTTTCATGTCTTAGTTCCGGGAGGTAAACCACCAAATTATCCGTGATTAAGTATTGAATAGAGGTGGCTATGCCGTAAACGTGATACCAGCGCGTCACTGTTAGCATCCGCGAGTTTTTCTGATTCCTGTAACTGTAAAAATATACAGTTCTCACAAAACTGAATAGCAAAATCGACTAACATTGTTTGTTGTATCCTGCCAATTTAATATTTGAATGAAAGGACGCTAATGAAAAGAAATACGCTTTTAAACAGTTTTGTGGAAACAAGGAACAAATGGACGTGAAACGGGGGTTAGCTACCGTAGACGCGTCACGGGACATAATATTGTGAACTTCTACCTCGTACTTCGCCTGTTAAATCGTCACCGATAGTCAAAAATCTGCTTCATACAGTCAGCCATAGGATGAACGAGGCCTTAGTATGAGTTTCTGACAGCTAACTGAAACTATTTTCGTTTTCGTACGGGGCGCTTATTTCCATACATTTGGTTAGCGGACATTGAAAGGAACTACAGCTGTTTACTATTCCGCTATCCAAATGTATGGAAATAAGCGCCCTATACGAAAACGAAAATAGTTTCAGTTAGCTGTCAGAAACTCATACTAATGCATCAGTACCTACAGCGTATAGTACTTACAGTCCGTACTGAACTAATAAACATATTTTTCAAAATGGATTTGACATCTAGTAGGTACCTACGTTAACCTATAAGCAGGTACCTATGTTATTTTGGTATTCAAGTGTGATTAATATATTGGGCTTTAATAGACAATTTGTAATGGCAGAACTTTTTTATTCACGTCTTTTGCAAAATTACTAGCTTCATTTTGAAAATACTATGTTTATTGCATTTTTTGTACCACGGAGAAGTCCTTAGTCTTCATCTCACCTGTCATGGTACTCAAGACTAGTTTACACTATTTGTATAAACTTTGATGATCAATGAATATTATTTTGTATTTTATAGCAGGTACATCGTAATACATGCGACTGCCGTACCTATGTATAATCATTATTCTCCTGACCTTAACCCACGCTAGCTGGGTTTGGCACAACATGTTCTACCTACAACCCTACATACGCGTTTTCACACAATCCATCCATCTCTTCTAGGCCTTCATCTGCTCGCATGTCCAATAACGCTCATAATCATATACATTTGGCCATTAACGGCCATCATCCCTCCTCATTGCGCATATCATGCGAATT
This sequence comes from Venusia cambrica, assembly GCA_951394065.1. NCBI lineage: Eukaryota > Metazoa > Arthropoda > Insecta > Lepidoptera > Geometridae > Venusia > Venusia cambrica. Next base: position 8,606,227 of record OX596042.1, read on the forward strand.
GTTACCGTCTGCCCCTACGAACGACCCCCACGTGGGGGCAGACGGTAACACTTATGGCTATCTGCCCCCACGTATGAACAGTTAATACATAACAACAAACATGAACAACGTTATGAACAGTGGGGGCACACGGTAATACATAATTACCGTGTGCCCCCATTTATCATATGCTAACAGACGATAATTTATAATTATATCTACACCACAACTTGCTACTTAGCACTCTTCGTCTTTAATACATTCATATTATACTTATCTCCCAAGCACCTAGTTTAGGTACCTACTATTGTCGGTTCTCTATGTTGAAAAGATTTCGAAACTATAGACACAAATTAAGTCTTAACAAATTACTTGAAAAGTGTGTTTGCGTGCAGAGAGCCGCGATGTGTCAGCCCAACTCCTTTAGGTAGCCCTGTAGTACCAGAGGAGTAGTATATGAAGGCTGTATCATTTAAAGTGTCCACCTTTTCAGCTTCAAACGTATTAACATCAGACTTCTCTTCTAGTTTTTCCAGCATCACCACATCTGCAGACACCGCGATTCCGTTCATCTGGATTATGTGCTTTATAAACGAGGTTTCTAGAAACTTTTTCAGTAAATTCTTTGTGGCAGCTTCTGAACAGAATATCAGGATTGGTTTCGATATATTCAGCGTATGAGTAATTTCATCTGAAAGCACATATTATATTATTGGTTTAAATTCCATTACATTTATTCTCAAAAAGACATACAAGTCACTTACATGAGAACAATTTTATCTTAACAAATTAAAAGTAGTTCGTTCGACGGTAGTAGACGTCAAAGTAAGTAGGATAGGTACATAGGAATTAGAATTAAGTTTGTACGTACCCATTTAATGCATTTAAATGACTCTATAGGTAAGTAGGTACTTTACCTACTGGCTATGTGTTGTAGATTTTAATAATAGGTAGTTAGCAAGTCTTATTTTGAAAGCGTTAAATGTGAGAATGTTAATGAAATCACCTTCGGAATACTTAGTGTTGCAGGCGGTGACAGTTGCTCCGCAGCAGTTGGCCGCGGAGAATGTTAATGAAATCACCTTCGGAATACTTAGTGTTGTAGGCGGTGACGGTTGCTCCGCAGCAGTTGACCGCGGAGAATGTTAATGAAATCACCTTCGGAATACTTAGTGTTGTAGGCGGTGACAGTTGCTCCGCAGCAGTTGACCGCGGAGAATGTTAATGAAATCACCTTCGGAATACTTAGTGTTGTAGGCGGTGACAGTTGCTCCGCAGTAGTTGACCGCGGAGAATGTTAATGAAATCACCTTCGGAATACTTAGTGTTGTAGGCGGTGACGGTTGCTCCGCAGCAGTTGACCGCGGAGAATGTTAATGAAATCACCTTCGGAATACTTAGTGTTGTAGGCGGTGACAGTTGCTCCGCAGCAGTTGACCGCGGAGAATGTTAATGAAATCACCTTCGGAATACTTAGTGTTGTAGGCGGTGACAGTTGCTCCGCAGCAGTTGACCGCGGAGAATGTTAATGAAATCACCTTCGGAATATTTAGTGTTGTAGGCGGTGACGGTGGCTCCGCAGCAGCTGGCCGCGACGGTGGCAGCGATGTACTCGCTGCTGTTCTCGCTGCACATCGCAACCACATCGCCTCTCTTTACACCAATCCGCTTGAGTCCAGTTGCGATGCTTACTATCTTTTCCAATATTTCTGTGTATGTAGTCTTCTCATCGGTATCACCATTTATCTATAAATGTATACAAATTGCAGACCGGTCCTTTAAAAGATTTTCACAAAATGCCCCTACAAGGCCTTCATGCGTGTTTAAAAATTTATAAAAAACAAATACAACTTTTAACCGCCTCAGTGGTCTAGTGGTTCAACCCACCGATTTCAGATCCAGAGGTCCCGGGTTCGATCCCCATGGGGAGTACAATATATTGTGCTTGGTTTGGTTGGTGGTAGGACTTTATTTAAGTCCGCCTGGCTAGCTACCACCATTTTACCTAATTCTGTCGCCATAATAACAATGCTAAAATTGTTGTGTTCCGGCATTTGGAGGTAAGATAGCCAGTTCCTCAGTTTGTTGAGGATTCCGGGTGAAGTGCGCATCCAGCTTCAGCTTTATCTCAACTTGTAACCAGGTGAGATGAAGGCAAAGTGCTTAACCGTCGTACAATTAAAAAAAACAACTAAGTTATTGATCGTTCCCACTTTTTTCGTTACGCACACGAATTTTCAAACAGCTATAATGAATATTAACAAAATGTTTTCAGGTTAACATTGAACAATTGGTTTATATTAGGCGCCAATTAACGCCTGAATAAATTAGCTACAGTTATAGGTACATACTTGGATAGAAACATACCTATAAAATAAAATCTTTATTCTAAATAATGTATACACACAAATGAAAAATGAACCGAAAAAACTTCAAACTCACTATACTAATTGGCGGTCTTATCGCTAAAGCAGCGATCTCTACCAGACAACCTTTGGATGTAGAGGATCACATAGTTGATTTAGGATTTGATGGCGTTTCAGGCGTATGTACAAAAAGTAAAATATTAACAGATTAGCTCACATAAAATACTGAATACTAGAGGCCAAGAAGCGATCGAATCGCAATTCGCCCGTAATAATACCTTTCTGCACCTCTTCTCCGTATACAATAATATTATACTTTACTAAATCTCACACTTCTCCGTGCCCGAAGTTTCATCTCAGCGTATGAATAGGTATATTTAATATATCAAAGTCGATGTCTTTACTTATGTTCCCTATGGACTTCAAAACGGCTGGATCAAGTTTGTTGAAATTTTTTGGCAATCTATCACAGGATTAACCGGGCTACCTAATCATGTGAAGTTTTTTTGGCAGCAAGTGTAACTGCGCGGTGTCAGCACATAATCAGATCAGAGGTGTCAGATTGTATAATAGGCTCACAAATGAAGTTGCCGTTTTGTAGTACTGATCATTCGAATAAAAACTATTGCTGAATGTCTATGAATTCTAATTTTAAATTAAATTAATTTTTAAAACGTGACATTCTATTGTCAAAATCAGTCTTTTGTTTACTAGCGTTATGTTTTCATCCCATTTAGGTCTTTCTCGTTATCATGGATACGTTAATAATTCGAGTAGGTAATTATGTAATTTGAGTACCGACAGGGTAGCAACGTGGCACAAATGGCACGCAACATTAACGACGTATACGGAGAGAGCACTACAAACGAACGCAAAACGCGTTATTAGTTTACCCGCTTCCATGCTGGAAATTTCGAACTGAAAAATGCACCCCGTGGTCGTCCGGAATATTTGGTCGACAATGACGAATTAAAGGCGATTGTGGAAGCTGATGATACTCAGTCTACTGTCGAATTAGCAGTAGCCTTCGAAGTTAGCATCAAAACAATCTTGATCCATTTGCGTCAAATTGGCAAGGTAAAAAGATTGACAAATGGGTGCCCCACGAACTTAATGAACGCCAGCGCAAGGTGCGCGTTGAGGCCTGCCTTGTGCTGCTCAACAGACACAGAAACTGTACTAAATGATATATTTGCTCTGTGGCATTTCTATCCCTTGAATGGGATTATCTATGGGCACGGAATAAAGTGGTCTATGGTCAGCCATCTTGTGTTTTACTACATGGTGACAGCGGTAAATAATAAAAAAATATTTGAAACTAATTAAATTTTGCTGGGTTCTGCTGTACAATCACGACAAAACAGGAAAAAACAAAGTGTGGGTGTGTGCAATCATGGAGCATGCACGACCGCCCCCGCAATTGAGCTTGGAAGGTGGGCCTGCATCGCGCGCGGACACGTGGCGTCGATGGCTGAAACAGTTCCAAGTGTTCGTAAAAGCTGCGGGAGTACACAAAGAACCGGCTGATGTACAGGCCAGCTTGCTCATAAACCTTATTGGCCCAGAAGGGTATGACATTTACTTAACTTTAAAGTTCGCGAACGAGGCCGACCGCGATGACATTCATAAACTCACTGAAGCTTTCAACAACTACTTTGGAACAAAAACAAATATTATTATGCGGCGGTTCAAATTCTTTACCAGGAGTCAAGAAATAGGAGAGACAATAGATGAATATGTCACTGCCCTAAAACTACTAAGTCAGAACTGTGAATTTTCATCTTTAGAAGACAGCTTGGTTAGGGACAGAATCGTCTGCGGGGTCTCTGATGGTGCAGTGCGCGACCGTATGCTAAGAGCCGACGATCTTACGCTAGATAAAGCTATGAAAATATGTCAGGCAAATGAAAGCTCTGTCGATAGCGGCCGGCAGATTGAAGGCGTGAAGATTGAGCCAAAGTCAGCTGCAGTGGATGCTCTGTGGAAGGCGAGACCAGACCAACGGAGGCAAAAGTCGTTCGCGGGAGTACGAGGAGCTAATAGCAGCAGTAGCACAAGCAGGGAGCGAGGTGGCGAGCGGTATGGGCGTCCGGATCCGAGCTCATTGCGGACGGCGGCGGCAGCGACAGCGTTTCGAGCCGGCGCGTGCAGTAGGGGCGCAGGCCTAGCGTCGCAAGGAGCTCACGCCAGGGCATGTGGTGCCTGTACCAGCACCTACTGTGATGGGGGTGATCGGTGTGCGGCCAGAAAAGCAAAGTGTTTTATATGTGGAAACAAAGGACACTTTAAAGCGTTGTGCCCATCAAAGAAGTATAAAGTGTATGAGGTAAATGAGGACAGTGACAATAATGATGGTGAGTTGTATTATATATCTTCAATTGAGTGTGTGGACTCTATTATTGGACATAGTGAGGACAAATGGCATGAAACATTCTACCTACCTGAATGTAGCTCTCGGCATCAATTTAAATTGGACACTGGCTCAGACTTAAATGTTTTATCTCGGGACACATTTGTAAAGCTAGGGTTATCCTTATCGCAATTAAGTAGTGACAATGTGCGGGCAAAATCTTTTTGTGGTAATTATTTGTCAGTCATAGGTTCAACTAAAATAACATTGCAGCATAAGCAGTGTCAATATGCACTTAAGTTTGTGATATCAGGTGAGACCTGTCAGAGCATTCTAGGAAAGCACGCTTTAGAAGAACTTGGGTTAATACAAAGGATTTATTCTATAAACTTTGATAAATATGATGATTTGTTCAAGGGTCTTGGTAAACTACCAGGGCGCTACACAATACCATTACAAAAAGATGCTAACCCTTGCATATGCCCTGTCAGAAAAATACCCGTTGGAGTCAGAGATCAGCTACAGAAGGAGTTGACCCGGATGGAGGACCTGGGGGTGGTAAGAAAGGTGTCGCACCCGACCTCCTGGGTAAACGGCATCGTTATCGTTGCGAAAAAGGATGCCAGCATCAGGGTGTGCCTAGATCCACGTCCACTAAACAAGGTAATAAGACGACAGCACTATCCACTTCCCACAATCACCGAAATAGCCACCAAACTCAAAGGTGCGCAGTATTTCAGTAAACTAGATGCCAAGTCTGGGTTCTGGATGGTGCAGCTAGATGAGGCAAGTGCAGACCTGTGCACCTTTGGCACACCATTTGGCAGGTATCAGTACTTACGTTTACCATATGGTATAAATTCAGCATCCGAAGTCTTCCACGCCAAGGTTAGGCAGTTATTGGAAGACCTGGAGGGTGTTGATTCCTTCGTTGACGACATAATAGTATGGGCGCCTACAAAAGAAGAACACGATAGACGCCTTGTATGTCTTCTCGAGAGGGCAAGGTCTGTTGGAATAAGGTTCAATCGTGATAAATGTGAATTTTGCGTTTCAGAGGTCACCTACCTGGGCCACACTTTTAGCGCCACGGGTATGAAAATAGACCAAACAAAGCTAAGGGCTATAACTGAGATGCCAAGTCCGGGTGATCGCCAAGCGCTAGAACGGTTTCTCGGTATGGTGAACTACGTAAGCAAGTTTATTTCAAATTACTCGGAGCGTGTAAGTCCATTGCGCAACTTGCTGAAGAAAGATAGCTCGTGGTACTGGGGCTCCGTCGAGGAGCGCGTGGTGCTTGACCTCAAGAACGCGCTGTGTGAGGCGCCGGTGCTGGCGCTGTACGCACCGCGCGAGCCGGCGATACTGTCGGTGGACGCCAGCGCGCGTGCGCTCGGAGCCGTGCTGCTGCAGGGCACTCGCCCGATCGAGTTCGCGTCGCTGACGCTAACCGACACACAGCAACGATATGCTCAGATTGAAAAAGAGATGCTTGCAATCGTATTTGGACTGGAAAGATTTCACCAGTACATTTTCGGCAAAAATGACGTCACAGTAGAAACAGATCATAAGCCGCTAGAAGCGCTTTTCAAAAAATCGCTCGATTCAGTTCCATCAAGGCTTCAGCGTATGATGCTTCGCGTTCAGCGGTATGATTTTCAGGTAGTCTACAAGCCTGGCAAGTATATGTACGTTGCTGACACACTGTCGCGGGCTCCGCTTCCGGACTGCCTGCAGACCAGTGTATCTGAAGACCTAAATGAGCAAACCTGCTTTTTGCTCCAGAATGTCAGATTCAGTGACCAGCGGTTGAAGTACATAATAGAGCATACAGACAAGGATGATGAATGCAAAACGCTAATTAAATACATTTTGCATGGCTGGCCCACAAATAAATATCAATCGGATCAATGCGTACGCCAATACTGGAGCTCTCGGGAATGTTTTGAATACGCAGATGGCGTTATATTTTACAATAATCTAGTATTTATCCCCAGCATGTTGCGGAGCGAAATGTTATCGAGAGTACACGAGGGGCATCTGGGCATCGACAGGTGCAAGCGGCGGGCGCGTGATGTCATGTTCTGGGCGGGCATGTCACGGGACGTAGAGGCCGTGGTGCGCCGCTGCCGCGTATGCGCCGAGCATGCGCCGCGCCCCCGACCGGAGCCAATGTTGCTGCACGACATTCCGCCTCTACCGTGGGCCAAGCTGGGATCAGATATATGTGAATATGGTAAATCCTACTATTTAATCATCGTGGACTATACCACGAACTATATTGAGGTATGCCCGCTCAAGAGCATTACATCTAAACAGGTGATCTTAGCGATGAAGGATCAATTCGCTAGACACGGGATACCTCAGGAGTTAGTCACAGATAATGGACCAGCGTATGCATCTAAGGAGTTTAGGAGCTTTGTGCAAACATGGGGGTTCAAACACACCACATCCTCTCCAAATTACCCGCAGTCTAATGGACGGAGTGAGAGGGCAGTTCGAACCGTCAAGGAATTTCTAAAAAAATGTGCTAACTCCAATGAAGACTTCTATTTAGCCCTGCTAAATTTTAGGTCAACTTCAAGAGATGGCATACAAAGTCCAGCTCAACTTCTAATGGGACGAAGGCTCAACACACGCCTACCTGCACACCCTGAGAAATTAAAGCCAGAAAGAGACAACAAAAACGACCATGAAAAAATAAGGCGCAATCAAGATAGGAGCCGTCTGAATTATGATAAGCGCGCTCGGGCGCTCCCCGCCTTGCAGCCCGGCGACGAGGTGGTGACGGTGGACGGTGGCGTGCGTCGTCGCGCTCACGTCCAAATGTCTGCACCACAACCAAGGTCGTATTTTATCACCGATAACACGGGAAAGGTGTTTCGTAGAAACAGAAGGCATCTCATCAAGCTTCCCAAAGCTCACATCACATCAATGGACGAAACATTGAGGGAGGGAGATGCGGACGAATATAGTTTGTCTGAAGATCACTCTGATAAATATGATTCATGTGCAAACACCGACAATGAGGACGTTTCGTATGAGGCCAGCAGTGATGGGTCTCTAGGTGAGTCTCCGAATGTAGCTCCCATACCTTCTGGTAGGGTGGCTGCGAGGGAAGCAAAAAAGAAGATAAAAGAGATGCGATTCTAACATATCCATACAATAAGCACATATAGGTAACACTATACTGCTATAAAAGAAAGGTTAAAAACAAAGCAGCTCACCTACCTAGAATGCTCTGAACTGATAAGATAAATTGTCATGGCTTTTATGTACAATTTTTGTAATTTATAAATTTATGAATGTATTTCACCCATATGGTATATATATAATATAATTCATTGTAAGTAATATTTGATTACTATTATTATTTTATCAATTTACAATAACATAAAATAATCAATTCATAATTCATCTCCTAATTTAAAATTAAATATACGATTGTTTATATAGCTATTGTCGAATATAGCTTCATGCAAACAATTATGGTTCATATCTAGGTCGATGTACCTACATAGAAACTTGTTTGTTTTTCTCAGAAAGGGAAAAGGAAATAAGTAGTCACTCACAACTTGTTATTCTTATCTTGATCGATCCTTTAATTTCTGTTATATATTACCTATTTATTCTTTGCATGATTGTAATACTGTTGCCGGTTTACAGGTTTACACATTCACATGTTACCTGTAATCTTCGTTGCACTTAGTTCAGTAAGGGAAAGATGTACTAAATGATATATTTGCTCTGTGGCATTTCTATCCCTTGAATGGGATTATCTATGGGCACGGAATAAAGTGGTCTATGGTCAGCCATCTTGTGTTTTACTACAGAAACGAAGGAAGTTTGAATCGCATTGTTACCTGCGATGAAAAATGGATTCTTTTTGACAATCGTAAGCGCTCTTCGAGTTGGTTAGATGGATGCTCTCCGTCATCCGCCGTACTCACCAGACCTTGCGCCTACTGACTTCTACTTATACCCGGGAGGCAGTAAAAAATGCCTTCGAAGAGTTTGTTGCCTCCCGTCCAGCATACTTTTTCAAGAAGGGCATAGATAAATTGCCACTGCGCAGGCAAAGATGCTTCGACTGCATGGGCGATTACTTTGATTGACGGAAATAAATAAGATCGAAAAAAAAATACTTGCATTGATTTCATACAAAACGGCAATTTCATAGGTGCTATGTTGCTATATACAAATGGTACCTATACTGCTACCTATGTATATTCTCATATTCTGCTATGTATCCAAGATTTCGATTCGCGAATTTACCTGTCACACCATAAAATGAAGGTAATAGATACATTAATGTATATTTGACTTACCAGCGCAGTTTTGTCTCCATAGGCACTTATGATTTGCCTCAATTTATTAATCACATTCTGCCCAAAGGACAATTCTAACGGTATTGGCAACGCGGGCCCCCCGCTAACCACTCTATTTGATATCATTCTTATTTTGTGAACTTTTCATCAAAACCAAATCAATTATAATCAATGTATTTTAAAACCTCCTGATACTACACCATTTATTCGGAATGTAAACAAATTACAAGTTGATTTTTTACAGAGTCTTCGTTTTTATGCTAGCGTACTTGTGGAATTAACATAAAATAAATTCCACCGATTCTACACTTCAGTTAACTTACTTGTTAATAAATTAGTCGAACGTCTTTATACTGTAATTGTACCGGCAACCCATGGAATTATTCTAAAATACTTTTCTTATTGATCGAGTGAGCGAAGCGAACGATATCTCCGAGTTAAGTTGGGAAATCTGGCACTGTATGTATGTATGTCTGCTTATGTTGTGCTGCTGTGCGTATTATGTATGTATGTGGCAATGTTTGTGACAGCATAACTGTCGAACGGTTTATCCGTTTGGATGTAATTAAAAATTTTATGAGATAACATTTATAGAAATTGATTGCAGCGTCGTTTTATAAGTAGTAAGTTTTTGAGATATTGGGGTGTACAGAAATACAATTTTTCGCCCATATATTTTGAATGGCTGATCCGATTAATTCAAATTTTTTAACATGCTTATATGAAACTCTAAATGAATACTCATCAATCGGTACGGGTTTTTGACACTAGGGTAATTTTGGAGAAATAGGGTTGATAAGTGAGACAAGAAGATTTTTGGCTTGTGGGGTATCATTTGAAAAAGTATCGGCTGCACATTCATAAAATATATATAACATTATTTTAATTCGAGTATTTATCGCGTATTTTACCAATATTTATCCCTAAGTTTCGGCAGAGTTGCACCAGCCGTGTACCTAAATACCTTCTCTAATCTTATAAGGCCTGACGACCATCCATCATCTTAAAAACCACCCCTAAAAAGGGCAAAAATAAACTTATTTTGAAATCTGCAGTCTCAACCCCTATTTCAAATGATATTTCAAGTTTTCACACATTTTAGAGACTTCAATCTTATTCACCCCTTTTGCAACCCTTAATGTTAATACAGGGGTGGTGTCAGCAAATCAAAAAACAAGTTAATTGTGAAGTAAACCTCCTTTAACAGTACACTACACTACAAGACATTATTAAGCGTTTCACCCTCTGAACGCGCCCCTTTGATTTGATTTTATTGTAGGACTAGGAAGCGCTTGGCCTTCATCTCACCTGGTAACAAGTTGAGATAAGGCCGAAGATGGAGGCACACTTCACCCGGAATCCTCAACAAAGTGAGGAACTGGCTATCTTACCTCTGAATCCCGGTACACAACATTTTTTTTTAAGAATTGTTATTACGGCGACAGAATTAGGTAAGATGGTGGTAGCTAGGGCCAGGCGGACTTAAACAAAATCCTACCACCAACCAAACCAAGCACTATATATTGTACTCCCCATGGGGATCGAACCCGGGACCGCTGGATCTGAAATCGGTGGGTTGAACCACTAGACCACAGAGGTGGTTGAAACGTTTGTTACAAAAACCAGCCCTTTTCAAAGTTAATATATATTTAACATGGGAAATGGGTAGGCCTTTGGTGTGGGACGCTACCTGCGTCGACACCCTAGCGCCATCTCATCTGCCTGGGACATCAGTTAGGGCTGGTGCGGCGGCTGATTCGGCCGAGGATCACAAAAGGCGCAAATATAGTGGTCTCAACAGAGCTTACCTATTTGAGCCTTTTGGGGTGGAGACCTTGGGTCCGTGGGGAGCCGGCGCCCTCCGGGTTTTCAAAAATATTGCGGGGCTTTTGATTGAGGCGACACGTGACCCAAGGGCTGGCTCTTATTTAGGCCAGCGAATTAGCATAGCTATTCAGCGTGGCAATGCAGCCAGTGTCTTGGGCACGCTTCCGTCTGGTACTGGTCTGGAACAGTTGAGTTACCTATAGGCCGTTTGTAACGGTCCTTAGGTAATCTGACTGATTCCTTTGTACATAGTTAGTTTAATTGTACTTTTTATTGAATATTTAACATACATACAATTATACATACCGACATACATCCATACAGTGCCGGATTTCCTAAATTTAATCTGAGATCTCGTTCGCTTCGCTCACTCGATCAACAATGGCCAGTCTTCTCTTAAGACAACCTTTGGATGGAGTCATTAGATTTAAGATAGGGTTTGAGAAAAACTGTTGTAACAATACTATAAAAAGCGTTGGTGCCTATATCATCATAAACGTGAGTAAAACCCGTATTTTAAAATATTTTATATTGTGCCCTACACAATTGACAGGCACAAGACTTTTTCAAATTGTATAGTGTAGGTTTTCCTGTTTTTGTGTGTTATAATTTAAACAACAAAACTGATGTGGGTTGCCGGAAGCGTCGCACTTGGCCGGTTTTCATTTCTATTGTATTCAGTTGATTTTTGCGCTTGACCTTCATCTCACCTAGTTTTTTCCTTTACCCTGCTACCTCAGGAGGGTTATGTTTTTATATTGTATGTATGATAAGTATGTAGATTAGACAAATTTTTTTTGCATTGGAACGCTAAACAAATGTGCTATTGCATAAATCATTGTCATGTTCCTGCCCTTGATACGTACCTACCCTAGTGGTAGGTACCCTAGGGGTCCGTGCAATCCGTATTACTGTCCAACCATAGGTATACTGTTGGTTACAGACTTTCTGATGGAACGAAAGATTCGAGTACCTAGTCATTAATGGCTGTTCGTCTGATCTATTGGGTATCATTGCCGAGGTACCTCAAAGGTTTGTTCTATCAGCAACTCTTTTACTGCTTCAAATCAATGATCTGCTAATACCCGGTATCTATGGGTGTGCAGATGACAGCACAGTTGTTAATAGATATTTGCCAGTCCACCTGCTAGTGCGGACGAAATTTGCAGCCCCCGTAAGGAGATAGTGGAGCGTTTGAACCTCAAACTAAACTTTGTCTGAATGGGGTGCATCCTGCACCTATGTTAACGCCACTTCGATAGTTCAATGATAGTTTGTCCCTTTTAGGCGTTGAACTTTCATTGAACTTGAACTTTGGCTTCCATATCGAATCTAAGGTCGAATTCGCTGCTATGAAGTAGGTATTCTTGCTAAGGTTCAGCGGTACTTCACACCGGGATAGCTTTTAAGTTTGTACAAAGTTCAGGTCCGATTTGTATGGAGTACTGCTGCCATCTCTGGGATGGCTCAGCCAAGTATCGGCTCGAAGCCCTGGAAGCGTCATGCTGCTAGGGTCATAGGTGATGATTCGCTTGTTGTGGCCAATTTGCAGAGCCTAGAACATAGACGGCGGGTTGCCAGGCTGTCTGTATTCTATAAATTAAACTTTGGCGAGTGTGCGCATGATATATTTGACCTAATCCAAATCCCTCCATCCCCTTTCCTCCACCGGACTAGCAGAAGTACGGCATACTACAACTCGTACCTACCGTGTAAATGTTCCATTGTGTCGAACACATCGCTTCGCCTCTACCTTTAATAGAATAAGTAATGAATGGAACTCCTTGCTCTGGTCTCCTTTTCCGCACGAGTACAATCTCGGAGTCTTCAAGTCCAGAGTGAACAGGTTCCTTTTAGACAAGCGTACTCTATCTTAGGCCACATCTTTACTTGTTTGTCAAATGAGCTAGTGGTCAAACGCTCGGCAAATCAATTAAAAAACCTTATTCGATTACTTTATTGTAGAGACTAGAGAATGAGAGCCAAATCTTATATGTCACACTAAATTTATTTAAAGATTCCGTGTAGCATGTTGTTATTCCGACAGGAACGAAGTCAACAATTTTTGCTAATTAAGATATACTTAAGTAGCGAAAACTTAGGACTTTGTTTCTACCATCCCAAGGGGAAATACCAATATCCCTTTAAGCGTACCCCTACATAATTAAAGGGCTGTGGTGTAAGTTCATTGTCAGTCAGTCAGCATACGGCTGTAGTTTGTGGGTTCGATTCCCACACAGGACAAACATTTGTGTGATGAATATAGATGTTTGTTCTGTGTTTGGGTGTTGCATTGTATGATATGAATGTATTTACAAAAAAAGTATTTAGGTATTCTATAATTCCCATATTACAACCTTAGTTTCGGGCTAGATGGCGCTGTATGAAATTAATGTCCTATAATATTATAGTCTGATGAAGCCGTATGTGCCCTTAAATTTGCAACTACCTACAAACATTATGTAAATCAGTCATTGTTATGTTCATTTCATACATTAAGTTAATTAATTAATTAATTACAATGCAAATCAGGTAAATGTACGATTACAATTTGCTTTTCTTTCTGCTTATAAGTTTTTGTCGGAGAACGCGTCGTAGAATCTTGCCTGACGGATTTTTCGGGATCTCATCGACGATAATGACTCCGCCATGGAGTCGTGAAGTGTGAGATAGCTGAAACAATTTAAAAACAGCTTAGCTTACATTTTAGTACCCAATTAAACAAGTAGTTCTGTGAACTTGTGAGACAAACGTTTATGCAACAATTGTATTCAGTCGTGTCATGTATTCTTGATAGTAAGTTTGTCCCGAACCTCGCGACCTCTTGACCGATTTTACACATATGCTAAATTATTGTTTAGAATTGGGTATTGAATGTTTCTGCCAAATTTTATCAAAATCAACCAGTTAATGACACTCCGCATTCGACTCTTAAGATGTGGGGTAGGTTTGTAGTAGGTACTTACCCTCTCGTCAGTAATTTGTAGTGTATCCTATCCAGTTCGGAGAAGGTCGCCGATCACGAAAAGTTCGTTCGGCTAACATTCCACATTCGTCTCTCAAGATGTGGGGTAGGTTTGTGGTAGGTACTTACCCTCTCGTCAGTAATTTGTAGTGTATCCTGTTCGGTGAAGGTTGCTGATCACGAATAATCCGTTCAGGTAACATTCCGCATTCGACTCTCAAGATGTGGGGCAGGTTTGTGGTACTTACCCTCTCGTTAGTAAATTGTAGTATATCTTGTTCGGTAAGAGTGGCCTCGGGCTTAGGTACGACGAAGGCGGTGGGCAGCTCGCCGGTCTTCTCGTCGGGAGCGCCCACGACGCCGCACTCCGCGACGCCACTGTGTTGCAGAATCACGCTTTCCACTTCTGCTGGCGCCACCTACCAGATAGAAATAGCACTAAATAAAATAATTAGAAGAGAAAGATTCCTTTGTGAAATCGGTTAATAGTAGGACATGGTTTAGTGTATTCCTTTAGGTCGCCGTACACGAGTCACGTGTCAGCCACTAAACGCAGCTACTTCAGAGCTGCGCACGCGCACGTAGTAGGTATGTCCTATCTTTATTTATTCTGAGGCGCTCATGTGCGGGGCAGGTTTTTTTTTTTGTTTGACGGGGTAGGTCTTTGTCTTCATCTCACTTGGTTACAAGTTGAGATAAGGCCGAAGTTGGAGGCGCACTTCACGCGGAATCCTCAACAAACTGAGGTTACAGGGACGCTACCGCCGACGGCGAAGCCGATCTCCATTGATGGCTGAAAATTAGCTTCATGAGAACTAGAAACGATTTTTACCTTCCGGGTATGTGTCATAATCCAAAATGGCGTTTCCCATCTCAAAAGTGTACACATGTTATGAAACCTATCCGTTCAGTCCATTTGACGGTAAAACTCGTTTCTAGTTCTCATGAAGCTAATTTTAAGCCATCAATGGAGATCGGCTTCGCCGTCGGCGGAAGCGTCCCAGGTCCGGGAGAGTTTGCCGAGAAAGAGTGAGAGAGCTTAATGCACACCTGATATCCTTTGTACTTGATGAGTTCCTTCAGTCTGTCGACGACAAAGAATGCTCCTTCCTGATCATAGTAGCCGATATCGCCTGTCTTCATATACCCTTCCTCATCGATCATGTCCTTAGTGGCCTTCTCGTTACCCACATAGCCCTTCATGATGGTTGGTCCTTTGATGCAAATCTCGCCTTGCTGATTTGCACCTAACTTCACACGTTTCTCGATGTCTACAACCTGAAGAAAACAAAATCAAGCATCAGTTTCCGCGCAGTCATTGTTGCGCAGTCATTGCGCAAGCAAATAATTACGTGCATGCATAATTATGTAGGTACTGCGGAAATACGGAATCTAGGAATTGCCAATAAATAATCGGCATAAAGAAATTATTTCTCATACGATTCAGATCCAGAGGTCCCGGGTTGAGGTTGTACTCCCAGGGGGAGTACAACACTGGGCCTGGTTTGGTCGGTGGTAGAACTTTGTTAAAGTCCACCTAGCTAGCTACCACCATCTAACCTAATTATGTCGCCATAATAACTATTCTTAAATTGCTTTGATCCGGGTTTAGGAAAATAGCCAGTTCCTCAGTTAGTTATGATTCCGGGTGAAGTGCGCTTAAACCTTCGGCCTTATCATAACTTGAAAATCAGGTGAGATGAAGGCCAAGTAACTGCCCGTCGTACAATAGATAAAAACGAACAGTTGAGATAAATGTATTTTTAAAGCGCGTTTTAAGTATCGTTGTACTTTAGTCTTTAGTGCTGGTGGTAGGTTTGGCGTAGGTCTGTCTGGCTTGCAGCCGCCCTGCCATAGTCCAACGCCAAGTTCACCGTATTCCGTCTTTGCGTGGGAGTGCGATTGCCAATGCCTTTAATAGGCAGCTTCTGGCCAAGCTCGCTCCTGCGGGAGTGCCGACAGAAGTGAAAACTTGAAGTTTGTCGATGTTTGCCGAAGAGAACAGCTGACCGATAACGCTTGGTTTTTTATTCTGTGGTCTGGCGGCTACCGGTGTTGGGTTGGGGCCGGTTTGTACCTAGCGCTGCTGTATAGGTACACCACCTATTTCTCTACTCTTTCTGTATGGATTGTGATTTGTGACTTTTGGTTCGTATCAGGGGTTTAGCTAACTAGGATTCCATGTACCTAGGGAATCAGGAACGAGGACCATGGCCCTACAAGCACCCATGCTCAACAGCAACTATTTGTGGTAGGTATTAGATAGTTGATAGATAAGGCGTTGCTTTATTATTGGTACTTGAATCTCAATGTGTTATACCTACCGGGTGTTTACAATAGCGCCATCTATTGAGAGTTAGCGGAACTAATTTCGACTGTAGGTAAATCATTTTACTATAATTAAGTTTAAAATTTAGCGCTCAATGACTGCAGATACTTTTATACAGAGGTGTCGGTAACGGTAAAAGTGTCGCAAGTCCAATGGTTGTTTCCCATTTCAAAAAAATGCCCAATGCGCATATAGTAGGTTTCACTTCAAAAATTGCCTTGCGAGTATTCTAAAATTCAACGGGGCTTTCGATTGAGGCGGTGATGGCACGTGACTCAATGGCTGGCTCTTAATTAAATCACATAACGTCATCTAGTCCAAAAATAAGCATATGGGAACTGAGGTTACCTTAATTTTGAGTCCAGGAATAGGGTATCCGCCTGTACCAGGTTTGCGTTTGACTCCCTCATCTGAGCTATCCATCGTAGCTGCCAAGGACGTTTCTGTCATACCGTACGCTTGGAATATCCCGATACAATTAGGCAAGCTAAAATCAACAAAAAGTGTTCGAAAATAACTCTTCTTCAAAAGCCAATTTACCTAGGTAAGTCCGATGACAAGGGAGGCCTCCTCAAAACTGGAGCGTTTTGTCATAATCACCACTCTTGGCACGCGGATAAGTGTTCGCAGTATATGTGCTAGATATACCTACATAGAGGAAGCTGCGGCCCTTCTACTGATGAGATCCCTTAGTCGGCTTTTACGATATCCACCGACTGAGTTGAAGCAAGCCGCGACCGCCACGCACAACAATAGAATCGTTACACGCAAATTACCTTTGAGCTATGGAATATATAAAGACGTCAAAAAACTATCTAGCAGACTCACGCCTTTTCCCTTTCGAGGATTTACCTCCGATCACCACTCAGAGCGTGTAACTTATAAGGTGTAACTATTTTCGCCTTCGAGGATTTACCTCCGATCACTACTCAGAGCGCGTAACTTATAAGGGGTACCTATTTTCCCCTTCGAGAATTTACCTTCGATCACTACTCAGAGCGTGTAATTTATAAGGGGTACCTATTTTCCCCTTCGTCGATATACCTCCGATCACTACTCAGAGCGTGTAATTTATAAGGGGTACCTATTTTCCCCTTCGTCGATATACCTCCGATCACTACTCAGAGCGTGTAATTTATAAGGGGTACCTATTTTCCCCTTCGACGATATACCTCCGATCACTACTCAGAGCATGTTACTTACAAAGAATACATATTTTCCCCTTCCGAGGATTTACTTCAGATCACTACTTACCTACTCAGAGCGTGTAACTTATAAGGGAAACCTACTCTACTAGGGGTAGTCTACTAGTTCCTATAGGTTCCTACATTGTGTTTTGTATGAAGCTATATCGCTGTCGCCTGGTGCTGCTGTTGCAGTCGGCTACGACCTTGTACTTATATCGATACGTGACAAGTTACGAGCTCATCACCGCTGTAGTTGAATACTAGCCAGTGACACATGCCATTTGGATTTCATCCTAGGGACATGCCGGTGTCCTTACAATGTGATATTCACCTTCAGAGTATGTGCATAGTCAAATACGCAAAAAACGTTCCATTGGTACACGACTGGATTTGAACTCACAACCTCCGCATTGGCTGGTGGCCACTTGACCACACAGCTCTATAATAAAGACGTGAAACTATTTACAATTGAGGATGTTACTAAATTTACCGTTTCATAGCTGCGGTGATAGTTTCTGAGCTAAGTGGTGCCGCTCCGCACCAGACCGTTTCCACCGAGGAGAGGTCGAACTCCTCAACAAAGGGAGCTTTGGCCAAAAACACTACTAGCGGTGGTACTACCAGCAAGCTGCGAATCTGTTGAATTTAAATTAATAAGCATGGGAGTGTGGTATCTGTGGCATAGGTATGCAAACAGGGTCCGTATTCATTATGACAAATCGCGCTCGCGTTGCGATATCTGCCCCCCTCAGCACGGGGAGGGGTAAAAATGTTGTCCTCTGTTTTTATCCACAATCGGGAGACAAAATTCTCTCGGAGGACAACATTTTTATCCCCGCCCCGTGCTGAGGGGGCTGCATGGAATCATCGTACTGACGCGATTGGTCATGGTGAATAAGGGGGCAGTATTCTAGACCCCAAATCCGATGGGCGGTGTTCATCTGGGCTTATACTGTTAGAACCGTCGTACAAAAAAAAAACTGAAAAGATGGGGTCTAGAATGTTATAATGAATTTCACATAATGAAGCATTTGGTTGTCAAAATTATAAAAATAATGTAGGTGTAGGTAGAGGATAAACACGTGTAAATTTGATTTTTTAAAGGATCAAAGCGTCATCAACACCACACGTCGACAGAACCTCCTTCGAAGCTGGAGGATTTGCCATAATCACCACGCTTGCCACACGGATTGGTCATGGCGGTAAAGGTGAAGTTTATAAACAGAAGGAAGTTGCTGCCCTTCTTCTGGTGAGATCCAGATTAGTCGACTTTTACGACATCCATGGGCTGGTAGGAGGGGTTGATTCTTATGTCGCGACTACGGCACACTTTAGTAGGTAAGTACTCCGATATGCTCATTCAAATAGAATATGTTAATAGAGTTGATACTGTCGTAAGCACCTTGTATTCTTGAATGCATTGCAGATAAGTCATCGGATTGAACCCCTCGGAGAAGTACACTATCAAATTCTTCACCATGACGTAATTAATAGTTGACATCAGACCGTATGCATGGTACCATGGTACAATAGAAATCCTCGACATTGGTTCTGTATCAGAAAACCTGAAAAAAAAAACGATTCCTTCTCCTTACCGTTTACTTTTGTTACCTACTTCAGTGCCACGCCTGGTGAAGTACGTGTACACTCATAGATTATGGTTAGCTTGTCTCCTTTTTATGCCAAAACGTTTAATATCAATGTTATATTTGTGTCTAGTGCGAGTTTTCTACTTGCTCCATAGGCTCCATACCTACTCGAACGCGTTTGCGTTTACCACGATTTGTATGAAAAATAATACCACTGCACCAAAAATAATACATATTTACGGTGAGCAAACGCGATTCGACTGCAACTCGCACTAAGCACTCTTGTCTCATTATATGTCTCATGTTACTGCGATTAGACTTAACCTTTTTTTTACCTTAGCATTATCCTCCTAGTCTCTGCTGAGGTTTATGTTTAACAGTTGGTAGATCTGCTGGTTACAGTAGTAGTTATTGTTAATGTTAACAATGTTAGTTACTGAAGACCACGTCTAGGCAAGCGGCATCTGGCATCCTAGTGTAGGCGTCCTAACGCCAGGTGCCGCTTGCCTGGAGCGACTGCGATAGGTAGGTGATGATGATGTAGCATGGATAGAAAGACTTACTCGAACATTGCAATCGAATAAAGAACATTAAGACTTGACAGCATGACTCCTTTGGGTAGCCCTGTCGTTCCCGAAGAGTAGAGGATAAACGCTCCATCGGAACCATCAACTTTCGCAGGTTCGAATGCTTTGACATCGCTACCGGCAACTTTCAAGCTGGACAGAAGAAGTACACTCCGGTCCACAGCTGCTCCGTCCAGTTGAATTATCTTCTTCAAGCTTGAAACTGTTTTGAGGGTTTTCATATGTTCTTTTAACGCTGACTCCGAACAGAACATGAATTTTGGATTTGATATTTTCAGGACGTGAAGGATTTCCTCTGAAAAAACACGTATCTACGTTATAAATAAAAACTTTGACTTCCTAGGCTGGTGTAGACTTTTGACAAATTGTAAACGTTTTTTTTTTATTGTACGGCGGGGACGCGCTCGGCCTTCATCTCACCTGGTAACAAGTTGAGATAAGGCCGAAGGTGGAGGCGCACTTTACCCGGAATCCTCAACAAACTGAGGAACTGGCTATCTTACCTCTGAATGCCGGAACACAACATTCTTTTAAGAATTGTTATTATGGCGATAGAATTAGGTATGATGATGGTAGCTAGTCAGACGGACTTAAACAAGATCAACCATACCAAGCACAGTATATTGTACTCGCCTTGGGGATCGAACCCGGGAACTCTGGATCTAAAACGGTGGGTTGAACCACTAGACCACAGATGCGCTTAAAAGTGCTTGAGAAAAACTGTAGTGTATATGGTGTAGTACTTCCTTAGATTAGCACATAGATAGACATAGAAGACAATAATTTCTTGCAGATAGACGGCAAAGGAAAGGCTCAATCATTGTGACATTATGTCAAAGAGTTTCAACTATTACCGCCGCCGCCACTGTACATAATAAATGGTACCTACTTACCTATGTAATCTTTATTAGGTAAGGTATCTACGTATGATAGTGTGTCGATAACATTATATTAATGCTTTTATTTATTGCTTACTGATTCTATTATTTACTTAGTAACACACTTATTGTTTCCTATGGATTCCAAAAAGATTGGACAGTGACGTTATTCTCACAGCTGATATTATAAGGAATATCTTCAACAAATAAAATAATAAGTAGATTTGTACAAAAAAAACAAAGAATGACGGGAACGAAATCCCGAGTGTTCCACTAGTATATTTTATATTGGCCGAATAGCACAACATTGAGACAAGACAATGCAGCATAATAGCATGATTCGATAGGTAGATAGGTATTTTTAAAGATGAAAGAAGAAAAGTGGTAAATATGATCTAATCTGGAAAAGATATCATTCAACAACAGTTAATTTTACGGGGATCCGAGTCACACGCAATGTTATTTGCAAATAGTGATTGTCAAAGTCAAAATTTCTTTATTCACTAAGATCTTTTTGAAACGTCAAATCAGTCATCATTCGATTTTCTCTGAGACTACTAGCGGCCGCGCGAACGCGTACCTACAGTTCTGAAAAGTGCTAACGGCATCACAACAAACCTGCCGTTGCCAAACGGCTGACCGCGGTGGTGACCTAGATCACTCATCGCATATAGGCATGTTTGTCGTCTGCTATACCATTTATTGTTAAGGCGAGGTTAAACTTGCGGTAACAATGAGTTCTCAAAAAAGAAAGTTTTGAGTCTACAAACTGAAACGGAACATTTTTTGTTCGAAGAACATAAGAAAAGATCTGAACGCTATATATCAACAGCGATGGGCAGAAGATAGGTAAAAGCGAATATAACTTGAGGGCCTTGTGGAGGATCTGAAGAACCAAATTGAAATTTTACAGCAGCAACTAAAATGTATTTGCGCCAATCCCTTTCCAACCCCATCAAGTGTGGAAACCTCAACCGTACGTACCGAGTATGCTACTGATGAAGAAGAATTAGCTAGAGAAACAGAGTGGATAAGAACGAAGTCAAGGAAGGATAGATAATTGAACACCTCAACCACACTCTGCCACTAAGAAGAAAAAAACAGCTTCAACTACAGAAAAACCAAAGAAGGTTCCCCGGCCTCCCCCCATCATCGTGGATGGCGTGACAAACTATCAACATTTTTATGACTCGCTGTTGATGAGCCAGGCTGGCACCTTTGCGATCAAAACTTTATATGCTGAGTCAGCCAACACACAACTCAAGACCAAATACGTCTCATACGCTCAAATGGCTGCAAGAAATCGATCAGCGTCTCAAGAAAATAGAAAATAGTGCTAAGCCTGAAACCTAAACAGCCTGAGCCGAAAAAATGATTAATACAATAAAAATTATGGCCTGGAATAACGGACTACAATCACATCAAAGTGAACTGCAAGTAGTCCTTGACTTGGAAAATGTAGATTCGTGCCTCATATCAGAAACATATTTTATAAAACAATCATATGTTAAGTTTAAAGGCTACAAAGTGTACTATGCAGTTCACCCAGATAATAAAGCCAAAGGTGGCAGTGCTGTTATTATAAAAGAACATCTAAAACATCATGAAGTCACCAAACACGAAAAACCAGATATCCAATCGGTAGCTGTGTGCATCTACACGAAGAGGTATCCTTTGACTGTTGCTGCCATATACTGCCCAGTGCCCACCGAGATACAATATCAAAAAAGAAACATACCTAAGCTTGTTACAATCACTTGGGGAAAAGGCGATTTCAATACCAAGAATACGTATTGGGGCTCGAGATTAACAAATACCAAAGGGAAAGAACTGATGAATACTATGAGCGAAATAAAATGCGATATTTCATCGACAAGGTCACCCACTTACTGTCCAACTGACTCGCAAAAAACCTGACCTGATAGACTTTTTTATACGTAAAAACCTATCAACAAACTATCTTAATACTAAGCAGAGCTATGATATGAACTCGGACCACTCACTGGCAATCAACCTAGAAATAAGTGACAAAGTATTATGTAAGGAAAACACTCAGACTCTAGTTAATAAACATACTGATTAAACTTAAAAGTACCACTTAAAACTCCAGAACAGCTAAACATCGAAGTTGAGCAATTTGTAACTATAATACAACAGACTGCTTGGAAAAATACACCTTATACGAGTATGACAAGCCGTATATCTAGAAATCAATATCCTAAAAAAATTGTTGATCTCATTCATGGGAAAAGAAAACAGAGACAGCAATGGCATCGATCTAGGTGCCCACGAGACAAAACTCAGCTAAACAGTCTGACTAAAAAACTAAAAAAGATCATACAAAGCTTTAATGATACTTTCATCAATACCTACTTTCAAAAGTTGTCCGCTGAACGCAGTACCAATTACTCGCTTTGGAAAGCCACTAAAAATATGAAACGTCCCATGACACATACATTTAACATATATATTACACCATTAGATAAGGGAAATAGTAAATGGGCCGTCCGTAATATAGAAAAGGCTAAATTATTTGCAGAGCACCTGGAAAAGATTTTCCAATCAAATGAAGGTCAAACCCAAACAGAAGACGATAGTTACAAAGAAGATGAACTAGACAAACAATGCATCAAGCATTGTATGTAGTTTCACCGAGAGAAGTCTTCCAAGAGAAAAAAAGAAACATTAATCCAAGAAAGTCTCCTGGATTTGACCTCATTCCAGGTGAAATATTACATAACCTTTCAAGAAAAGCTTTGGTGATACTAATAAACTTTATCAACGCTGCTTTAAGGCTAAATTACGTACCAGACCTATGAAAAGTTGCTGAAGTGATAATGATAGCAAAACCAGGGAAACCACCAGTTTGGCTTCAGGGAAAAGCACTATAGACTATAGACCAAGTCCATAAAATTACTAATGCAATTGAAAACTCTCTTGAAAATAAAAAAGTTTGTTCTACAATTTTCCTAGACGAAGTTCAAGCGTTTGAGAAGGTATGGCATGAAGGTCTCACACAAAAATTAAGAAAATTACTACCCAAATCGTATGCTAATATGCTAGAATCATACTTTGCAGATAGATTATTTAAAATAAGGCAAGAAGATGCCTACTCAGAATTAAAAGCAATAAATGCTGGGGTGCCACAAGGAAGTGTCTTAGGTCCGGTCCTATACCTTTATACACCAGTGACATTCCCAAATTAAAAAACAACACCATTGCGACGCTTGCTGATGATACAGCTATAATGGCTGTTGGCGAAACCCATACAGAAGCGGCAAAGAAGGCCCAGGATGCTGTCAATAAAATCTGTGACTGGACAAAAAATGGCGAATCAAGCTTAATGATTCAAAAGAGGGTGAGCTTTTTTTCAGGGCCACTGAGGCCAAGTCTGAAACCGTGAGAGTTATCGAAAAGTCATGTTAGGAGTTACGTGCTCGATTTAAAAAAAAATAAGTTCTGCATTCAAAAATATCTAATATTTTTTATAGTTTTTCTGGAAAAGTGAGTTTTTGAATGATTTTTCTTTTTGCATTTTTGAGTTCTTTGTTTGATAATAAAAAAAGGCTTGTTGTTGATATACAGGATATCAACAACAAGCGTATGTATGAAAACACGGCCAAGTATTTAGGCATGACCCTCGATGCGAAGCTTTGCTAGACAGCCCACGTCACGAAGAAAAAAGAGTTAAGATACAAAAGAATGTACTGGCTTCTTGGTAAACAGTCGTCATTGGCACAGTACACAACAAGATTTTGCTGTACAAAGTAGTCCTGATGCCAGTTTGGACTTATGGTATTCAGCTGTGGGGCTTTACCAAACAAACTAACATTAAAATAATACAACGCTTCCAAAACAAAGGTACTCAGGGACATTGTGAATGCACCGTGGTACATAAGGAATGACGACCTCCACCGGGACCTTCGTATTGAGTTCGTCAAAAAAGTTATTAAAAAACATGCAGAAGCTCACGAAACAAGACTTAAATGTGAACGTTGAGGCAATCCAGCTCCTTGACAGCAAAAACACAGTGAGAAGACTGAAAAGAACTAAACCTTGTGAGTTAATATAGTGTAAAATAGTGATAGTGCTACATCGAAGAGAACACATCAACAAAGTGTCTCCCCTTAAATAGAAACTGTAAGAAACGTGGCATTGGACACATTCTTAAAATAATTTATCTATTATAATACTAAGTTAGGATAAAATTACTCATTGGCCTACGCAGGCTAGATTGTAATATAGTTTTAGGCCATTATACTAAATGTATGTAAAAAAAAAACTACCTCCGCCTAGGCAAGAAAATCGGGCTGAATATTTTTTATGATCCATTCAATATTTAGATATAGATACCTACAGTTTTAAATTATATTCTAAGTATCATCATAAACCTAAATAATTAGCGTTCGTGTGCAAAAATGGTAATATTATTACTTTGTGTGTACGATAAGTTGAGCGTAGTGATAGTGGCCCCACAGGCCACGGCTGCTAAGGCTCCGATGAGGTACTCTGGCTTGTTCTCGCCACAGAGCGCCACGACGTCTCCAGGCTTGACGCCAAGCCTCCTCAGGCCTGTGGCCACATCGACAGTCCCTTGGAGAAGCTGCTTATATGACGTTTTCTCACCCGTGTCTCCATTGATCTGTAGGAAATCAAAATAACGATTATTAAAACGAGTCGAAATGAAAAACACTTACGGAGGTAGTACATCTGTGACTGTAAATATGGTAATAGGTATGTCACGTACAATGTACTTATTATTTGTTTAAGGTCTGACAAGTTGGTAGACGTAGTAGGTAGGTAGGTACTATTATTTAAATTCCATTTAGGTATTATATTTTTACGATGACCGATACCTACCTTTGCGTATATTTATCATATAGTTTGTGTGAAAATTACCTATTGCTTCTGTGTACCTACTAGATAAAATGATTCGGTTAAACTGTTGTGAATAAACGAATTGGTTTAAATTGAATTTATGCTGTGCCCTTTGTACTTACTAAGGTATACCTACATACTTATCTTCATTCATTATCATTACTCTGTAAGCAACTGAAAATCTTATCGTGAAGTTGTTTGAATTTAATAAGTATTCAGGTAGGTACCTAGTACCTACAATGCTATCATAATATTAATAAGTAAATAGGTACCTAGGTAGATGATATGTGCTAGATAAACTATGACTAATGGCTAATATTGTTGAGATCTTATTAAACTTTTTAACTTCTATTGATATGTTAGTCAAATTTACCCACTTACCTTACCTGTATCGATATCTAATAATGTAGGTAGGTAAGAGTAGGTATAAATATGGCTTCAACAGTAAATATCAATAGATAGGCAAATGGAGGGATTTGTTAGCTGTAGGCCCAATAAGCAGCTCGTCCAAATGGAATTTTAATTCGCATTTCGTCCAACACGTGTTTGGTCCAATATGCACTTCGTCAAACAAGCATTTCGACCAGCACAAATTACGTCAACAAGCATTTAGTCACAACACGTATTTCGACCAACAAGCATTTCGCCCAACAAATTTTTTCGTTCAATTGCACAAACTATAGGGAGGAACCGAACAAATTTTAGTAGTTTATAGTCCTTCAGGGTGGCGTTTCATAAAAGCTTATTAATTGTAAGTATTACAAGTAGAACTCACTTTTCAATTTCTTTTATTAGAAAAAGACTACCGCTAAAAATTGTTATGGGACTGTATTTTGAAAGGATATATTTCTACGTTATATTTTATCTATTATGATGTTCTATTTTATTTATTAAATCGGGTTGGTATTTTTGACGCTATTACTGAAAATGACCAAAAAATAACCCCCCTGGGGCCTTATACTCCTAGGCTGTACCTATAGTCTGCGATATCGTATCGTTTTAGCAATACAGATAATATTAGTTTGTAAGTTGTACCAAATGGACGACCTGCGTTACGACGAACCTCGAAAGTGACTAATCCAATTATGGATGAACTGAGTAGTAGACGAACGGCAAAATGCGAGATGGATGTACTGCTTATTGGACCGACAGCTATTTTATGGATTTGTCCACAAATCGGCATCAATTCCAAATAAGTTATTTTTGAAAAAAAAAATGGAACCGACTTCTCCACTAAAAACTTAAAAATAACTCAAAGGGTAAGTTCATATAATTTGAAGTTGGTGCCGAATTTTCAAGCAAAACAACATTTTTATTGTATGGCTATACGGATATGGAACTTACCGTTAGAGTTAATTTTAAGTTTTTAGTGGTGAAGTCTGTTCCATTTTTATTTGTTTATTTACACCCTATTTAAGAGTCGTGTCAGGGTGCAATTATAAGAGATTCTGGGAAATATCTACGCAATGATGTGAACGATGATAAATACTGATGACCTAAATAAAGTTCCTACTATGTTGCAGCGGGGTGCACTATGTCAGAATAATGGGAACTATTTTTACGACTCCTCCTTATTTTGAAGTCGGTTAAAAAGTACAAACCTTTTAGATACCTACCTAGTAGTATTCTATCTAATGATAGTAATTCTACCTTAGGTACCTATTCTCATTCAAAAGGTCTTCTGTTCTGATTTGAACTATGCTAATTATCATCGAATCGATAAATATTTAATTGACGATAATGATTATATTAGGTACCCATCTCACCAGGAGAAGGGCAGCTTCATTCTGTGTATTATCTACACCTTTACGGCGATCGCCAATCGGCCTGCCAAGCGTGATGATTATGCCAAAACCATCCACCGAAATAAAAATATAACATTATAGTTTTATTTTATTTATTTATTACATCAAAGTTTTTTATCATAAAAAAATATAATAAGTAGGTACCTACCTAGTAATCAGTGTAGAATGTTTTTTTTCCTACCACTGTCTTGGCCAAAATATTATTTTAATATATCTTATTTTTTTTATGTGTGTTAAACACCACACACCTCACAAATCCATTTTAACCCCCCTACGCTAGATACATTGTTATTATGTCAGTAAATTACGAATAATTTCTTATCGAATTCATTACAGCATTGGGTACAACCAAGGCACTGTATGTACCTAAGTAAGTAGGGTACCTACCTTAAATAACCTTGGCTTAAGTTCTTTAGTCTAACCCAACCTTTAGTAGGTACTTAGTTACCCATTCATATCCACAATCCATAATAAGTACGTAGTAGGTACTAGACTAGATCATGCATATTACGACAAAAATATCCTGCATAGTTTAGCAACCTACCTAAACACAGCAATAATCTGTGTTTGCCTTTATAAATATATGTTTTCTAAAAGCAAGGTCGTCGAGGTTATACGGACAAGGTTCAAAGTCTCGTTATTTAGAGAGAGACAACGGAACGCCTCGAATCGAGTCAAACAATACTATACTACCTTAGTATACTACACTTACCAACGCCACACTGTCCTCACTTTTGCAGATTTGCCGTAAACAATCGATGATATGTTGGCCAAGAGATAAGTGTGCCGGAACCTTCAAACTTGGACCTCCGTCCACCACATTGTTTACTATCGTGACGTTATTCATCACAGAAACTAAACGATAAATACCTACTGAATAATAAAAATGTCTGGACCGTATACGAATCCAATGGTGACTGATCACAGAATACTTTTGACTACACAGAAATAATTAAAACTAGACGATCGCGCGGTACAGCGGCATGCCACACACAAGTTTCACCGAGCCTGTTATTATCACAAATATTTATTACCTTCTTACGTACATCGCTGAATATAAATAAATAAGAATTTATCGAGTAATTTCATTTTCGCGTAGATATCTATTCAGTAGGTAAGATAGTTAGTATTGTAACTGGGTAAAGTTAGGTAGTACCGACCGGTAGATATATAACTAATATAAAGGTATATAAGTAATTTCGATGGGATAACAGAAATTGAGTTCCAGTGTTTGCGGAGAGTTCAGGCTAAAACCTGTTTTGTACATTCGGGTTAGATATGTGAGAAGGAAATTGATGAGGAATGCATAACAATGCATGCAATAACAAGCCTGATAGCTCAGTTGGTAGTAACTCAGCCTTCTGCGCTGTAGGCTGTGGGTTCGATTCCCACCCAGGACAAACATTTGTGTGATGAATATCGATGTTTGTTCTGTGTTTCTGTGCTGTATCATATAGTACGTATGTATTTACAAAAAGTATTTAAGTATTCTATCCGTATTCTAGTTCCCATATTACAAGCTATGCTTAGTTTGGGGCTAAATGGCGCTGTGTAAAATGAATGTCTTGTAATATTTATTATTATTATAATAAATAGCCGTCTGGTACTGGTCTGGAACAGTTGAGTTACCTCTAAGGACCATTACAAACGGCCTAATCTGACTGATTCCTTTGTACTTAGTTAGTTTAATTGTACTTTTTATTGAATAAATGTTTACTTATTATTATTATTTAATGAGATAAAGAAATTCCTCATCAATACATAATTTTATCTGCATTAATAAATATTTTAAAGATGAAAAGTTTGTAAATGTGGGAGCTAATCTCCGAAACCACTTGTCCGAAATTTTCTTTCTATTTGACATTCAATTTTACCGACGAAGGAAAACACGTTTAAATAATTTGTTAAAATATATCTTAACACCAATAAATATGACCTTTTTTTTGATACGATATTTCTGCTTTTCCATTTTTCAAAGATGACGAACTTCAAAGTCAACACCGGTAACCCTATGCGTAGCCTGTCAGTCAGTAAGTCAGGCAGTGCATAATATTTATGTTAGTACATAAGCATTATATGTTTTCAGATTTTGAGACTACCTCTGATTATATACTTACTATTACTGTATGAAGACGAAAATAAAGGAAGTAGTTAGGTTAGCTTGGTATGGTATTGACATGGACGAACATTATGCGAAGTCACGCCCTACGAATTTTAAACAAAAAGATATGAATGGATTGTGTAGAAGAGGATATGCATGTAAGTGAATAAAGTGGATACAGAGTTGACGACTGACAGAGACTGGGGAAAGAGACAGTGGTGTACCGACCTCGCCTGAGTGTCGGAAAAGGGTAAATATGCAGATATGTATATACATAGGTAGGTATAAACAAACCTATATTTGGAATATCATACTGGCCCTGATGAAAGTATTTTTTTGTCTCTTAGTCGTATTGTGATGTTGAAAGCTGAAGGCGCTTTTTTCCCAGACTGCCTGCATTTTCGTATATGTATGTTCAGAAGCACGCTCCACGGGCTCGACGGTTTGATGGATTTTGACGTCTGAGGTGTTGTTTGTTTTGTCTAAATTATGGGAGTGACAAAGGTTATATCATTTTTATACGGGGGATGCGAAATACTAATAGACTACAAGTTCCGAAGAAACGCCATAACAAAAATTCTAAAATGGTTGTGTTATGCATATAGAGGTAAGATAGCCAGTTCCTCAGTTTGTTGAGGATTCCGGGTGCACCTCCATCTTTGGCCTTATCTAAACTTGTAACCAGATGAGAAGGCCAAGCGCTTTGCCGTCGTACAATAAACAAAAAAAAAACCGAAACAAGTGAAAAAATTGTGCATACATTAGCACTACAGTCAAACTGAATCATGGTGGCATCGATGGAGCGAGCTTTCCCAGAAGGTGTGAAGAGGAATTTAAATTGAAAAAGAAATACCTCCATGGTCAGATTCTCGTCTTATATCGTAACACTATTCATAGGTATAAAGTACCATTATACCAAACTAGAAGTTCGCCTCGAACTGATGCTTGTGATGTCTTGTTTTATTAGGTATTTAATCACGGAATTCTTTCTCAAAACGAACGTTATTAACGTGCTTTCATTGCACCTTACTAACCTCATTTATGCACTCTAAGCCAGATTAAAAGCAAAGAACCGACCGTATCTAATAGTGGGTGGGCAGAATACAATAAGTGAATAGATCACCGCTTACTAACACGAAAATATTGATATATTTTTGAAAAGTGTTCTCAAAACCGTTGCCTTAGTAGTCGTGGTTTAAAAATCTACCCTTTCAGCCCATGGATGTCGAAAAGTCAAACCAAGGGGCTTCACCAAGAAGGCAGCAGCTATTTTTTGTTAACAAAACTTTAACTATGCGCAATAATCTGTCTGCCAAGCGTGGTGATTACAGTCAAACCTTACAGTTTTGGAGCAAGTTCTTTCCACATTGTGTTGAGCAATAATGTGCTATAGATATGGGATATGCGCAGGATTAGATTTTATAGACTCTTTTAAGCACTTTTTTTTAACCGCCTCTGTGGTCTAGTGGTTAAACCCACCGATTTTTGATCCAGAGGTCCCGGGTTCGATCCCCAGGGGGATATAATATTGTGCTTGGTTTGGTTGGTAGTAGGACTTAATTTATGTCCGCCTGGCTAGCTACCACCGTCGTACCTAATTCTATCGCCATAACAACAATGCTTACAACATTTAGGATAGCCCTTAGATGATTTAAGGATTCCGGGTGAGGTGCGCTTCCATCGTCGGTCTTATCATTAATTTAAAAAAACAGGTGAGATGAAGGCTAAATACATCCCTGAGGTACAACAAATTAATCATCGAAATGAAAAACCAGTGTAAAATGATGACTCACTTTCAAACCACTGATAGATACTGATTTATAAACAATAAATACAATTTATATCAGTTGAGTTACCTATAGGCCGTTTGTTACGGTCCTTAGGTAATCTGAATGATTCCTTTGTACATAGTTAGTTAGTTTAATTGTAAATATAATTGAATAAAGCTTTTGATCATAAACGAAAATAAAGAAGAACTCATCTTCATTACCTAGTGAAAACCATTATTCACTACATCTTCTAGTTTTAGAGATACCTATATGAGGATAGTCTTACCTCTTTTCAACAAGCGCGTTGAAATCTTTTGCACTAAATCTATACGCGGGTCAGTCGTAGCTTCGTAGCATGCTCTACGAAGCTCTACGACAAATAATCATATTTAGGGATATCGACATGGACGAAGGTAAAAGAAGGTGGTAAAGATTTATTAGAGGAAATATAGAAAGCTCCTTTTGTCCACTTCTTGCGCAGTTGCGCAGATCTCCACCTGCAGCGCAAGACACCTGCGCAAAAATTGGATGTATGATATCTTTATTTTTATTGACCGAGCGAGCGAAGCGTCTCAGTTTTGAGATTGGCTAAAAATGCTTTTGTCCGCTGTCCGTCGGTCGGTTTGTTCTCGCCTACCGGTCGCATTTTTCAACCGATTTAGATGAAAATTGGCACAAATTTTCCTTGATTTATTAAAATTTTTAGTCGATTGCGAATTTTGATCGGGGGGAAAAGTTTGCTGTAGCGTTATTTATCAACGGATTTCAATTAAATTTGAAAGCCACCTTAGTGTGTCTGAATCAATTCCACACAAGACGTTGTGTAAAAAAAGGGGGTGTGAAGGGGGAAAAGAGGAGAAGTTTGGTGTAAGATTTTAATTTTGTTTTTTAATTCGTTAAATATATACCTACGTTTACTAATCAGACTACGCAGTCCTCTCCGGCTTTGCAAGAAAAATCCGTAGACACTAGGTTCGTTCTTTTCAGACCAAGGGAACGCGAGTTATAGCTAAAACTACTTATATAAGCATTTATAAAAAATTGTATATTCATTTATTAGTCCTCTCTGCCTTTGCGAGGCGAACTCTTAGACACCAGATTTGACCTCCTACGACCAGGGGAACACGAGTAATAAAAAAAAACGTATACCTCTATTTGCTCAAAAGTCTTAAAGAAAAAGTAAAGGGAAAATCATCGGATGATGGGCTCGTTAGTTTGCTGATCCTGCTCTAAACTTATCCCACGGGATAAATTGACTAAATCATTCATTTTGATAATTTTGCTTTGTCAACTGATCCCGCTTTCAAAAAAATTTGCATGGTTAGGTATAAGGGCTCGCGAGGTCTACTGTTCTTCCAATAGCTATATTTTTATTTCTCGTAAATGTCGCTACGTGGATGTGTCACACGCGCAAATGTCTTTCGCGCTATCATGCCCGAATCCAGCCCTCAAAATCCACTTTCATTAGCATTATCGGCTACGGAAAATCATAATTATTTTATCAGTCACGTGATATCTTTAATGACAAGGTCAAATCCATACATTTATCTCCCCGCAGGAGAGAACGCCAATGAAAAGTGTATTTTTTCTCAGTCCTTAACCCGCAGGCGTACTTGCTAGTTGGTACGTTGAAAATTATTTTACATGTATAGCAGCAGGTGACAACGCTATTTTTCTAAAATTTACCTCCTGGAATATATTTATGTTCATGGTTTATTATTAATATATCAACCAAAATATGTTTGATGTGCCTACCTAACCTACATACCGTTCATTTATCACATTTTATATTTATCAAAATTCAGTGACGTGTCTTTTCAGCGTTATTATATCTTTACCGTTTACAATTCCCAACTTAGTGCTATACCCTGTATTATACTAAATAGGATACCTTGTTCTCTTGAATGCACTTCAGATAAGTCATTGGATTGAACCGTCCGGAGAAGTACACCAGCATATTCTTGACCATGACGTAATGAATGGTGGACATCAGGCCGTACGCGTGATACCGTGGTATCACGCGTACGGCCTGATGTCATTACAGAGATCAGGGACGAAGGTTCCTTTAAAAATCTCTGCAATAAATACAGTCGTCATTTACCTATTTATTTGCATTCCTTGACTTCTTATATTGTTCCTCTTTCACATCTAGTTCTATGTGTGAAAACAAGCAATAGAACATGACAACGAATCCGCTAGGTTTTTGATTTATGAAAAAAACAAATCGTCTAAATGTCCTCAAAAAAAAATTGCGGGGGCGACAGTGGCGCAGTACATAACGTCGGCCGGGGGCTCGATAAGTCTTAGCAGCAAATAGTTTTTGTTTTATTTTTAGATACCTATGTAGCTAAATGGGAGTACCAAATAGGTACACAAATATGGTAAAACCCCAGTCTCTGAGATATAGCTATATTTAAGTTTAGTAAGGGCTATGAATGTCATTACGTATAAAACTTTAATATCTGTTCGTAGTCTGACGCCAATGCAGGTCGCATTGGCGTCCCATTAACTAATCCGAGCTTCTTGAAATACCGTAGCAGGACTTGGGATGTTGGTGACACATGAAGAGCGCATGATTTTGCGGAAACAATGATCTAGTAGGCGTTGTTGATGCTTGCTCTAAGCCTGGGCCAAGTCAAAAATCTACTTACTCGAACAATGCTATCGAATAAAGAACATTAAGATTTGACAGCATGACTCCTTTGGGTAGCCCTGTAGAGCCCTGAAGAGTAGAGGATAAACGCTCCATCGGAACATTCAACTTTCGCAGGTTTGAATGATTTGACATCGATACCGGTTACATCTAAGCTGGACAGAAGCAGTACACTCTGGTCCACAGTTGCTCCATCAATTTGCATGATCTTCTTCAAGCTTGAAACTGTTTTGAGGGTTTTCATATGTTCTTTCGATGCTGACTCCGAACAAAACATAAATTTAGGATTCGATATTTTCAGGACGTGAAGGATTTCCTCGGAAAATACATTAAATACTAAGTCAAAAATCAAAATCCCCTACCTATCATGTATAATTTTTATACCTTTTTATTTTCCTCAAATCTTTATAAGTTCCATAATAAAAGAAAATATTTGTGTTTTTGGATTTTTGATTTTAAGAAATAAGTAAACCACTCGACCGATTGTAATAATTATTTCATCAGTAGAATGATAATTAATTAATATAAATTAAGCTATATTTGACCGAGCGAGCGAAGCGTCTATGTTTCGAGACTGGCCAGAAATGTTTTTTTCCGCTGTCTGACGGTTTGTTCTTGTCTACAGGTTGCATTTTTCAACCGATTTTGATGAAAATTGGCACACATGTTCCTTGATTTATTATTTTTTAGTTGATTGCGATTTTTGATCGGGGGGAAAATGGGGGATTCGTACAGTGCCCAGTAGGGATCAAGGTGACACAGTTTAAATCGTATTGTTAATCCTTTTATACTAGTGACTTGTGGATCGCGTATACCAAAAATTCCATCAGTACCCTGTCCTGTATAATAACTTGGTAGGTATGGTGGAGTAACCTAGGTTCTGCAGTGCCTCCGGTATGTTTTCTGACGCTCAAGTTGAGGATTATTATGCGGTCATGAGCCATAAAATTACTTCTATCCATCACAGAATTCTGGGTAGCCCCAACAGGATAGTAAAGGCCCTTGAAGGTAGATGGGCCAGTGCTATACAAATTTACTGGGTCACAGCCCTTGTGAGCCCATTTGCTAAGTACATCTTCTACATAAATTAAATCTATGCTATTGTTTTGCGTATTAATTTTATGTCTTTTATTTTAATTCTGTTTTAATTTTAACGATATTGTTTGTAGGTACCATATCTGACTTTTTATTATGTATGGATCTATAAGTTATCTGAATTAAATAAATTGAACTGAACCTTACGATCGCGCTACATAGCGATGGTGACGGTGGTACCGAAAAAGTCCGAGATACTAGTATGTCCAAATTCAATAAAAATATGTTAAGTATTTAAAAAAAAAAAAAAAAACTTTTGATCTTCTTAATTCCACCACCACGTATCCTATTAATTTAAAGAATATCTAAAAAAAAATATAGTTTTTCTGGAAAAGTGAGTTTTTGAAAAAAATATTTTTTTGCATTTATGAGTTCTTTGTTTGATAATAAAAAAATAATGTATGATGAATATGTGCCTAAAATTGTTGGAACACTTTCAAAATTAAAAATTTAGAAATTCAACATTATGCATTTAGGTTATACATTCAGACTATGCGTAAGCTAAGCTATTAAATCCTCTTTTGCTGTATTTTTTGTTAGTGATGAGCTTAAATTGAATCGTCACCGAAGTGAAAAACGTTTGTATTTTGTGGTAATGCAGCTGATGACAAGGCACGGACATCCTAATGGCTGAATATTTAGAATATTGTCGTATCCACCGTACAGTTGCAGTTAGAAAATAATTATAACAAAAATATGTTTTACAAAAAAATCTGTTCTTAGTCCTATGTCTGGACTCGATTGAGTGTCGTGCTACACAAGAGCTAGAATAAGACCTAGAATCATCAACTATGATCCTATTGGTTCATAATTGATGATTCGTTTGTTGAGGCCAAGAAGCATCTTGAACATAGACGGCGCACATCGGCGAATGTGCGCACAATATCAGTGACAAATCTCTCTTTCAAACTAAAAAACACCTCCAAATGTGTCGGGAAGACTGTGTAACACAACCCAAACTAAAAGAGACCCTTACCTTTTATGAAGTCAAATAGAAAGCCTCTTACTTTTTCGCTTACCTTCCTAATTTATTTGCTTATTGTGAATTTAAAATGGCCAGTGATCGATCTAGTGGTACTATAGACATCCATGGCCCATCCGTGGTCATAAAAAATCACCTTGGCTCCCCTTAGGGAGCCACCGGGGGAGCCAAGTCCCGTAGCCAAAAAATCTTATTGAATAAAAATATTTAACTTTGACTTATTGGCACACAATGCTGTTTTTGACGTATGAAAAACCCTGCTACTCCTATTACTACTTATTTAGCCTATTACTCTTATTTTGTACCTATAGTTAAAATAAATAATCTTTGTTGATATCTTGTGTTTTATATCCTTCCATGATATCGGAGACAAGAAACTCTTCTAGGTAAACGATTGACTCAGGTACTAACTTAACGCATTCACAATTTTATTTTTTTTCAATTGTCTTAGTGGTTCCTGCTTGAGAAAAGGCGCAAGTGTTTAGAAAAACCAAATTAAATAAAAACACTATAAACCTACACATTTATATTACAATAATAAGAGAATAAATGTATCTACTAATTCATAATTCATTCAACATGAGTCAGCGGTCGTCAGTAAAGTAACAGCTACGTTCGTTCGCTCAGCGGTTTTTAAATTGCAAAAGTGGTTAAATTCAAAGTGACTCGGTTGTGACTTAGATTACTGTGTAGCCAGGGCAATACCTGATCCAGTGACGTTTGTAAAAGTGAAATCGGACTGGTGGTTCAGTAATAAATAGCGAAATCATTTCAAAAAAGTTGGTGTAACTGACCACTCACTGCCCGCTTGTATTGTTAGTGCGGGTGAATCATCGCTAAGCGGCCGGCCGGCCGAGGTACTTAGCCAAACGCAACTTGCTGCAGTACTACTATTGAAGCTGTGGCGCGGCTTGTTTCACTGCGTTTTGCGGAATAGTAAACAATGACTTCGACTACGGATTCCAGCATAGTGTGTTCCGGATGCCGAGGCCAAATAACGGACAAGAGTTACTTGGTTTGCTCTACGTGCAAACACACATACGACCTTTTATGTGCAAACATAAATCAGAGCGACTTCGAAATACTTACAACAGAGTATCGTAGCTCCTGGGTTTGTGTGGAATGTCACAGCAAAATTCCTAAGAGTGGAAATAGTAATACACCAGTGCGCGGCAGTTGTCATATTTCGTCAATACTGAATTATAACACTGTAGATGAGGAATATGGCAATGTAACCGCACGTACGAAGAATCTACAAAATAAAAGACAACAAACACCTTTCTCTCATCTCATAACGCAGTCGAAGTCCGGCGATTTAGAGGCAGACGTCCGCGTCCGTACTATTATGGAAGTGGAACTACAGAGGAGCACTGATGCACTGTATGAACGCCTGAAGACTACTGTGAGTAAAACAATAGAAGAGCAATTAAGGACATCAATGGATAAAACAATTATCGTAACTATGTTGGATCAGTTTGACAGGCTGAACGAGAGATTAAGTACCTTGGAAAATAAATTGAGTTTTTGTAAATGTAGAGAATCACCAGTCTCACCAGTCTCAACTAAGCCTCGGCCTTCGAAGCCAGCTAACAAAGCTTCTCCTGCATCAGATTTACAAGAGGGGGGGATTCAGTCAGAGCCCCAAATAAATAAATCTGTTGAAAAGAGTAAGCAAATAAGAAGAGACTTTACATCAGAACGCCAAAATATGCGAGCCGGATCGCCTAGGCAGACCCATTGTAGAAAGGCGCACGCCTCTACTAGCAGATCAGCTTCTGTGCTCACACCACTGCCTCTACCGAAGGCATCGGTACCCGAAGAGGAAGATTGGATCACGGTTCGCAAGAAAAAATCCAGTGAAAATGAATTCGCGAATAGGACCATGGACAACTCGAAGGTGACCACCAATGGAATCAACCACGAGCCGTCGAGGGACACGAAAGCAGCTAGTACTACTAGTATTGTAAGTGGCATTAGAGGCAGAGAGAGCGTACAACCTAAGATGGTGAAGAAAGGCCGGAACTCTAATAGTAATATGGAAATCCAAGCAATGGAAATAAAGAGATATCTTCACGTATGGAAGCTGGCGATTGGAACGACAGTGGAAAGTATGACGGAGCACGTAAAGCGAGTATGTGGCACGGAAGCCACGATAAAAGTTGACAAGATCAGGCATAAGACTGAGCGGGATTATGCCTCTTTTATTATCACGGTGCCGCAAAGAGAGTACGAAAAACTTTACCAGCCAGAAGTCTGGCCCGTGAATTCGGAGTTTGGCGAATGGTTTTGGTTTCGGAGACAGGCAAATAGGCCAATCGAAGAAAAATAGATCAATAGAGGTATACTACCAGAATGCGAGAGGGTTACGAACAAAGTTGGATATGATTTGTAACAACATCGAATCTTCAGGTGCAGATCTATTTGCAATCACGGAGACGGGTTGTGTAGAGTCCATTCACGATGCCGAGATAGTACCTCAGGGATACCAGATCTTGAGATGTGACCGGGTGGACGGACGCAAGCAGGGGGGAGTGTTCTTGGCGTCGTCGCACCGCCTTCAGTTACGACGAGCAAAGGTCCCGGATGGCGTGAATGTTGACGACTGCGCGTTCGAATTAGTTGGCGCCACGGTGTTTTTAAAAGAGAAGTTTTTATTTTTTTGTTGTGTTGTGTATATTCCCCCGAATAGTACAGAAAATGATTATTTAATTTTGTTCAGAATTTTAGAGAAATGGTGTCCTAACTATAAGTCATGTATGGTTATAGGGGATTTTAATTTATATTCTTGTAATAATAACGTTCTTAACTATTTTGAATATTTTGGAGCCTTTTGCGGATTCGCTCAGAAGAACGAGGTGAGAAATTGCAACGATAGGTTACTTGATTTGGTGCTGGTCTCTTCAGAGATGGATAAAGTGCACGTGTGCATGGCCGACGATGCACTGGTGCCGGTGGACCAGCAGCATCCACCGCTCGAGGTGACGGTGCAGCGCTGCGCGCGCACCGAACCCGGCCCAGCGCCCCAACCTCCGAACACTATACCGAGCTGGAACTTTGGTAAAGCGGATTACCACGCTTTGTATTCGTCAATAGCAGCAGCTAATTGGTGCGCTCTATATAGGGTCCAAGAGCCAGAAGACGCTTTAGATTGCTTTTATGATATCCTGAATGAGATCTTCGACAAATGCGTACCTAAAAAACGTACAGGTAAGGTAAATTCAAGATATAGTTACCCAAGGTGGTACACCGTAGAGATCATTCGAGAAATAGAGCACAAGGCCAGGCTGCATAAGTTGTACAAGACGAGGGGGTCCAAGGAGAACTACCAGGCCTTCTCAGATTCAAGAACCATGGTCAAGGATATGATACACACGAAGTATCTACAGCATCAGGAGCGAATGCAGAGCCGACTAGTGGAGGACCCGAAAGCGTTCTGGAACTATGTTAGAGAGAAACGGGGTGCAGTGGACCGAAAGAAAATTACTAAGGATGGTAGTACACTCCCGGAAGCAGAATGTGCCGAGGAATTCGCTAAGTTTTTTCTTTCGGTATACGGCACCGATACGGCGGCGCTTAACGTGCATAAAGCCCAGGAGTTAAGCAGCGCCGGGAGCTCGCGCGTTCACGTGCAGCGGCTGACACAAGCAGAGGTATGGGCGGCACTCTCACGACTTAAGCCAAAACAGTCTGCAGGCCCAGACGGGATACCCGTGTTTATAATGAGGGACTGTCGTAGGGTTCTAGCGGAGCCACTCGGCCATATATTTAACCTATGTTTGGAAAGCTCATATTTCCCGGAACGCTGGAAGGTTACCCGGGTGATCCCCATACCCAAAGGTGACGGTGGCTCGGAGGTAAGTGGATTCAGACCCGTTGCAATCCTTTCAACCCCAGCAAAAGTGTTCGAGTCGGCGGTGCAACGCAGCATGCAGCAGCAAATTTCACCTCATCTCTCGGATGCTCAGCATGGCTTCAGACCAGGCCGCAGCACAACCAGCAACCTCCTCAACTCGATGTCGTACATTCTCCCGAACGTGGACGCAGGGGTCCAAGTCGACGTCGCCTACTTTGATTTTAAAAAAGCTTTTGACCTGGTCGATAATGACATTTTAATGACAAAGCTGGCGACGATTGGTTGCACCCCTAAGCTGCTGCAGTTTTTCAATAGTTACATGAAGGACAGGCGGCAGTATGTGGAGTACGCGGGACACAAATCCGAACCGTACCTCACGAGAACAGGTGTCAGTCAGGGCAGCAACTTAGGGCCGCTGGAATTTATCGTTATGATTAACGATCTACCCGAAGTTGTAACGGCAGCCAAATGTCTTCTGTTCGCAGACGACCTCAAGCTGATCTTGCCAATAAAGGAGGAGGGAGATTGCGTCCGTCTCCAACAAGACGTGGATAGGGTAGTGGAGTGGGGCCGGAAAAATAAGTTGCAGTTTAATGTGAACAAATGTTCCATTATAACATTCAGTAGAGCAACAGCCCCACTCCACTACAACTACCAGATAGAGGAAGCGCAGTTGAAGAGGGTGGAATCGGTGAGAGATCTTGGTGTTCGTCTGGACACAGAGTTGAGGTTCAGAGTCCATGTTGTTACCGTTTGTAAAAAGGCGTACAGAATTTTAGGATTCATTTTACGCCGAGCAAACGGTTTCACAAATTTAAGGGCTCTGACGGCAATGTATAATGCCCTGGTCAGAAGCCAGATGGAAAGCGCAGCGTCTGTGTGGGCTCCGCATGAAGCTAAATATAGCCTCATGTTGGAGCGCATACAGAACAAGTTTACGCGATATCTTTATTGGAAAACATACGGCGTATATCCTTTTTATCCCTTGATGTATCCAACCTTATTCGTTTTGGGTATGGTTGGATACAACAAGCTGGAAATTAGGAGGGATGTGGCGCTTACAGTGTATGTAGTTAAGGTGTTCCGGGGGATCGTAACTAACCCGACCATCTTAGAGATGATGAGGCTGGGCGTGCCAGACGAGTACGTAGGGCGGAGAAGGCAGCCGCCTCTGTTTGTAATGCCTCGAGGAAGGACGAACCTGCTTAACAGAGCGCCACTAACACGCACCATACAAACACTGAATCGAGTGGCGGAGATTATCGACGTATTCCACTGTTCCCAGAGCGAGTTCGTAGGGGCTACAACGTATTATTTATGTTACGATAAATAATTACTGTGATACTGTATTTGATTTTGATTATGAATTTGTTATTATTAGATATGTG
Organism: Venusia cambrica; assembly: GCA_951394065.1. Classification (NCBI taxonomy): domain Eukaryota; kingdom Metazoa; phylum Arthropoda; class Insecta; order Lepidoptera; family Geometridae; genus Venusia; species Venusia cambrica. Next base: position 8,647,136 of record OX596042.1, read on the forward strand.
ATTTTGACTATGATTTATTATTGACTAACTTTGTTTTTGTTTGTTTTGTATTGTGATTAATTATTATTATTATTTTTGACATGTGGATTACTAATTTGATGACTACTCTATTGTATTAGGTTATTAGCCTGTAAGGATAGATGTATTGATGTGGTAAATAAATAAATAAATAAATAAATAAAAAATAAAAACATATTTTCATTCATTAAAGTGGGCGGTGTGGACACCCTATTAGAACGAGACGAATTAAATAAATGAATAAAATAAATAAAAAAATATTATAGGACATTAATTTTACACAGCGCCATCTAGCCCCAAACTAAGCATAGCTTGTAATATGGAAACTAGATTACGGATAGAATACTTAAATACTTTTTGTAAATACATACGTACTATATGATACAACACCCAAACACAGAACAAACATCTATATTCATTACACACATGTTTGCTCTGGGTGGGAATCGAACCCACAGCCTACAGCGCAGAAGGCAGAGTAACTACCAACTGAGCTATGAGGCTTGTTGCATTACTACTGCATTACTATTGAATTACTATTCTCAAACCTCTCGCTCGGCTCGTTTTTAAGAATACAGTGCGCAGTCCAGTTTTAGTATATGTTCATGGTTCGTTCAGAATTGTTTGGTATTGTTATGACATATTTTGATGGTTGTCATTGTTTGGAATGCAAATAAATAGTTATTTGTTATACAAGAGTGCAAAGTTGCTTTTTAACCGCGTGTTCAATTTTGATGACCGAGCAAGCGAAGGATTCTAAAATTGAATCACGAGCGCAGCGAGTGATTCAATTTTAGATGATTTAGATTTTTTCCAAATTTAGATTGGCATGAGAGGGCGATGGTTAGGTGTTTAGTAATGGCTCATTTTTGATGTAGAAGGGCCAGTCCAAGGATCTGACTGAGGCTCTTTCAATGTAATGGCTCCTACGATGCCTTTACAAGTAATACACCAAGAAGGTTCCGATTTCGAGTTTTTAACAAATTAGAAAAGGTTGTATGATGAATTCGGCACCATGGAGGTAGAAGTAAATAGGTTTATTGATGTTTTTAATTCACAAACTTAGTGCACACGATGTTCTAAATTCAATTTTACTTTAACCTCTAGCGGATAAAAACGGCTTTTGCACTCAGATATCGAATAGTAAAAATACTCTTTCCGAGATGGTGGGATGAAAAAGTCTTTATTGTGCTATTTCACACACTTAATATCTGTTTTGTTGGAATATTTTTATATTAAACTCCTCCGAAACTGCTAGACCGATTCCTATGAAATTTTGTGTGTATATTGAATAGGTCTTAGAATAGGACGTAAACTATTTTTCATACCCCTAAGTGATACCTGAGGGTGGTTCACCCCAAATTGATTTTATTTATTTGTTATATAATTTTATATTTATTTTTTATGATTCAGAATTAAAACATACATACAACTCTAAATTTTCACCCTTCTACCACCAACCCTTATTTTTTAATAGCGATATTAGTACTTTTATAAATTTTCTACTCTCGGCGAACGATAATCAGGCCCGGTCAAGTCTTAACTAACTTAACCCTTACGCGTTTTTAACGGGACATTAAACGCAGACAACGTTCAAATTGCATTAAAACTATTTGGTCTCAAACATTTTATAAACTATTACGATAGTAACCTGTTTTCATGCAACTTTATTGTTTGTCAATATGCCAAATGTCAAAATGATTGACAAAAAGTCAATCAAGAGGGGAAGTAACGATGACGAAGGGAAGTGACAATTACGATAGTGACGAAAAAATTCTCGGGGTGGAGCCTTTAGATTACTTAATTAAAATCTTTATAAATTAGGCTACATTTTTTTATTTTTATTATTGTGCTCTTTATAAGCATAAATTGCAGGTGCAAGCATTTTCTGCTAACTACGATACTGGTTAATGCCGTTATTTTAGATTCGTGTGAAACGTCAAACGTTGTGATAAATCGGTAATTATACAGATACTGTAAGTAGGTACCTAAGGATGTTATCCAGATGCTAATCTAAGATGAGAAGTATGCAACTAAAATCACAATTATTATCAAAAAGGTGATTGTGATTAAAATATGAGTTTGGTTGCATGCAAGTTTTAGGTATCTACCTTTATATTATCTAATCCACGTTGTCGGTACCTACATACGCGGCTAGGCACATTACTAATACATTATAGGTACTTAGCTATACATTTTCTTCACGTGATGGGATGGGAATCTTTGACCACAACTAGGTAGGTACGTATATAATTTACTATATGTATACAGCACCTACCTACCTATCAGGGATCAATATTCGGACCACCAATACCCCTCAACAATCAACAGCTAAAAATTTTGTTATTCAACTTTCAAAATTACTTTTTAAAATAGTTTTTTTTTAATTATTTAAATCAAAAGTTAAGGCTTTGTCGCTATGCGACCAATCGCCCAATCATACATACATAACAAATCATACAACACTAGACACATTAATAAAAGAGAGAGTAAAAAAAAAAAAAAACTTCTAAACAAACTTAAAATTTAAAAACAGTTGAACTTCTGTACACATAGGATCTGACAAAATACTATTACAATACCAACATCAAATTTATTATACACTATGACACTTCGGTTGTCTGCGCTCCGTACACACTCCATCAGTAAATGTTGGACATCATCAATTTTGCCACATATTGGTGATTCTACTTTTTTTGTTAAAATGCAAACTTGTTAGACGGAATGTGCCCGGAACGTAACCTGAGAGCAGTAACTAACACATTTATTTTGTGTTTATTTTCGTCTATCCACGGGTAGGACGATATCGTGGGTTGTATAGTGCGATACCATATCCCTTTATCTACTGCTTTTGTCAAAATATTCCTGCCAAGGATCTTTACATTGATTTTTTACAAATCGAACATAGTCAGAATGCAATGGGCTTACTGACAAATGAACACCGTCAACTATAGCTTGTTTTGCCAAAAGATCAACGATGTCATTTTCTTAAATTTGTACATGAGACGGTATCCACTGCAGGACAATATTCTAATGTCTAGTTTGTAAACTTAAAATACATTGTAGGATCCTATATGCATGCATCCTGCTGCAATTAAAATCGCACTGTCCGGTCAAAGGTCATTCCTTATCTTCTCCGTGTATATGCCTACTGAGTGTGCCGTTAATCTAGTAGAATTTGCAGAGTGCCTTGGTGAAATGAGTGCGATAATAGAGAGTTTAGATATTGAGAATGTGTACATCCTAGGGGACTATAATGCCCACCCTGGTACGCGCTTCGGTAAGCAACGATTTCTGTGTTGATCAAAATTGGGCGTGTGGAGACTATGAGAGACTTGGTGAATTATCAGATACGTATACTTTTGTCTGTGAAGCTAGTGGCAGCAGGCGTTGGTTAGACGTGTCTAAAATGATGTATACTGGTCGGATCACTTCCCACTTGTGGTCACATGTAATATTAGTTCGGTACTACCTCATCTGATAAGCACTAATATTGTTTGTAACCGGGTAATATAGGGAAGTCGTGAAGTATGTCAAATAGATAAATATACCTACAAAAATTGTCACTCACTATTAAAGAAATTGATTTCAATAAAATGTGCAATGATAAGCAACATAAATTAATTGTAAATAACATGTATGACAATATTGTTGGTATTTTGGAACATGCGTCGATTTTATGTTATGGTGAGAGAAAAGCAAAGAGTCGAGCCCGCGTTGAAGGCTGGATCAGACACGTCAGGGATGCTCATATGAAGGCCCGTCTCGCTTTTCAGATGTGGGTGGCGTATGGAAGGCCTACTCGGAGCACCTACTATTTGAACATGACTGAGACACGAAAAGTTTTTGAAAGTAAGTTAAAGTGGTGTCAAAATAACCAAGAACAAATTAAAATGGAAATTTAAGCCTCGCACCACACATCTAAAGATTTTGGTACTTCTTGGAAGCACATTAAAAAACTTAGTCCGGTGGTTGGTCTTCCCGTGAGCGTCGATGGAGTGTGTGATTCTGTGACTATCGCCAACTTGTTTAGGGAACAGTTTCAGGTTAAGCCTATAATTAGTGATCAGCATTGGGAACCCTATACTGATTACCATCATGCCGAACTTCACGAAATTGTTTTTGCGAAGGATGTTGCCGCGATTATAAAGAAGATGAAAAGGGGTAAATCGCCCGGGCATGATGGACTCAGTATAGAGCATCTGCTAAATGCTGGGATACATTTGTCTAGAGTGTTAGGTTTGTTCTTTAGCCTTTGCATCGGGCATTCGTATCTACCTAAAGATCTGATGAAAACAGTAATAGTTCCCATCATCAAAAATAGAACTGGCGATGCCTCTGACAGGTCCAATTACAGGCCAATATCATTAGCAACGGTCGTTGCTAAAGTATTGGATAGCCTACTTGATAGACGTCTATGCAAACACCTAGATCTCCACGAGGCGCAGTTTGGGTTTCAACCCAAACTTTCTACCGAAACCGCAATCGTATGTCTGAAGCATGCTGTCCAATATATATAATTATACAAGCAGGAAAACGCCGGTCTATGCCTGCTTTTTGGACCCGTCAAAGGCATTCGACTTGGTCTCGTATGACATACTTTGGCATAAGCTTTTACAGGATACAAGTGTGCCAAAGGAACATAAAAACATTTAAAATTTTGGTATGAACATCAACAAAATACAGTAAGGTGGACGGGCTCGTACTCTTTTTTTTTTTTTTTATTGTACAACGGGTAAGCAATTGGCCTTCATCTCACCTGGTTAAGATAAGGCCGAAGTTGGAGGCGCACTTCACCAGGAATCCTCAACAAGCTGAGGAACTGGCTATCTTACCTCTGAATGCCGGAACACAACATTTTTTTAAGAATTGTTATTATGGCGACAGAATTAGGTAAGATTGTGGTAGCTAGCCAGGCGGACTTAAACAAAATCCTACAACTAACCAAACCAAGCACAATTGCTCCCCCTGGGGATCGAACCCGGGGCCTCTGGATATGAAATCGGTGGCTTGAACCACTAGACCATAGAGGCGGTTGTACTCTGAGTACAAGTTGAATTGCGGGGTTAGACAGGGAGGTATCACTTCATCAAAGTTATTCAACCTGTATATCAATAAGTTGATTGTTGGACTCAGTGAAGCTAAAATCGGTTGCTCAATTCATGGTGTCAGTGTAAATAACATAAGCTATGCAGACGATATGGTTCTACTGAGTCCATCAATTAACGCTCTCAGACAAATGTTGGACACATGTGAGTCATACGCGGCGGCCCATGGACTCAGGTATAATACCAAAAAGAGTGAGCTAATGCTATTTAGAGCTGGTAACAAAAGCTACTCTGTACCCTCAGTTAAGCTTGAAGGAGCTCCTCTTAACTGGGTGAAATAATTGAAGTACCTGGGTCACTGGGTCACCGAAGATATGTCAGACGAACTGGACATAGAGAGGGAACGTAGGGCTCTGTCAGTGAGGTGCAACATGCTTTCTCGCAGATTTTCACGGAGTACAGCGGCAGCCAAGGTAACTCTTTTTAAAGCCTATTGTACATATTTCTACACGTGCAGTCTGTGGGCGAAGTATACACAGAAATCCTACAATGCTCTACGGATCCAATACAACAACGGCTTCAGGGTGCTGTTGAGGCTGCCACGGTTTTGTAGCGCTTCAGGGATGTTTGCAGACGCGCGCACTTATGACTTCTTTGCAATTATGCGAAAAAGAACTGCGATCCCTGATGCGCCGCATACGTGGGGGCACCAACAGCCGTTGTTAACGAAAATCTCAGCTCAGGCAACGTGAGACACTGGTTGGCTGTACTTAAGCCTCGCACTCCACTAGTGTCTTAATAATTCTAAAATATTATAATTAATCAATTTCTATAATAATTACAAGTAGGGTGAATTTGTTGTTTGAATAAGTTATTTAATTGTTACTAACATAGTCTCGCACAGGCGAAGTACATCGAAATATATGTTGTGGCGCACTCTTAGAATCGCAAAGAATAACAAATTTGTCACAATTGATTGAATTTATATAAGATAATGCTTCAACGATAGCTATCAACTCAAGATGCATGATAGAGATATTGGATTCAATTTTAAACATCATGAAGTTACCTGAAGACGGATCGAAGAACGCAGCGCCACCAGTATCTGTTCCAATTTTTGATCCATCAGTATAAATCTTAAAATAGTCACAATATTCATCTTCAATGTATATAGTACTAAGTTTTCTTAGATTTTGGTGAGTATAATAATGTTTTGCTCGTTCGATAGTTGGAATGTTGTCTCTAATAACACTAGCCAAATAAATCTATGCTACTTACCCAAATTCTTAGAGAGAACATCTCGAGTTGATCACTAACGTGAATGGGATAGTTACCTAAGGATGAACACACCGAGGTCAAAGCCGACAGCTTTCTATACGACCAATATCGAGAATTGATGGTTGCCGAGAATAATATTACAAATTGAATTAGATTTAAAACAAAATTTACCGGCTAAAAACCTTTTGCGAATTAACAAAGGAGGCATGCATAATTTACTTTCCATGACATGAATAGGTGTACTACGTATAAAACCACCAATCACACGCATTGCCTGGTTCTGTATTTATCTAATTTCACAAGATTAGTTTGACAGCTATTGTCATATAGAAAACTGGCGTAGTCGATTCCGACTACGCCAGTTATATATGTATATGTATAACCGTCTCAAACGCTACTGGACTAAATGGAATGAAAATTTTTGCATATGCATGATATGAGAGAAATGGGACGAAATGGGCGTGGCGCACGCCGATATTTGCACACCTCTAGTACCTAACCTACCTGAGATTAGATTACTTCACCGGTTTATTTTCGTCCCATATCTCTCATATCATGCATATGCAAAATGTTTCATTGCATTCTCAATAAACGATTGGAATGGTATTTCGAGAGTTTACGTTTGTTTCCTGAAAACATGGTAGGTTTCAGAAAGTCGCGTTCTTGCTTAGATAATCTAACTTGTTTGGCTTCTCATATACAGTTAGAATTTACAAATAATTTAACATCATTAGGATTTTTTATAGATGTAAAAAATGCCTATAACAATGTAGATATTACTAGTTTGATAAAGGCTCTTGAGGAATTTAAAGTAGGACCTAAAATAAGCTGGTATTTGTGGTGTTTTCTGGGTCACAGAATATTAGAAATTTCTTCTGATGAATGCATCATGTCACGTTGGACAGGTCGAGGATTAGCTCAGGGCGATCCTTTACTCCGCTTCTATTTAATATATATACTATAAATATATGCAAAAGTTTTAATAATGTTAATGTTTCTCAATATGCTGATGATTTCGTTGTATATACACAGTCAGGTCATAAATTCTGTCACAAGTTTAATATAAAATAATTGAAACAAGTTTATTCATTATGTAACCATTTATACCTATACCAAAATGAACTTAACGAAACATAGATTCTTATGACAATACAGGCCTTCAATCTGCGCGGCAAGTCTATCGCAGCACGAACGAGGTCCATGTCAATATCGGCGGCTGCCTTAATCAAGGATGTCTTGAGTGACTCCAAATTGGGATGAGGCTTTGAGCACGCCTTTTCCTCCAAGTGTTGCCATATCTTGTAATCTAACGGACTCAAATCTGGACTGGAGGAGGGCCAGTCTTCGTGCCGGATGAAGTCGATTTCACGCGCCGCCAGCCAGTCTTGTGTGCTCTTCGCTCTATGAGCTGGCGCCGAATCTTGTTGGAATACCCAGTGCCTGTTACTATGGAATGTGACAATCATAGTGTCACGAAAAGAAAAAAAGGACATTACAAACAAAAGTTCAAAGTCAAATGGTGCAGACAGGTTCTCAACTTCCCTTTTTTGGCTAAATACTTTTACAAATTACACGGTATTTTTTTTAAATACACAGTAACTTACTGTAGAAACACCGTATTTTCACTCTAGTAAATTCAACACAGTAATTCTCAATTTTCATAATGAGACACTGACATAATACATTATTTATTTATCTGTGACACTGACTTCAATTCAAAGACTTTAATCACATCACAGGCTCTTCAGCAGTATTCACAACCGTACGATAATTATCGTACACGTACGATAATTTCAGGTCAACGTGCGAGGTACGATGGTACACTACTAACGTACGCAGATTATATAATATATATATAATATAATATATATGTTATATATTATTATACATATATATAATAATTCCACTATGAATATTATGATGCACAATTTGAGAATTGAACTGACAGCCAATAGTCCACTTGCAAATACGATTGTTTTCTGCTGTTAGTGTCAGCACCATTTACTGGCTAATATCTTTCTTAGGAACGCATACATGCCGCCACTTCATGTCTCAATCATTTCATTGGTTGCTATTAATTGTCTTTTTACAATTGACCGTTACAATATATCATGGGGTTAGTGGTGGCAATTTATATTCACAAGAAATCTTCTAAAGGAAGCAATATTCTGAGGCACCAAATATTGAGAATAAACAGAGGGTCTATCGTCTATAGTTATCGATATACTTACTACGATCATTTTGATACAAATTTGTAAAAATACGATAATTTTACGGCCCTGGTACGATAGCTGCCTGGCCGGGTCAGGTTGTGAACACTGCTCTTCAGTCTTCACATTTTACATAGTGAATAATTGTAAATCAATCGAATATTCTAATTTGTACTGAGCATACTAATTTGCCCATAGGTACTAATAAATAACCTTGAATTCTATCGTATTATCTCATATTTTATCTAACACACCGATTACAGATATTTTTCGCTCCTTTTGTTAATGACCTGCTCTTTATATGCATGTGGATAATAGGCTTTAGAGTAAAATGTCTATTACCATAAATAACAATGTTGTGTCGGGCCCAGAAGAACGACACATTCCAGCACACTTGTCGTTTGGTCAATTTATGTTTGACCAGTTAAAAAATGGAAGAGACAATGTCGCTCTTGTAAGTACATTTACATAAGATGTTCAATAAATAAGTAGGAACCTAGTCAAACTATGGCTTTGACTCAGCTTTACATTTACCTTTGCGGGTTTTTGTTGAGTTATAGAATAACAACCTACCTGTATCATTTATACCATACATACCTACTGTTGGTTATAAAAACTACTGCTATGCCATATAATATCCTCCCTTGGCAGGTTTGGCTTTCTAGTAAATCACATTTGTATAGCACACATTGCAGTCATAAAGATGCTGTCACCCTTAGCATGTTTGGCTTTCTAGTAAATCACATTTAAACAGTGCATTGTAGTTGTAAAGATGCTGCCACCCTTAGCGGGTTCTGCTATCTAGTAAATAACATTTAAACAGCACATTGTAGTCATAAAGATGCTTTGTGAAGTCTAAGTAGTCTATCATAACCATTGACCAGGTTGCAGGGGTTTTGTTTTGAGTCACAAACCATTTTGGTCACGGTTGCATTGGTCACTTCCTCATAATACATACATAGCTCTTAGTTATCTGTGGTTCAACATGAGTTCATTAATATGTATGTTCTTCAGATAAGTGCTGAAACAGGAGAGTCCATCACATACAGGTACATCCTGCAGAATAGTGTGAACCTGGCTGTGAAGCTCCGGCAGCTAGGACTGAATCGTGGCGATGTAGTGACACTGACCAGTGAAAACAGGTTCGAGTTCATGATTGCTTCTTTAGCCGTCATGTACTGTGGGGCTGTGCTCTCTACTCTGAACATAACTTACTCGCCTGGTAAGAATTGTTGCTTAAAAAGCTAATATCTAACTAGATATTAGCTATTAGCTAACTCCTTGCCTTTCATTCTTTTTCTCTTATTTGTTTGAGTGGATACAACTATTTTTGTATGTGATAGTGTAAATCAGTGGCAATCCAAAAAATAATAAGGTCTAGATTCTGTGTTCCACTCCAGAAGATCGAAAATACGTATTTTTAGATTCAATTGCTTCTCAACATGTTAAAAATTGGATTAATATTATTTTCTCACTTTATGAGTCATTAATTTGTTTTGACCATAACTGAATATAATGCAAATGAAATTCAGTGGCAATCCAAAAAATTACAGGGTCTAGTCTAGATTCTGTGTTCCTCCAGAAGACCTATATATGTGATCTGAATAAACTAGAAATACATCTGTTTCAATATCACTATTTACTTATTCAATACATGTTGCTGTATATTGCACATATATATTTATTATTATTATATATATAACAGGATTTTGTAACGTTTTTTCGGAAGATTTTCTAATTTTAAAATTTAAATTGGCTATTTCAACTGTTAATATTGCTTTTTCTTTGAACAATATAAAAGTATGGGTATGTGGCCTTACTCAAGTACCTATCTACTATTATATCCTGAATTGACATTTCTTTGTAGGGTGTAACATGCAGGTACACAAATACAGGGTAAAAACAACAGGGTGTGTCATAAAGACACACAATAGAAGTTTCGTCACACAAAATGGTTACGGATAAGGATTTCAAAACCCTACCATAAAAGAGTCACTTAAAAAATCAATTAGTTTATTAATTCTTGATTTCAGTTTTTTTTGTATGATTTTTATCTGCCATCAGTTGCTTTTTTTTTTTGCAAATGAGTTGATGGCATGTTGGATCTCAACTCATTAGTTGGTATCTTTCATTACATAGTCATAGTCATAGTAATTTATTGATAACAAAATAAGTTACAGGTCATAAAGTTGTATACAATTAAAAATAATATAACTAAATAGTAATAATAATTATACACTAATGGGAGGTTCTCCAAGACATATGATATTTTCAGCACTATTTGTAGTAAGATAAATAAATATGTGCTCCAACCCAACCAAAAGCATGAGCAGAGTGTCCTGTTTAAAAGTAATAATAATAATTGATTTCTCCTAATAACTAGTAATGTTTGTGTTTCAGGTGAAATCTCCCATGTTTTAAAGATAACCAAACCAAAAGTGATATTCACCTCACCAATCACTGCCCAGAATGTCCATGATTGCTGCAAAGACCAGTCCTATGTGAAGCATGTGATAGTATTTGGAGATTTTGATGTGATTCCGGGACTGATGTTCAATGATTTGATAAAGGAGAAAGTGGATGTGGATGGGTTTGTTCTAGAAGATGTGAACGGTGCTGAGGATGCCGTGGCTGTCATGTGTTCATCTGGAACTACAGGGTTGCCTAAAGGAGTGATGCTCACTCATGTTAACTTCCTGACTTTAGCTGCACATTTTCAGTAAGGTTTTAATTATATTTATTTAATTATACAGGTTCTAAGAACCTACATATGGCACCAGTCTCTCACAATGCAAGTACCTACCTAAATGTGTCTGTACCCCATAGTTTTATATAGTTTATAAGTATATTTTAGTAACTTCTGTGAGAGAAAATAAATAAATATTATTATTATATTTTACCCGCCTCTGTGGTCTAGTGGTTCAATCCCCAGGGGTAGCAATATTGTGCTGGTTGGTGGTAGGATATTGCTTATGTCTACCTGGCTAGCTACCACCATCTTACCTAATTCTCTCGTCATAATAACATTGTGTTCCGGCATTTAGAGGTAACACAGCCAGTTCCTCAGTTTGTTGAGGATTCCGGGTGAAGTGCGCCTCCACCTTCGACCTTATCTCAACTTGCATTTGCATGCACATTGCATTTCAAAGGGTGACTTGCATATTTGACACTGAACACCGGTGTAGCGATTCTCAAACAAACAGAAAGTTTTCGGATTCAACTTGGAATCCGATAGATTTTAACGTTATTCCAAACAATTTCAAAAAAACTTTTTTGTGAACTTTCAGATACTAATGTCAAATTGTTTGATTTCGGGGCTAAGAATAGCGTTCTCGAATTCTGCATATGAAGCTTCTAAATTTGATCTATAGGTCTAAACTTGAGAATAGCTATAGGTACTGGTGATACAGATAATGTATTCTTATTCAGAGTGGGGGTGACCAATGGTGACTGACGTCCCAGATACCATATATGTTCCTGTAATTTTATTGTTTTACCCCATAATAGACATCTGCAAAGGTTGGGCTGTTACACAAAATGCATGAATTTTGTTGCAATTTAATTAAAAACTTGAATCCATCAATCTATAATAGGAAACGTAGCTGAAGTATCTACCAACCTTCTACTATAAATAGGAGGGTTCCAAAATTAATTGTTGTAAGAGTAGTACCAGGCTAGATACCTAAACAACTACTTATAGTCTTAAAATATTGTATTGATGGACAACTTGATGCTTCTATTGCAGGTATTATCTCCAAACATCACAAGATAAAAAGAAAACCGAAGTGATAACAGGGCTGTCTCTCATTCCTTGGTTCCATGCATATGGCTTCATCACCACGTTCGCAGTCCTCGCTTTGAACATCAAAGTGGTCTTTTTGATTCGTTTTGAAGAGCAGCAATTCTTGGAGACTATTCAAAATTATAAGGTAAGCACCACACAATTTTAATAGTTCCACCATACCTATTTCTGTGTTCCAGTATGAGGTTTCCGATGAAATTACTGCCCCAAGTTGACGAACGCAATGCAGTGCCGTGTAGGCTATGTACACAGTAATGCATTGTTAAAGGCAAGAGATTAATTGTGTGATACTTGCTTGTTCCTTTCTCCTAGCTGTTTGAAAAAAATCGGCCACTAGCCATGACCATGAACTAACGGTAATAGAAATAACTAAGACTAACTGATGGGCCGTGCCTATTACACCATCATGATGTAATGAGACTGGTGGGAGGGAAGAAAATTTATCCGCATGCTATGTTGTCTTACTGAATCTGTTTTACCAATGACTATCCTTACATTTGCCATATGGGAAGCACTCTTTGCCAAAGAACAAGCTTTCTTAGCTTATTTTGGTGACGAGGGCTCCACATTTTTATGTAGTTTTACAACAGTTATAAATGATTTCTATTTTTTTTTTATTTACATTAAATAAATAGAGAAAAATAAATATTACAGAACATCCATTTCACACATCGCCATCTAGTAGCTAAGCATAGCTTGTAATATGGGAACTAGATTACGGATAGAATACTTAAATACTTTTGTAAATACATACATACTATATGATACAACACCCAAACACAGAACAAACATTTCATCACACAGATGTTTGTTCTGGGTGGGAATCGACCCACAGCCTACAGCGCAGAAGGCAGCGTTACTACCAACTGAGCTATGAGGCTTGTTTATATTGACTTTACGTTTGAATCAGGTAAACATGACGACCCTAGTACCGCCACTAGCGGTTTTCCTAGCGAAGCATCCGCTTGTGACGAAGTATGACCTGACTTCGCTGGTCGAGGTGTGGTGTGGCGCGGCGCCTCTATCCAGCGAAATACAGAAGGCTGTCTCCAAAAGGTTGGTACAGGCATGGACCAAATTAATCTATAAATATTACAGGACATTACAGGGTATTTATTTCACACAGCGCCATCTAGCCCCAAACTATGCATAGCTTGATAAGGGAAGTAGATGACGGATAGAATACTTAGATACATTTTTTTTATTGTATCTATTTTCCGACACTACCACAAAGACAACCAATTGCTCGCTTATGAGCCTTGTGAGGCACATATGGAGGCGGCTCGTAAAGTTTGGCACCAGCAGTAGCCTCGAAAGCATTTATGAGAACATAGCGCAAGAAACCCGGGACCTTTCGCAGCACTTACTGTGGGCCACCCGAAGTCACCAGTTAGTGTCCATGTTTTGGTTTTGGTTTGCATGACATAATATATTGCACCTTAATATTACTACTAATAATATTTTATGTAGATTTAAACTTCATGAAACAATATTTTTGATTAACAATATGCCTTGTCAGAACAAGGTATCTTGTTAACGTTTACGGTATTTGGGTACACCTGTGTATTTGTAAATAACTAACCAAATGAAGTACCTATTAGTACAGACAGGGTGGTGAAATGAGATATATAGATGACTAGAGTAATAAGATGAAAAAGTAAAAAATAGACCATTGGTAGATAGATAATTTTTAAAACATATAGCGCTTTTTTCTTCAATCTCGTTTTTCCTTCACATAGATTCACTTACCATCCAGCTGCTTTTTCGTCCATATTTAGGGTTCCGTACCCAAAGGATGCCAACGGTACCCTATCACTAATCCTCTGTCTGTCCGTCCTGACGTCCGGCTTTCAGCGAGCTGTATCTTATGAACCGTAATAGACAGTTGAAATTCACAGTGTGTATATCTTTTACCGTAAATTCCATTTAATTTAAAATGAGACGGCGAATAATCGTTTGATGTATAACAAATAATACAAAAAATTGGCCAAGCGTAAGTCCGACAAACAATAGCGATTGACTCGGTCGCACGAATGCTCAAGAACTAAATTTAGCAAAAAAAAAAAAAAGTGTTTTGCCTTGAAATGTGGGTCGGAACTTTCGACGTGCGTCGGACTCGCACTTTGCTGGTTTATTACATAGAAATATTCATTCATTGAGCCTAGTTAATTTAGCTAGACCCCTAATTAATATGTGCACCACCAACCACCTCTTTAGCCATGAAATCCTCTTCATCCAAGGGTTGTCTGGAAGAAATCGCTTCTTAGCGATTTCTTCGAGTTCGCCCATTGTTTATACATTTTTTTTTCGTTAATTAGTTCTATTTTTAAGGTGTGCAATAAAGTATTTTCATTCACTCACTCGAGAAATATATACCGGCAGTGCCTAACTATAGAATGAATAGAATGAAGTACCACCTACCTATGAATAGTCAAAATATTTTTATTTTTATTGGTAACCTTAGTACTCCATCTGAATTTTCTACCGTTTCCTTATCCATTTGTCTTAATAGCATTAGTAGAAGCCTGTCTTTGAACACAGACTAATATGCTTGCAGGACTGGTATAGATTTCATAAAGCAGGGTTATGGCCTTACAGAAGTAACAATGGCTTGTTGTGTGGATCTAACGAGTGGAGAGAAAGTGGGCTCCTGTGGTACCCCGGCACCTGGCATGAAAATTAAGGTACCTACATAAGGAGAGGGAACAAACCGGACATTCCCCACGTACAACGGACCACTTAAGAAGGCCCAGTAGTCTTACTTTCCCATACGAACGTAGTTCCATTTTCATTTCGAAATGGCAAGACTGATTCAAAAGTTTTTTTTCAGGTATAATCCGATAGGGATAATCTGTGTCTGTGGTGCGTTACTTTTTCTAAAAAACGAATACAAACCAAAATATATGGAAAAGAGTTTTTAAGTTTTTGAGAGAGACCTGCAAAATATCATGTGAATCGGACTTACCACTTCGAAATGAAAAAGGAACTATGTTTGTACTGGAGAGAGAAATTCACCGGTACTCCGGGGCCCTCTTAAGAGCCTAAGTGCGGTCCCGTTTCCGCATCCGTTTCTTACATTTACTTATATTTTACATAGAAAGGAACAATTTTTTTTATTTTTACAACGGCCGTGGTCACGGGTTGACTCATAGAATATAAAAAGGTACGCGATGAAGACCCGGTTTTGTTGTTAATTACGTATAATAATCGCGATAACTTAAATAACGTTTTTATATCACCGGAATTGATTTATCAAAGTTTGTATGGAAAACGGTACAAGACCATCAAAAACTGAGTTATTGGCCAATCCGCATAGTGTCTACAAATCTTCGATCTCGACATTCTCGACCCATACTAACCTACCACTCGAGTGTCAGTCCACTAACCGCACATGTTGGGGCAGCTCGGCTCACGGTTCTACTCTCTTCTTGCACATACTCTTCATTATTGACGGTCGTAACCCGTCCTGGAATGGAGGCATTAATATCTGCATCTGC
This sequence comes from Venusia cambrica, assembly GCA_951394065.1. Classification (NCBI taxonomy): domain Eukaryota; kingdom Metazoa; phylum Arthropoda; class Insecta; order Lepidoptera; family Geometridae; genus Venusia; species Venusia cambrica. The sequence goes on from OX596042.1 coordinate 8,662,989, forward strand.
CTACTAATATATCTAGCTACTAATTATAATTATCTCGATTAACCAACAAATCATATTTTCACATATTTATCGTAACATAATAAATATAAATGCATGCAGCATGCAGAGAGTGCCAGATTATATTAAAAAAACTCCCAGTATTTGCTATGGATTCAGACATCTTAATATACACACTACGGATAGTTCATTCTTGACAAGCTTATACTCAGCGCCAACGTGTCAATAAGTTTTTTTTTTATTGTACGACAGGGTTGTGCTTGGCGGAGGACAAGATCTCACCTGATTTTCAATTTATAATAAGGCCGATGGTGGAAGCGCACCTCACCCGGAATCCTCAACAAACTGAGGAACTGGCTATCTTACCTCTACACATTTTTTTTTCAAGAATTGTTGCTATGACGACACCCGTTACCAGCAACCAAAAAAAAAGAATTTGAAACACCCCGTTTTTGTATATCCTTGAAAGCAACCAATGGTTGGTGTTAGCTCGCATTTACTTAAAAGTTGATTTGGTAGGTTATTGACATAGAAAGCGGTGAGAAGGTCGGCCCGCACAAGGAAGGCGAGCTTTGGATCAAGTCGCCCCTGCGAATGAAGGGGTACATGGGCGACCAGGCGGCGAGCGACGCGCTCGTTGACCGCGAGGGGTTCGTGCGCACGGGCGACATCGGGTACTACGACGCAGACGGCAGCTTCTACATCGTGGACCGGCTGAAGGAACTCATCAAGTACAAAGGGTTCCAGGTATGTTGCACCTCAAACGGAAGGGAGCAAGAGAACACTTTGTACGTTTGGAAGTCGCTGCGTCATAAATAAATTAATATTACAGGACATTAATTTTACACAGCGCCATCTAGCCCCAATCTGAGCATAGCTTGTAACATGGGAACTAGATTACGGATAGAATACTTTTTGTAAATACATACATACTATGTGATACAACACCCAAACACAGAACAAACATATATATTATCACACAAATGTGTGTCCTGGGTGGGAATCGAACCCAAAGCCTACGGCGCAGAAGGCAGAGCTACTACCAACTGAGCTATGAGCCTTGTTATCTATGACCTTCATGCTCATGCTCCGTGGTCTAGTGATAAAGCGTGTGGCTCGAGCTTGACCCAGAGCTTCTGGGTTCAATTCCCGGGTTGGGCACATCTTTGTGAATGTGTTTTTACAGTTTTGTTAGTACTGCATGTCCAGTTCACTTTTACTATCCGATAAGTAAGATTATTCCCCTCAGGGTGACAACGACAACTTCCTAAAATGACAACTTCCGAAAACGACAACGCGTATTCTCGACCCTTTTTTTTAAGGTCTTTTGCCACTGACTGTGGATAGCCATCAAGCCCGTCAAATGGATACAGAAAAAAAAAAGTTTTTTTTTTATTTTGTTACTTAGCCAAGCCAAGTTTTAGTTGTTTTACTTGATTAAAAGGTGTTCAGTAACGAATTTGTAATTTTTGGAAGTTATCATTCTAGGAAATTGACGAGTTTAGAATAGCCGTTCCCGGAAATTGTCGTTGTCACCCTGAGGGTTTGAAAGGCACGTTAAGCTGTCAGTCCCTGGTACTGCGTGGTGGTGTCGCGTAGTCTGCCACCAGTGCTGTATCACGGCCCACTGGAGACGGAACGAATCATGCTAATGCTTGGATACAACATAATGTTCGTGTATGATAACTTATGTCAGGTGGCGCCCGCGGAGCTGGAAGCGTTATTGCTACAACACAGCGGTGTGGCGGAGGCTGGCGTCGTCGGCCTGCCCGACGAGGTGGCAGGCGAGTTGCCCGTCGCCTTCGTGGTGCGACAGACAGGCGCGACGCTCGCCGAGAGAGAACTAGTAGAGTTCATCGCCTCTAAGGTAAGTTTACACGTTGCTTCTCGTTTTGAAATGAGTGCACATGACAGTTTTTCTGAAATTAAGATAGCGGCGCGTCCAAGCCTAGAACCACCTAGTATGCCATCCAAAATTAAAGATCGCTAGATTATCGCTGCTATTATTATAGTAGAGCTTCAGGTAAGTGCTACGAACATTTTTTTTATACGACTTGGAGACGGGACAAGCAAGTAGTCCACCTGATGTTAAGTGCATCTCTTGTCTATAACAATGCCTTACTGCGTAGATCACGTCCAATGAGGCATAAAGGTGTTAAGCCTCGCGTGCCCGTAATTTCACCGGCAACCATACCCTTCAAACCGGAACACAGCATTGCTGGTTGGCGGTTGAAATGGTATGGGGTAGTACTTCCCCGGACGAGCCCTTTCACAATGGGCTCTACTACTCTCACCCAGTGTGCACTCATTTCTGTTGCCAAGCAGCATTGCTGTGTTCCGGTTTGGATGATTGCCAGCGAATGCCAGACATCCGAGACTTTATGGCTCGAGTTACCATACCGCATAGGTCTTGTGATTTGTAGATATGACCTATGCAATGTGGTTACATGACGAAACATCATCTCGCGACATCGCGACGTAATATTTTGGCACCTTATGATTTATTCACATCAACAGCCCGTCTACTGTTGGACATGAACAGGCATGTCGAAAGATAGCAGATGTTTTTTTTTGCATTGAGCAAAATGCTGCTGCATATCTTTGCGAGTGGTGTCTTAGTCGCTTTCTACGATTTGCAAAGGGTAATTTGAAGGAATGACCTGGAGTTGGCCATTTGCCCTTGGCACAGCCTGAATACTTCTATCCATAGCACAAATATTTATTAGACGACATGCATCTAATAAATATTCGTCAGTCGTTACTTAGGCTAGAATTTTCTTAATGAGGTTTTGTGACAACTTTAAAAAAAATCTAGCAATTCTAGGAAAATGTCCTGTTAATGCCTCGCTGCCACAAAACAATATGAAATCGTGCTTTTTATATTAACAACTGGCAACTTGGTTGGCAACTTAGTTTGCTAAATGTAGGTATTCAGTAATTTATTTCAAGTTCACTTTCATTTCGCTTGGACAATCAAGGCTGTAAAAGGCGGAAATTCCAAGCGCTATTCGTATCGACATGAATTATATAGGTACAAGGTTACAACCAATTACTTTCGTAGCTAGTTCTTAGTAGTTCCTTCTTTACAATAAAGTACAATACAATCTCCGTCGTACTATGTATATATTTTTTTATACTACTAGGAGAGTGCATCTCTTGCCTATGACAAAGCCTTACTGCGTAGGTCACATCCACAAAGGATATAAGCCTACACGGCACTGTATTGCACCCGTCAACTTGAGGCATAAAGGTGTTAAGCCTCACGTACCCGTAATTTCACCGGCAACCATACCCTTCAAACCGAAACACAACAATGCTGCTTGGCGGCCGAAATAAGTATGGTGGTAGTTATTCTCCGGACGAGCCCTTTCACAAGGAAGGGGCTTCTCATATAGACTCTTCTTATATAGAGGTACCTTAGCATGCTGATCATGTGATGAGCATACTCTAAAAAGTATTTATTTAAGTGTGGTCTTGTCTAAAATTAACAAGCTGCTAATACCGCACTGACTACCCATGCCTACCACCACTTTGTTAGTTATGTTTTGTATAAAAATCATAGAAGTACCTATTACGTTTGTTTTGGTTTCAGGTGTCGCCAGCGAAGCATCTACGCGGCGGTGTTATATTTATCAATGAAATACCTAAGAACGCTTCTGGAAAAATTCTCAGGAGAGAATTGAGAACAATGCTGAAAAGTCATGTGAAAAGCAAGCTTTAGGTAACAATAGTAACCAGTATTTATGACCTTTTGTTAATTCTTCCATAATTAATGTTTTTGTTATGTTGATTATTGTTTTAATAAAACATTTAATAAAAATATAATAAATATTCATTTTATTTACATAACATATAGGCAAGGTATGTCCAAATTATGAAAATAATACAAATCAATTTGATCATTTACTAGCTAGGTTGTCTTTTAGCTGTTGTGGTAATTTGTTAAGAGCATAGTTATGCAGTTCATCATTAACAGCTGCTAAGACTCCTGTTTTGTTTGGCTTAGGCTCGTTGGCTCCATACTTGTAGAAGTTTCCAATAATATCAGTAAGCTTGCCACCAGCTGCTGATAAAACTGCTTCTGGAGCGCAAGTGTCCCACTTTTTGCATCCAGGGCTTGCAAACAAGTATAAGGACGCTTTTCCTTCTAAAAGTTGGAGCACCTATAAAAACAGAATTGCATTAGCATCTGAAGTAGCACCTACATACCAGATACCTATACATCATACAGTGTACAGTACTGCTCTTTTGACTATTGTTGATATTGTAATTTATGGAAAATTTATTGATACTTTGCTCTGTGTATTATACAATACTGTCAACTATCATCTCACTGATTAGAATACAACAATGTATTGGATTCATTATCCTGTCGCAACAAAATATAATGATGATGAGATGCAGTATGTACTTATTTGTTGTAATTAGTTAAAACTACTTTTTTTTATCCTAATCATAATCTTGCATTCTAACTCAAAAACATTTTTTTCTAAGATTTTAGCTTTTGTTTTTCATGTTGTAAGTAATGGTGTTTATAACATACTTTGTACCCTGCACCTCCCACTCTGATGATCTGAGATGCACTCATTGCTTGTAGTGCCTGTTCTACCACAGGGTTGGAATGACTGCGGGTAGTGGTGATGACTAGGGAGTCAGGGGGAGGGGCAAGACTGAAGCCCCCCACACCGGCACCCTGCAACCCCCATATTGTCCTGCCTAGTATCTTCTCACTGCCAGCCATGGTAAAGTAAGGCTGGTGGATGACTCCGGCTATTGGTTTTTCATTTACTGATATTCCAATCAGAACAGTCACATGTTCAAGGAATCCTATAAAAATAAATATGGTATTACAATAATGCATTGGTTGAGCAGCCATGCAACATTATCATAATGAACATTATTAGCAACGATTAAGTGTCCATGCAGCATTCTCTATAGGTAAATGGTAAATAATGAGAAGGAAATTCGAACTCCATTGTTAGATATGTGTGCCAATTGTTATTCAATGCAAAGCTAAAGTCACTGTGTCTACCAAAACCTTACATTTAATTTACCATAATTGGATTGTTGTAAGCTTAAATACCACTTCATACTAATAAATGGATGAGCTAAATACATTTTCCATCTTTCCCAAGGATCTCTCTTCAACATAAGGCCACCTAAAATTGGACACAGTTTCATAAAAATGATAACCATAACACCTTCAATTTGAATGATCCTCACAATCAAGCAGAGCAAGCTAAGTACACTTTGTAGGAAAGTTATAAAATAGCACAGAATTAAAAGTAGTTTTGTACCTTGAGTATATTCAGCTGTGCCATCCAAAGGGTCAACCCACACAACTATGTCTTCTTCTTTAACACTTTGAAGATTGATTGGACATTCAAGGGACAGCACTTCTTTATCTGTTTCCACAACAATCCAATCACTGGGGACATCACCCTGACAAGATTATATTGTTTTAGAGGTATTCTTTCTAAATGGACTTTTGGTTCAGTTTGATTTGTCACAAATGTATTTCTTATAAATGTTAATAAGAAATACATTTGTGGGATCACCTAACAAACAAACCTCATTATCTGGATTGTCTTCTTCACCAATGATGTTCAGTTTGGGATACTGAGCACTCAGCGATGCAATGATACATTTTTGTACTGACCTATCAGCCTCGGTTTGATAGTCATCTTTACCCTGAAGGACAACAAATGGCAAACTGTAGCTGATAAAGAAAGGTTGGTAGATAGGTAACTGGCTACTAGTTTGGCACATCTAACTATTTAATAAAAGTATTGTACTTACCTTTTCTACTATTCCAAGTTCGCCTTTACTCATTACATCACGAACTATTTTCCCAGCTCTGTTGGCAACAGATACAGAGGAAGCCAAAACTCTCACGATAAGAGGAACGTTAGACATGGTAACAACTCAAACCCTATTTACTTCTATTGATATCAGGAAAGGTAGTAGGTACGTTCTCTTCCGAGTTCAAGCAGCGATTTACCAGCCAGACCAGGCAGGCTGTATGTTTTGTTTAATAAGTCGGTCGTCGTCGCTCGCTTGGAAATCAAAACAATACTTTCTCTCTTCTCTTCCCTCCCTTTACTTTACTAAAGGCAGGGGGTGACAGCTCAAGTTCATCACTATCCGTTTTGGCGCTGCTGTCGCCATATAATACAGATAATCTATTTAGAATACTTATGTGTATTATATGTGGCGACAGTATTTATCTATTTTTGTTCATTCAAATTGAACAAGACTTTTTCCCTAGCTGTCAATCAAATCAAATCATAACAACGGATTTTTTTGATGTCGATGAGTGTTGTGTTTCGTTCGATTTTAACTAAGTTTATCTGCGACTTCTTATTGTATTAGTCAAGTTGAGTTCAATTATCGCTCCTCCAAATAAATACCAGATCTTGGAATGCGTGTGTGTCGAGATAAATGTTGAATTATCTTTCCTCCACACAGGCTGCCACGGAGAACTGGGTGCGGTACTGTGCAGCTTTGATGTGTATCAGGAGATAGAGACTCGAGGATCTACTAAATAGCGAGCCGAGCCGTTGTTGAACTAGAGTGAATAGAAAATATGGGGACTAACATGTGTTGGTAACTGTAGTTCCATAAGTGAAACACCCCAGCTTTATTGTATGTATCCTTGTCATTCATCAAAACTAGTTTAGCCAAGAAAACGTTACAGACAGACTGCGACCTTGATTTTGATAGATAGTACATTAAAAAAAAGAGAGTACCTACAGTGACAAAAAAAACATAACATTCAACATCAAATAGCTTTGCCTTCACCTTACCTACCTGGTTTCAAGTAATTTTAATATTATCAAATTCTAGAAATTAGTCATCAAAGAAATGACTTCTCGACTTGATCTTATAAGGTTATTAGAAAAATAGCGACCTCGATACCGATTTGGGCATAGTAGCGCCATATTATCACAAAATATAACAAAATAGCGAGTAGTTCACTCTTCTACGACTGGCTCGATACTGCCCCGACGAGAGCGCGCACTGTTTTTATAGGCCGAGTGACGTCACGCAAGTTGTTTACTCGTCGTCGGATGGCACCTCAATTTAAATGTAACAATATAGTATATAGGCCAAAGGTGGAAATGCATTTCCCAGGGATCCTCAACAGTATGAGGAACTGGCTATCTTAACTCTAATAATGCCGGTAAACAACAAGTTAGAATGGTTGACATAGTAACAGACTTACAAACAGTATCTATATTAAGGTGCTCTTATTCTCATATATCTTATAACAGATCTTTTTTGCAGTGTTGGAGGCTACATTAGTTACTATTAATCATACATACTGTAAGAAAAGGAAAGAGAGCTACAATAAAGATGAAGTCCCAAAATCACATGCAGAATCTGCTGCTGTAATTCCAGTTAAATTATGAATAAAGTAATGAAGGGTGTAATTTAAAATATGTGTCCAAGATGCATTAACCAAAAGAAAATAAATTGTATACCAACATAAACTTATTTTATTGAGCATGAATTTAATCAAAATTTGATAATAAGGGTCAATTAAAAACAAGGAATAGAAATACCTACTATTCCTGTTTCAAATTGACTCTCATAAAAATATAAATATTGTAAAGCAATCCCCAAATAATCATCGATAATTTAGCACATCACTAGAGATGTGCTAAATTACTATATTATATTCACTATATAAGATTAGATAAATCGTTGTAAGCACTATGCATTCTCACTCATTCTTTAGGTTTTAGTTCAAACATTCTTCCATTACACTCTGTCAAAACTGGCGAATGCAGCCAAAACGGAGTACAATCCAAATTTGTACTATCCAAATTTGGAGCTGTCCTATCTATAGAATACGATTACATAGTTATTGAACAAAGTTTGTGTGAGGATTAAAGTTTGTCGATCTTTGCCAAAGGAAAATCTAAGATTGTTGGTAGGTTGGTACTTCAATCTCAATGTTGTCGCATTGGTCGTTATATTTACGAAAGGGCACTTTGACAAGTTCGTTTGCCGGTAAATTTAGGTTGGGTAGGTAGGTATACTGAAGGTTGTTTTTGCAACAAAACTGACATTGATAGATACCTGTCATGGAGACAGTCTTCGAATGGTCCTTACCCCTACCTTTAAGGATCGTAAAGTGACAATGTCAAAATGTGTCAAACAAAAGTGGTGTCGGTAAAGTGTCGCGAGTGTTATGGTTTTTCGACGCGTCGTCGGTAGCTCTTTTTGTTTCTGTTCCAATTCTGCATTCATAGACTGCTAGATTTAGAATATTTATGCTTAAAACTTTTTTCAATTACAACCGATAATACTTTGCTTGGAAAGCTGCTTTTGTGTAGATTAATTGATATTAGATATAAATTCAGTCAAATAAATTATGTTTAGTAAAATATTTTAAAGAAGTCGTTTCTTATAAATATTTTGTGATTTGTGTAATGACGTCATTATTTTTTATTATTTGTTTACATTATAAAAAAATATGTTAATGTCGGTATTTGTTTATATTAAGATCATCACAATCTTATCATAGTTTCAGGGCTAAATTAAGCTTTAACTATACATCGTGGATTTTTGAACAAATTTTTTTTTAAAAGAACCGGAATAACCGCGAAAATATTGTTTTGGTTATAAAATGTGTGAATAAATATGTTTGTACTACGGAAGGTTTCTTTTGTTTTTTTCTGCTTAATATTGAATCTATTAACTCATAAAACATCAAAAAACATAGTCTAGCCCTTCATTTTTAAATTAAAAATCTTTGTATGCATAGAGATCTATTTCTATGTTTTTTACTCTGATATTTTTATTCGAATCTACTTGCCTTTACTCTGATACACATTACGTGTCATTCCTCATTCGATTCAACGCGCCTACTCACCATAGACAAAAAACATACACAAGTAGGGTTCAATTCCAAGGAGTCGAGTCATAAATTAGCCTCTAAGTGCCGATGACAGAAGAGCAGGGAGATGTCAGCTCAGATCAGCGCGACCTGAGCTGACGTCACTAGGCGCGCGGGGCGGATAATATTTTATTTCATTTATAACTCTTGCCTATAACAAAACTTTACTGCGCCAGTCATATGCACAATGAAGGTGGTAGTACTTCCCCGGATGAGCCCTTTCACAAGAAACTCTACTACTCTTACTTGTTTCGCAACATGCTGCTCCATTTGCCCCAAGTGTACTCCGGGCTTTACTTCTAGCAGTACCTACGTAATGCTACCTTCTACTAGTTAGCTAGCTAGTTACCTACTAGGGCATATATAAAAAAAAGTAATGAAATGCACTTCTTGAATAAAGTTTTATTTATTATTTACTAACTTTACAGATATAATTTTGCTTGTAGGTACCACGTAAAATGCAACAAAACACAGGTAAAATATTATAGTTTCAATAACAGTTAAAGGCACTTGTTTTATAATAAAAATAACAATAGAAAGGAAGCTATAATTTATCATGTCAGATTCCATAGGATTTTCGAAAAAATAGTCTTGTAATAATTATTTCAAGTACAAATGATACTAACGATGAAGGCAGACATAAAAGTAAATTTTGTATGAGTAACAAAATAGTATATCGTAAACACTCAACTTTATGTATAAAAATATTATCACCTTTACCTACTTACGAAGTCTATGCTACTTATTCTTATACTAAATTCATAGTCTCATTCTACATACTTTGTAAACTCTGTATAATGAAACTCAACTCACTGAGCATTTTTTACTGTTCTAAAATCTAGACAGTAGATTGTTTTAGTCCTTTAGTTTTAGATAATTGCTGTTGCGCTTTAATAGTATTTGAATGTCTGTAACATCACTTTTCTTTTCTCTATTAGGTGACAAACATATTTGAATTATTTAGCCATCCAAAGGAAACACTGCACTTTTCCTAAAAAAAAAGCAGACTATCCAGGCACAGATAATAATCCAGGGCATAAACTATCTTCATACCAAATTTCATCAAGTTCAGCCGTTTAGGCGTGAAAGAGTAACACAAACTTACGCTTTTATAACATTAGTCTTATAATGAGTGTATCGTTATAACGACCAATGTTTTAAAGAGTTTACACTGTAATTGTATAATATAACATTGAAAACAAGTATTACACATAATATAATTAACATATAAAAAAACGAAATGCAAGAACAGCTGCCACTCACATTACAAAGGCACAACATGATAAAACATTATTTTATTATACATTTAAAGTATTCAATTGCTGAGACCTATATTTAAGAGCTATTCAAATTGATAAAGGTATAGAACACAAATCATATTACACATTCTTAAACTAAAAATAAACTTAACTAATAAATTCTAAAAAACGTCAACCAATAAACCATCTATTTAAAACTTTGTAACTTTGAAGTGCACCTTATAATCTATGCAGTAGGTACATACTTTTATTATTAGAATACTTACTAAAAGTAATTATGTATGTATCTACAAAAAACATCTTATAAATATAACGATTCATCATGATTCAAGTCAAGAACTTATTAAAATACATCATACAAAACAACGTAAAAATTTGATCTATCCCGCCATACATCATACCAAGGCGAATGGAACTAACGCGTGTTATTTTCGCGATGTAATTTCAATTCAACCAAACTGGACACAAACATCATAAAGATGTAGGAAACCAGGGTTTGAACCCAGGACTTCAGGATCGAAAGCCACACGTCCTACCAATTAGGCCATGAAGGTGGCGGCCTATTCTACACAATCGCAGTTTTTCATTAATTTCCAAATATCATGTATGACACATCTAGTTATGTCGATCTTAACTTTTAATTATTCAATATAATAGATTTTTTATATATAATAGATTGAAATTGTATTTGCAACAGAGTATTTGTATGGTTTATTTTTATCATATATCGAAATTAACGACTAACTGACGTTTGTTAGAAAGACCGGGACCATTGACCTTAAGAGTTTTTTTTTTAATTTACAGAACATTAATTTTACACAGCGCCATTTAGCCCCAAACTAAGCATAGCTTGTAAAATGGGAACTAGATTAGGGATAGTATACTTAAATACTTTTGTAAATACATACGTACTGTATGATACAACACCCAAACACAGAACAAACATCTATATTCATCACACAGATGTTTGTCCTGGGTGGGAATCGAACCCACAGCCTACAGCGCAGAAGGAGTTACCATCTGAGCTATGAGGCTTGTTTACTCCTCAATCATGATTTCTATGGTCTCCTCATGACCGTCGGTAAACTGGTTGAGTATATGCTTGATGATTTGGTCGATGGTGTGCGTGTCGAGCATTTTGGCGACGTTTTTATCGTCGACCACGTGTATGAAGAGATGCTTGGCGTTCTCGCGCAGGCGCTGTACGCGCGACCACTTGTCGCGGTCGGCCGGCTTCGCGCCGCATTGCTCTATCACTTTCTCTAACACCTGGAAAAAAAAAACGTATAATTATATAGGCATGGATCATTGTAGTACTGCTATAATGATACATGCCATGCATGTGAAAAATGAATTATTTATCATATGTCACACCTGGTACTTTTTTCATCGTGCACTTTTTGCGTACGATTTCATTGGTATGCTACTAAATAGCATATCAATGAAATCGCAGATCATTCGGATTTAAATATTTTGGATTGCATTACGCTGCACTTGTGTCTTTTTGTGTTGTGTTTTAGATGTAAGGTAATGACTTAGTTAGAATCTATCTATCCTCTTTTGTGTAAAAGCCAAACACTTTTAATTTCGACCTGCTACTTTTAATTTCGATAGCACAATGTCACATTTCATAGCATGTTGAAAAATTTTGCAAATGTGATAAAAGCTATCAAAATGATAAATAATTTCTGTCTGTGAAATATCACATGTGAAATAGCAGTGATTCCAAAAAATAATTTCATCAAATGACTTTTAAAAATAGCAATAATTTCCATGCTTACACATGCTTACGTGTTGTATGTGTGTGTGCGTGGCAGCTACCCGCCTTTTACAGAAGTCAACTAGTGCATATTGTTAAACCAGTGATTGTATAACCAGTGATTATTGTTTATTGTATGGCATAGCCAACCAGCGGTCGTATCATTTGTAGCTCCCGTACCGATGTGCATATTAATAAAAAAAAACCTATTTGAATCACTAGTAATAGTAGTAATAGTCTCTCTATCATCATAATTGATTTATAAGAAATGAGTCTATATAAAGAATGCCATTGCAGTACTTTTGTCAAGAATATTCAGATTGATGCATACACGGATTTTTTGAAGGCATTTGTGAATATAATGTGAATGTTTGAAACTCAGTACCATGTATTTCAATTTTTATTATTTTTTTGTACGACGTGAAAGCGCTTGGCCTTCATCTCATCTGTTAACAAGTTGAGATAAGGCCGAAGTTAGAAGCTTCACCCGGAATCCTCAACAAACTGAGGAACTGGCTATCTGACTTCTAAAAGGCGGAACATATGTCCTCCTAGGGTATCCATGGTAGCCTACTGCGTTGGATATAATCAAAATCGGTGAAATATGAAACTATATATTTTAAATTAAAACACTATCGTCAAGGGTTAAAAAGGCTTCACATCGTCGCCTATCGTGGTAACATAAGATTTAAGAGTTTGAGTATTTAAATATTATATCCGTAATCTAGTTCCCATATAACAAGCTATGCTTAGTGTCAGGCTAGATGGCTCTGAGTGAAATGAATGTCCTGTCCTGTAATATTTACTTACCATGTCTACAGCTTCGTCCGGCCAGCCGAGGCACTCGAGAGTTTCCGCGTCGATCAGTTGCTCCAACAGTTTCGTTAGATTCAACGTCAACGCTTCCTCCGACATCAACGGGCCCTCCTCTTCCTGAAACGAATCAATCTTCATCTTAATATACAAAATCGTTGTATAGACTGACTAACATCAACGCACAACCAGAAATCTGGTGAACATTTCTAGGCCTTCCTAAGGATTTTACGAAATTTTCATGGTACCGAAATCTCGAGCGCTACATTGCTGTCCCACAGTTATTTTTAACGCCAATGATCGTTTGCAAAATTTATAAATATGATACTGAGACTTTTTTTTTATTGTCCGACGGGTAAGCTCTCTTCTCGCTCTCTCGCCTGGTAACAAGTTAAGATAAGGCCGAAGGTGGAGGAGCACTTCACCCGATATAATACCAGAGTTCCATGGAACTGATGGAACTATCACCAAAAAAAGTTGTATTGGTCCATCAATTCATTAATCATCAATGTATCATCAATTTATTAATAAATGTGTTGTATACTCGCTCGTAAATTACATAATGTTATTAACTGACAATGAGAACCTAGTGTTTAGTCAAACCTTATTAGGTTTAAAAACACTACTGACAGTTATATGTTAAAATTTTAAGTGAATAAATCTATCAATCAATCAATCAATCATGAAACTATGCACCAATCGTATATAAGGTAGTATCATAACTTGAAAACCAGATGAGATGAAGGCCAAGCTCTTTCCCGTCGTACAATAAATAACAATTCAAAACATTGTTGTGTTCCGGCATTTAGAGGCAAGATAGTCAGTTCCTCAGTTTGTTGAGTTAAAAAAAAATTGTAAATGTATGTGTTTGTCACCTCATCCTCGAATTCTACAGGCGGAGCGAAGTCCGGCGCCGCGGTACCGCTGGCCTGCATCCCTCCGTACAGCACAGGTCCGTCGTCGCTGCAACCCTCGAGGATGCGGTCCGCCTCCGCGTCCAACACGTTCAGGATCGACTCGAGTTCAGACTTCGTCACACGTTTCTCTTGAGCATTGGAATTGCTCGGGTGGTTCTGGAAATATAAATATAAACTGATTTTGTACGCACATTCCTCGTTAAATTATCCACACCGGAACTATTGTACTAAGCAGTTCCAACCATCTTTTTTCATGCGCACCGTCTGTTTTTTTTTTATTGACCAACGGGGAAGCTCTTAGCCTTCATCTCACCTGATTATAAATTGTATCAATTGCTAGCATCTGTATTGTGTTGTCAGAATAGATCAAGCTTAATAAATAAGTTAACAAGCTAGGCCGAAGGTGGAGGCGCATTTCACCCGGAATCCTCAACAAACTGAGGAACCGGCTATCCTACCCCTGAATGACGGAACACAACAATTTAGAATTGTTGCTATGGCGACTTACTACGGCAAGATGTTGGTAGCCTTGAACTTGAACATATTCCTACCACCAACCAAACACAATATTGCACCTTGGGATCGAAACTGGTGGGCGAACAACACCACAGAGGCGGTTAAAATTAAATATATACTTCAATATAAGTGAAGCAGTATATGCAGGTTGTGACGTATATACGATAAGGTAAGTACGATACGAACCAGCACTTGTCGCACGTGCGTGAGATGCGCGTGGAACACTTGTCCGTGGTACTGGCGCACGTGCCGCACGAGGTGCATGCCGCGGATGTACGCCCGCGCGGACACGCAGTACATGCAGCGCCGCGGCCGGTCCAGTGTGTGCGTGCTCATATGGCGACGCATATTCTGCTCGCTCATGTACTGCTTGCGGCAAACCTCGCACGAAAACACTACATAAAAAAAAACATTATAATAATAACGGGTCTGCTCACACAACGGACTCTAAGAAGACCGTAACCAAGTACCGATAAGGTAAATAATCTGATTATAAGATGGCAAAGTAATACAAGTGTTGGTAAGTATGAGTGTGTATTAGGCAGAAATTTGAGGCCGAAATAACTTTATTTTTTTTAAATATTGCTTCATAAATATTACAGGGCATTAACTTGACACAGCACCATCAAGCCCCAAAAATTCAAAGCTAAGACCTCCGTAGGTCTTTGTTGTAGTCTAAAATGTACTACAATTAAGACCAACAACTTTGTTGTGGTCACGGGGAGATGATGGTTTGATTGTTGATGATTTAAGGGAGGCCTGTGTTTAGCAGTGGATATATGGGCTGATATGATAAATTATAATATGATTAATTTTGAGCAAGTGTAACTGCATGGTGTCAGCAACTTGTCTATAATACTACCTAATGGCTAGTACAACCATCTTACCTAATTCTGTCGCCATAACAATTCTAAAATTGTTGTGTTCTGGCATTTAGAGGTAAGATAGCCAGTTCCTCAGTTAATTGAGGATTCCGGGTGAAGTGCGCCTCCACCTTCGGCCTTATCTCAACTTGTTACCAGGTGAGATGAAGGCCAAGTGCTTTTCCGTAGTATAATAAAAAAAACACATTTCATAGCTTACTTTTCTGGTCTTTACTGTGCAGTTTTAAATGCTCTTCATAATCAGCTTCCGTGTTGAACTCCCGCTTGGAGCTTTCGCATTGGCTATACGGACAGAAAAGCTTAGTCTCTTCTGGATGTGTCTTGTTGTGCGCCAACAGGCTGAAAAATAAAGCTGTTTATAACTTACTAGCTTTCGCCTATGGTTTAGCTCTGGATAAAATTAGTCTATGTTCTCTTCCATGGTGTACGCTTTACCCATGCACAATTTTATGAAATCCATTCAGCTGGTTAGCATGAAAAGGTAACAAAAAAATAAACTATTACACAAATAAACGACTTTCGACTTTATAATATTTGTATTGGTATTGATGTTAGGGTATTTAAAACAGTTTTAAATTGACTTTTTAATAATGACACTATCAAAAAACTTTTCCTCATTTCATTTTCAATGGCACTGAATTGGTTGTACTGATATTGAAGAACAAGAAATCAATTTAATAAGGAATTATAAGCCCAAAACTTGAAACATGCTGAACTTTTAGATCCTGGAAGATATTTGGACCAATCCTTTGAGAAACTCTTTTTTAAGTACGACTGAATCCTTCGCTACACCAAATAACTTTCAAAATTCTACCAAAAGCCTGGTTTATTTGACCTAGTACTTTCTTTAGAGCAACTTTTAAGGAGTCTATATGCATTAATAGGTGATTCTTACGCGACTTTGTTCGGAAATCTCATGTTACAGTGGAAACACACGAATCCCGAGTGAGTTTCCTGGTGGCGCAGCAGCTGTGACCGTTGTATGTAGGACTGCTTGCATAGATTACACTTGTACGGCTTGTCTGTCACGTGGGTGAGGACGTGGCGACGCATCACTTCCACAGTGTGCGTGTTGTACCCACACTGAAACATTACAATACTATGCAAAAGGTATGTGATGGGTCTTCCACAGTGTGCGTGCTGTACCCACACTGAAAATTTACAATATAGTATAGTAATTTTTCAGTGTGTGTGTGCAAGGATGATTTATGACCGCCACGCCGAGAACAATAGAGTCCCAGATTACGCAATAGTAAGTACCGCGAACAGTCGCATACGAGATTATTCGATGGAGTTGGATATAAATATGCCGCGCGATTATTGTAATAATTATGATGTAATAGATATATAATGATTATGAGTAATAACCGGTTGCTTTTAATTCTTACGAACCCTAGCTAGTTACACGATGCAAAAGGTATATGATGGGTCACTGGTTTATTAGCCAGCTCTAAGAGTTAGTGTGGCGAAGTAGGTATGGGCCCGCCTTTCGATCCAGAGGTTGTGGGCTCTAATATAGACGGTTTTTCGGAATGCACATGCTCTGACAGTGAAGGTAACAACGAGAGGAAACCTGATGACCCTAGATCAAATATCGAATGGCATGTGTTTGCAACCTGTCACATATTCGAGCGAAACGTGGGCCGAACTTAAGTTTGGACGTGACTTTGACTATTCCCTAGCAGGTGATCCTCATAAGATCCACGTTCTGAGTAGTGAGTGAATTCTCGAAGGGGAAAAAGTCGTGACTTTTTATAATAGCCAAGCGTTTGACAACAGTCTCACTTGAAAACCAGTAAATATGTGGCCTAAGATAAAAATAAACATATATCTAAGTACTAACTAACCACAACCTCATATAGCGTTCTCGTTTTGATATTACATTACTTTTGTCTCGTTTTTTCTACACTGGATATATAGTGACAAATGTAAAGTAATATCAAAACAAGAATGCTTTAAGAGGTCGTGGTCACCCCCCTGGACCTGAAGACTCCCAAGATTGTTATCTAGTTAATGGTGGTATAGCACCATTATATATTTATTATAATAGTTAATATAAACAATATAAACATTATATAAACATTATAATAGCCTAAAAAATACGCCTGTTGTGAATGAAGTACCATAAGTGTGAAATAACCTTATCTGCTAAAATGTATTACACAAATTATGAATGGTTACTTACCTATCTGATAATCCGCAATAGGAAATGCAAGCAAAAAAAATACTATTAATAAACATGCGTGGAATAACTAGTCAATCAAAAAAATTAAATATTAGTAGATATTCTTGGACATATATTTTAGACTTTTCGTTCAAAAAACAAAAAATATTTTTTAAATATATTTACCACAGTACAGGAATATTTCTTCTCGCCATGTATTTCATTGTGCTTGGCCATAGCAGCGCGAGAAGAAGTGGTTTTCCCACATAAGTCGCATTGGAACAGGTTAGGGTTCTCTGAAAATATATTTCAAATGGAGTTAATAAAATAATTAATACTATTTGTAGCACAAAGCGTATGTGAACGCACCAGATAAGTTTTTCCCGTTTTAGATAACTTTTTTTCAGATAAAATCTAAACCTAAGTAACCTTCAATAAAAACTAACGTAATGTTTACGGGTTTGATTTCAGTTACAAAAAATTTACAACTTCTGATTTTTTTTAATAAAGTAAAGTTTTTTTTATATTTTGTCTGCAGGTAATCTACAATCACGACATGTCATTGGTTAAGTACCTACATGATGGGTGGTAGAGCACTACCTTGCCGTAACACAGTTTTAAACTAACACGGAAGGTATTTATTATAATTAATTTATATATTATAATTCCTATAATATTTATGTATGTATTTATTTGGTCTGCGTACTTTATGTATTGCCTACTGTCACATTTATTTAAAAATAGGTATAAAAAAAAAATACTTTTACAATGTATTCAAATAAGTTACTCTGAACTGGAGGATAATATTCAAGCTCCCATGAGCTAGAATTTATCATCCAGTGCCAAATACTGCCCAGTCCATACTGGGAAGGGTATGGCATCGACATCAATGGCGATTATATCACCCACCTTTCTTCGATTTGCTGACGACATAGTCATAATGGCTGAATCGCTGGAAGAGCTTAGCAAGATGCTCAGAGACCTCAACATCGCATCCTGACAGATTGGACTTAAAATGAACATGAATAAGACAAATATCATGTCAAACGTCGCACCCATGCCTGTCCATATTGGAGACGATGTTATCCAAGTTGTAGATCATTACGTCTACCTTGGCTAGATGGTCTAACTAGGTAAATCCAACTTCGATAAAGAGGTCAACCGCCGAATTCAACTTGGATGCTACCCAGCATTCGGAAAGCTTCAAAATATCAAAGATACTGCAGAGCCTCAAGATGAAAGTCTTCAATCAGTGTGTGTTATCAGTGATGATCTATGGATCTGAGACGTGATCGCTAACTATAGGTCTCGTGAATAAGTTAAAAGTCGCACAGCGAGCTATGGCTATGCTTGGAGTTTAACTACGTGATAAAATCCGAAATGTGGACAACCATAAAAGAACCAAAGTCACTGATATAGCCATCAGAATTAACAATTTTAAGTAGGCAGACTTCAGAGTTGGACACCTATGTATTTGAAAGAAATTTATTCAGCACCTTAAAATATATATGCACAGACAAAAAAACACAGCCTTAAAAAGGTACAATTTCTGAATCACTTATCACTAAAAATATTAAAATAAGTTATTTGAAAAAAAAAACGGTCAAAGTCAAATATATTTATTCAGTAAGATTTTTAGGATCACTTGGAAACTTCAAATTTACCGCCTGTTCGGAATCTGTACTGGCTTCACTAAAAGCTTGAGAATAACTCTATGGTCAAGTTCATATATTTTGGAAGGTATGCGGTATGTGATGCAATTAACTTACTGGAGGCAACAATCCACTTCAAAAATATATGAAGTTACAATTATTTACAAGTTTTTAGGAATAACTCAACAGAAAAAGTAAGGTGCGATAATGCTAACTACAGTCAAATTATTTATAATACTGTAGATATGTAATGCTTACCTGCATGCTTTTCATGCCAATGTCTTGTGAGTTTTGTGAAGTTTTTGGTGGAAAACTGACAATGTTTACATGCAAACTTGTTACTCCGTAGGTGAGAAGTGCGGAGATGGACTATCAAGTTGTCTTTTCTAGAAAAACTTGCACGGCATATCTAAAAGTAAATTGGTACTGTTTGTTACTGTTGTTATTCAGCTATCTTGTATTTGTATCCATTTGTGATGAAAGCTGGGATAAGCATAGCATAATAATAATAGTTGTACATGAAAATTGTTGATATACATCCTCAACAGGACAGTAGCTAACTTTTGGTAATATCAATCACTGCTGGTTGATAAGACTATTTTTTTTTAAATATTATCAAAATATATTCAATATCATTGCTGAAAAAACTACAAACAAACTTACACCCTCAGTGGGTTGTAGACAAGGACCTAGAAATAAGCCCTCATAATAATTACAAGTATCCCATTCCATAGCAATATTATCAATTCCAAAGTAACTCTGATTGTTGTTATTTGTTTGTTTGTTGCCTTTTCACAAATAAACAACATAACACATTAAATTTGGGGTGGAAATAATGTATCCCATGAAATCATTAGCTACTTTTTATAGGAAGCTACCATACCAAATTTGTAATTTGATTATACAATAACCTAATTGAATAACAACTTACTTCACATGGAAACTGAGCCATTTTTTTTCCACATCCTTTTTGAGCCATATGCCGTAAGACATGAGACTGTCTAGTGAACTGCTTTGAGCAATGTTTACATTTGATAGTGGGGTGTTTGTGAGTTTTTGTAATATGTAACTCTAGTGTCTCCTCATCTGGACAGACAACGTGACAATCTTTACATGGAACACTGCCGGGTGTGGTTGAGTGTTCCATCAATAGATGCAATTTGTAGTTTACTTCAAGCTTGAAATTCTTGTTTTGGCACACCTTGCAATTGAAAACCTGGAAAACAGCAAATATTTCTATTATACCCATTTGCTTTAGTAATTTTATTGTAAGTAGCTAGATTTCTCATCAGCAATACAGATCCTTAAAAAGTGCTAACTCTAACCTTCTTTTTCTCTGGAGAAACAGAGACTTCATTTTGGTCATCAGAATCACCTCCGTTTGTAAAATTGCCACTATCGTCGTTGCTCAAGATCTCTTCCTTGATCGTACGCGCGTCGATTTCATCATTTTCTAGAAGAAGTATCAGTTTCTCTTTTAGTGTTAGATTTTTTATTTTCTGTTTTATCTTCGTAACACTTCCTCCAGGAGGGCGTCCTCTTTTTTTGGGAGGCATTTCCTTCTTGTTTGTATTCAACTAATCCAGAGCACACAATATTATCTTTTGATATAACTTTCACCCAGGCGCTGAACAACAGACACGTTAGGAATTTTCTCTAGCAATATGTTGCTTCACCATTTTATTAGGCGCACGAAGGCAAAAGGGCAGGGCAAGACAGATCTGCGCACACGCAAGCAAGCAAGACAAAGTTAACTTTTCTGAAGGCGCCACGTCACCTCAACATAAAATCAAATCAAACGTATGGTATGTACTCTGAAACACTCATATCTGAAGTAGGCAGTAGGTATTAAAATAATTTTATAAAAAAAAAAAGGCAATAAAATCGATGATTGGGGTTGGCTGCTGCCGTGAAACGTTGAGCTGCGGGTAAGGACCTCTAACTGGTGCTATTTGCCCTGGCGCCGCCGCCCACGCGTGCCGTCGGCAACGACGCACACGCGACGGCAGCGACTCTTGAGACGAGGTCGCGGGGTTTTGCGAATGAGTTCCTTGTTAATTGCAATTCTGCGAAGAGTCGAGTGTGCCTAGGATTTCACGGGGCAGCAGGACCGCCTTAGCAGGGGCTTCAATGTTCTGGTGACCGCGAGTGCAGTGGGGTAAATGCATTGATGGGTGTGGCTGCATTTGTTAGCGCGGTCGAATATTCGACTCGCCAACTGCACCACTCACGTGCGAGTTCATGCTCAATGACCTGTCGATGTGAATGCCGAAAATAAAGGAGAATAGTCTAATTTTACGTTTGCGCAAAAGAGCTTACGCTTAATGTAAAAAAAACAATAATAACATGGGCACTACGTCGTCGTCGCAGTCACACTAAAATAATTCCATATCGTATTCCATGTTGTTTATTGTTTGTTATTCCATGCGGTAGGAATATTAGAACGGATATATACAATATACTCGTATATAATAAATATAGGGAGGGCGGGTGGCGCGGCGGCAGAGTACAGAATCACTCCGTTCTAGGTATTGTATTCTCTTTGCGTTCTAGGGCGGTAACCATAGTAACAGCTGTTCTGTAAACAAAATATATTTGTATTTATTTTCTTCTATTAATTTGTTCTGTTCTGCACTGCATTGTAAAAGCTTGAATAGGAATATTTTGTGGAACAACATGCATAATGGAAAAGGAATTGGGAGTAGATACTATAAAAGCCACACAGACATCACTTGGAAAATACGTGAAGCGACCTCCACTGACTGAAAAGTTACTTAGAAAACCACCTTTTCGATTCTTGCACGATATCGTATCAGCCGTAAGTGCCTACGTTTGTTTGTGATGACTTAAATCAGTTTACCCTTTTTACGTATGTAGTATAGTGAAAATGTAAACACCAAAAATAACCTACTATGACTGACGTAAAAGGACGTCAAGGGTTTTACGCGGGGCCAAAATAGCAAAGAGACTTTTAAATCTAGGCAAAGTGTGTGATTGTGATTGACTGAAAAAATGTGTGTAGAAGATAGGTACCTACATTGATATTGTTGGTGCAAATTGTATTAGACAAACAGAGCGTTTGTGCAGCTTGGCAAGGCGTGCATGTGCTGGACTGGTGCCTAACATTGTAAAGTATTTGCACAATAGATATAGCGTTGTGTTGTTGGGAGTAGATACTATAAAAGCCACACAGACATCACTTGGAAAAATACGTGAAGCGACCTTAACTGACTGAAAAGTTACTTTGAAAACCACCTTTTCGATTCTTGCACGATATCGTATCAGCCGTAAGTGCCTACTTATGTTTGTGATGTGACGTAAAAGGACGTCAAGGGTTTTACCTACCTAGCTAGGTAGGTAGTATAGGTAGATCCTAAATTAGCTAGAGTGCGCGTCCGGTGCTTGATATTGATAAGTCTGCGCGGGGTCAAAATAGCAAAAAAGACTTATCTGGCGCCCACCCTAGAAGGTACCTAAATCTAGGCAAAGTGTGTGATTGTGATTGACTGAAGGTTGATATCGGTCAACGATATCGGACGGAAGGTCGATAGGTCATCATTTTAGCCCACATACGTCCACTGCTGAACTTTGGCCTCCCACAAATAGAGACCTGAGCCGCCTCCTTCCATCGACTCCCTGCAACAAAATGTCATCGGTCCATCGAGTGGGGGTCTTCCCACACTCGGTTTAGCTTAGTTTAGCGGTTATCGGTTCTGCGAACTATGTATCCACTGCCACTTCAGCTTACTAATTCTGAAAGCTATGTCAGCAACTTGTGTTCTCCTACGGATATCCACATTCCGGATTCTATCATGTAGTGAAATTCCAAGCATAGCTCTCTCCATAGCTCATTTTACGACTTTGAACTTATTCATGAGGCCTATATCCGTATGTCAATGGTAACACACACTGATTAAAGACTTTCGTCTTGAGTTGAGGGTCTCCGGTATCTTTGATCTTTGACAATGTTGGCTAGGTACAATACTGGAAATCAAGGAAGGAAGTTTAACTTTCTGAAATTGATGATAGCATAGGATGATATATCATGTGTGGGATAAAAAAAATCACAAGCATACAAATAAGAGCAAAACACAAAAATACATTTGTAGAAATCACTCTAATATTATCATTGCGAAAGTTTGTCAGTGTGTGTGTGTTCTTTACGATGAAACGGCTGAAACTTGGAATATACATAGGATAATGACCTGCATTAATATATAGGCTACATTTTATCCCGAAAAAGCAAAGTTTTCCCTTCTGATAATTTTTTTTCAGAATAAAAATAAACTACTTTTTATTCTGAAAGATTCCTGAAAAAAATATGTATTCACGTGGGATTTTCTGTATTTTCAATACTTACTAATTTTAAGTGACTACCAAAAAAAACAAAACAATTACCTAGTTTTTTCCCATCTTGGCATATTAAATTATCAGTCGTAGGTAGTCTCTGAATAGTGACCAAAATTAGGAGCATATATATATATATATCCTATATATATATATATAGCATATATATATATATAGTCAATATATATATATAGTCAAGGTATTCCGAATCAAAACTGAAATATCAATTAATCATATTATAATTTCACCTTCCACGCCGATTACGCCGCCGCCGCCGGTGATTTTTACGTAACAAGCCGCCACCGATCAAAACAGCGGGGTCAACAGTTCTACAACGGACTATCCAGACGATCCAACGCGCTCAGCAAGCGATAGCGCGCTCCGCAATCCAAGATCATGGTGCGTGAAGCGTGGATCTCACTAGGCCGATCCAAGTTCGTGGAAACTGCGATCCTAAACTACGCTCCAAGCAATCCATAGGCGATCCGTGATTCAGTCGAACTCTTGCTGTAGTCACACGTACAGCGGCAGCTTTGAATTGCTGTGGCAGCAGCAACCTTTATTTTGCTTAAATACTTGGTACTTCTTCTTAAAAAATCGACCAAAAACGGATCGACCGTGGCAAGGAACGCGCACTCCAATTCGTGCACTTGGATCTCACGCGGCACGTCCACACAAACCGCGCCTTTGGACCGCGCTCCTGCCGCGCCCGATTGGAGCGCGTTGGATCGTCCGTTGTGGACCCAGCTAATGAGATCAGCGCACACCTCTAGTGGGAACTGACGGTGCTCGATCGGGGTACGCGGGGTACTTGGAGCTATGATTTTACTAACATTGCAGGCGCACATACCTATTTATTAAAAAGCATGATTGATAAAAATAAAAAGGTTTCAGTAATAATTTGTAAAATTTGAAAAAAATATGTTCATAATGTTCAACCAATACATCAATAGGTGAACCTATAATTATTTAAATAAAAAAATATATGTGTTAAGCTTTTAACCTGGTGCTTTAATTGATTAGTGAACAAAATCCAAATTTCTTGATAAATTTGACGTTCTTGTTGACAAATTCTAATTGCCTTGGAAATATTTCTAATATTCTGTTCGGAAAATATGTAATTTCTTTGGGCCAAACCTAGTTTCTCTAGACACGAATTTATTTAAACCACGACATCTTGAAAATGGTTTAGAAAATGATGATCCAATAACATTAAAATGACTTATTTTTCTTCTCTTTATTTGAGCTTAATTAGGTAGGTGTACGTAATTTTAACTTGAAAAAAAAGTGCGGCAGCAAAATTATGATTTTTGGACCAATTTTTGCGAATCACCCGTTAGGTATGAGTAGGTAACTATAAAATACCCTCATGTAGTAAAATATAAAAAAAAAACTATAATTTAAATAAATATAAAAACTTGCAGGTGCACAAAACTACTGGATTCTTTGAAGGCTTATTTGAAGAAGACGAATTGGTATCAGATAATGTAAAAGACAGAGATAGCAAGATACTTTTTCTCAATAAAGTCATTTCAGTAATTGGTAAGTGTGTACCTACCTGACTGGCTACCAGCAGCTATGGTGGGGGATATAATTATCTGACTGATGACTGATATTTATTATTATATTTTTCTTCTCAGGTTTAACAACAGGTAAACCTTTATCAGTGAAATCTTCAAAAATTGTAGCTGGACAAGAACCAGGAAAAACAAACGAACTCCTTCAATGCCTTGCGTCAGCTCTAGATAAAAAACTTTCTTCAGCTGAAGCAGTAAAAAAATACAAAGAGAATTTAAAAGCACCTGTCTCTTCAGATACAAAAGAAAAAGATACAGATAAATCTGTAAAGAAATCAAACGATACCAAGAAACTAAATTCCAGAAGTAGTGAGAAGCTGATAACCACTAAAAAAGATCTTGGAACTGTTAATAAAAGTAATATAACAAATAATGAACAAAAAATCAAGAAAAAAGACTCGACTGTTACAAAAAATGAAATCACACCAAAAAAGCCACAACAACCGAAAATTAAAAAGGCAGCATTAATAGCACCTATTGAAACTGAACCTATTACAGAGCCGAAAAAAATACAAATATTCAATGAGAATGAAACTAAAATCAAAGAAGATAACATAAATGAACAAGAAGAGAACACACAGTCGATTGTGTCTTTAAAAACAGAAATCAATGATAATGATTACCAAAATAACCCGAATACAGCCAAGGGATTTGTGATTCAAAGCATTGCACAAGAATCTGATGAAGAACTTAATAGTTCCAATACAACAGGTGTCGAAAATGAACTTAATGCATCTCTATCTTCACAAGATTTAATGGACATTGATAATGCTGGTAAATCACCCATTACCGTTGAGAAAAATAGAGCTTACGATAATAAGAGTGAATATTTCGCGAATAAACAAGATACCTACAAGGAAGTTAGAACGTTACCTGTCAAAATCATTGAACCCATTTTATCTAGAAATGTTAGCACTGATTCTAGCGATAAAAACAATGAGCTGGATAAAAGTAAAACGATTGATAAATTAATTAGGAAAAACTCAGATGTTATCAGGCCGCCAAGTGTAAGACCATCATCGTCTCGGCCTGGAGCTCCTCGGCCCAGAGAAAAAAATGATAATGTTCTGTCTGAAAATGATACATCTCTTCTTTTGGCTAAAGTTAATATAATAGCTGAAAATTCAAATAATGAGGACGTAAGTAATTAAATAACAGCAATTATTATAGAATAAATAAATATGTACAAGTTGATCACTTAAGGATGTATTATCGCCCTCCCATACAAACTTAGTTTATCGTTCATGTCGAAGATGCATACCAGATTCAAATGAAATTTTGCAGGTATAATAATAATTAGATAGAGAATATGAAAAATCAATATAGTAGTAAAAGTTACCCATCTGAACACTTTTCTATAGGTATATATTTTTATTGTGTTCATAGATAAAGCAATACACCACATATAAAGATTATGTATCCCTATCCGATTATACCTGCAAAAGTTCACCTGAATCGGAAGTATCATTTTGAATTAATGAAAAAAACGTTTGTACGAAAACCAATCTACCTATACTCCGGGGACTAATAAAACAATGTGTTAATAGTGTAACAAAAAAAATATTCCTTTCAGGAAGAAGAGAAGAGTATTATTGTTGTAGAGCAACACATAGGTAATGAATCGACGATAGTCAGCCAACAAGATCAGGTGCAACTCTTATCAAATGAGCATGGTCATCTCGTACAGCAAATTTTAGACTCTCAAAAAGAATTTTCACAAGTTGGGAAAACTGAAATAGTAAGTGGCTAGATAAATGTACAATTACCAACAAACTAAAATGCAATTAGTACATACAGCATGCATTATTTGGCCAGGTGTTTATTTTGTTTTGTCATAAATAGTACATAAACTAATGATAGTATAAACAAAATATATAGAAAAAATGCTTTTAGGAATGGCAGTTTGGAGCACAGAAAGTAAAAGAAGCGGTAAATCAAGAAATAGAACAGTTGCGATTCAATATCCAAGCACTATCACGTATGGCAAATCCATTGGGAAAACTACTCGATCACATACAAGAGGACGCAGAGGTAATGCGGCAGGAACTTCAGCAATGGACTAATGTGTACGATGAAGTTTTCAAGGAAATGCAAAAACAAAAGATGTAAGTCACTATTACATAATCGCGGAACTCAATATCAGTAGATGGCCGTGGATAAGCAGAAATAAGTAGTTAACTACTCGTAAGCGCCCACAGTAGGTACGAGTAAAAGCTGTTTCCCTTGTACCAAGTACCTAGGCAATTTTAACAGGCACGAATCTTAGCTGCGTCTCAGACATCAGAATACTAAAATAGGTACATTTATTTTTATTTTGCGACGAGGAGGTGCTTGGCCTTCATCTCACCTGATTTTTTATGAGACCGAAGGTGGAAGCGCCCTTCACCCGGAATCCTCAACAAACTGAGGAATTTGCTATCTTAACTCTGAATACTGGAACACAACAATTAAAAAGTAGTTGTAATGGCGACAGAATTAGGTAAGATGGTGGTAGCTAGTAGCTAGTCAGGCGGACTTAAACAAAGTCCTACCACCAACCAAACCTACATAAAATATTTCATAAATTTATAATAAATAGATATATAATCATATGTAGGTAGGACCTAAATCGACCCTACCTTACTTACTTGAAATTAAATATTTACAGGGCGAATGAAGAAACGCTAGTTCCACTTCAAACTCGAATAAAGCAGCTTGACGTGGATATTAAAGAGAAACATGATAAAATAGATGACCTTAAAATATTGATTCACAAGAATACATCTAGAATTGATAAGTTACTCATTAATGGAAATGTGCAATAAAAAGTAGATTATGATAGTTGACTTCATATCATTTTAAATTTAATCAAACAAATATCACTTATTAAGGTTACCTGTAACCCTTCCTGTCCTGTAACCAACAACCTGGTTTGTCGGTTGATATTTTTCTTTCTTATCCAACAACCTAGTTTGTTGGATGTTACTTTTATATCATAAGGATCGTCGCTTAATATATTTTTTCTGAAAAATTCTCTTTCTCCTACCTAGCTTAGTTGCGGATTGCCCAGTTACAATTGATTTCCTGGTCACGTCGAGTCCTTAAGTGCGTAAAGATTTGACTGACTACTTATATAAGTAACCCATAATAAAATACTGTATGGCTGACATTTTCAATGACAGCTGTCATTGAAAATGTAGAACTTACACGGTAACTTTAGCTAAGTATGTACAAAGTTTAAATACATAACTGAAAAAAAAAACAATATGTTAGTTCAACGAATTGAACTTTCAGTTGAACTTAGTGGAATAGAGACATTCGAAGTAATTTCCCAAGCGGTTTTTGTCCTCTAATTTAAGTGTTGATTTTATATAGTCCCAGCCATACAGTATTTTACTATGGGTCACTTAAATAAGTTGTCAGTCAAATCTTTCAGCTCATAAGGACTCAACGTGACCAGGAAATAAATTGTAGGTAACTGTACAATCCGCAACTAAACTACGAACTAATAAACGATAAACCAGGTGCTCGTTAAAAAAATATATCAACACAAACCAGGTTGTCGGTTATGAAAAAAAAGTACCAACCGACCAACTAGGTGGACAGCTTAGTTGGTCGGTTGGTAATAGACGAAACCCCAAACATGACATCTCAAAAGAAATTCTTGGATTTTATAGACATGGTTAGGCAACCCTATTGAGTGTTTAACGAAAAATAAACAGACCAAAACTGGATAATAATGAGATTCCGAATACCCTCTCTTATCTTGCAAGACCTGATGATCATCCTTTGCACTTTCATGTTAAAAACGGCACCTGATATGGGCAAAAATAAACGAATTTTGAAATCTACACTACAAACCCGTTTCATACGATATTACACAAATTTTCAAGACTACGATTTTATTTACCCCTTTTGCAACCATTATTACATTATGAAAGTTTCAGCAAGTAAAAAAAGTTACTTGTGAAGATATTTTTCCAGTTTATCCTGCAAGACATACTAAGCGTTTTACCCTCTTAACGCGCCCGTTTGTTACAAAAACCACCCTATTCAATTTGTTTTTTTTTATATGCAGCCGATACACTTTCACATGACGCTACCTACAAGCGAAAAACTTTCTAGTCTCACTTAACACCCCTATTTCTCAAAAACTACCGCCGCGACTCAATACGATCAATTTCTGTATATGTTATCTCTTTACATTTTCAATTTCGTCAAAATCGGATAAACCGGTTGACAGTTATGCCGTCACAAACATTGCCACATACTTACATAGATAGGTACAGTGCCGGATTTCCCAACCTAACATGGATATCTCGTTCGCTTCACTTACTCGATCAAAAAAAGCTATGACCAAGATCTACATTTTCAATGACAGTGTCAGCTAACTTTTTTTGTCTTTTTTTACTTGATTTGATCAGCAAGCTGCAAGCTGAGTGCGAACGTCCATACTGTATACTTTATAGTTTGCGTTAACTTTACTTTTAAAGTTGCGTAAACGTAAATTTGATACAGTCAAACCGTTCAATTTTGCCAATGTTGTATATTTTGCCCCATAAGACAATTTTAAGCTTGATCGCAAAATTTTAAATTTCTATTTCATTTACGTTGATTTGATATATTTAAGCGATTATTTATTATATTTCTGGCAGGACTAGGAATGGTTTTTGTCTTTGACTTTACTCAGTTGCTTGTCAGAGCCTGTCAAAGTGCACATGTTTTTTGTTGCGGGTCAATTGAGCCTCAAGGTTTCTGGTATACTGATCAATGGCGAAGACAAAGGGGAGTTTTTCTTGTTACATGGTCTAGAAATAAGATTTAAGAATCTCTTTCCTATGCATTCTATGCTGCAAGTAGCTTAAATCGAGAATGTTGACGATTGGCAAAATAAGCCGCATATGTTGCGTCTCCTGGTTGTCAATTTTGCCCATCCAGAAAAAGTATACAAGCGTTGCCAATCTCTTGTTACCCAACTGCCTGAGAATGATTATGTTTTTCCGGTATATTTATGTACGTAAGAATAATATAGGTAAGTATAAGTTTGTCAGTTCCCATGTGAATTTGATGTTTGATGTATCATCATAATGTGTTAGATGAAAACTTTTTAGAGGATTTTTCATGCAGCTTGGTTTAAATTAAATAGACTTGTTTTATTTATTAGATTTAAGTTTTAATATTGGTATTGCACTAATAGTAAGTAGGTATAGACCAATTTAAAAAATATGTAGGTTTTTCTTCAACAAAGCATTTTTAATAACTTAATGAAGGTTTAAAATTAACAAATTAAACTACCCAAGTTTGCAAAAAATACATTTTAAAATCTGTTTCAAGTAGGTATTATGCTTTTAAGTGTTTATTACTTTTTTCCAGAAAACGATGAATAAAGGTTTGTAATTAGCTTACTATTTAAAAAAAATGAGTTAAGATTAAAACCGTTTGAATACATAATATAATTAATATGTTGTTATTAAGGAGTACAACATTAATAAAATGTTAAAATAAAGTAATATTTTGTGTAACATTTTATTCATTTCAAAACCGAGCCAACCAGATGGTGACAACCCTAACACCTGCTAAATACTTGTATGAAATAACATGGATATTGCAGGCTAAATTTGCCCGAGCGTTTTATAGTGAACCTATTATTCATTAGCAATTGGTACCATGATAGAACGTAATTTTTCTCCATTAACTTTTATTAGTTCTTTGACAAAAATGTCATAGGAGCTATTGTTTCACAAATAATGCATGTGGGTAAACCTGGACTAAAATGAAGGTAAAATTGCCAGTCATCTATTTATCAAATTACTTGAAATTGTACATAAATAATACTGAATTTACAGTTGTAGCGCAATTACATGATCAGTTAGGCAATCTTAAGAGACAAAAAAGTTAAACCTTACATACTTTTATTGATGTTTAAGTACGCAACTTTAAAATGGTAAAAGATTCTCACTCGCAAAAAAGTTTTGTAAACTTGCCGCTAGGAGACGCTGTTCACATCTCCATAGAAAATAAAGTTAACGCAAACTATAAAGTATACAGTATAGATTTCGCACTCAGCTTGCTGAGATAATAATACATAGAAAATGTTTACTTTTTTTACTATTTTTAGTAATAATAATAATAAATATATCAGGACATAAATTTTACACAGCACCATCTAGCCCCAAACTAAGCATATCTTGTAATATGGGAAGAGATAGATTACGGATAGAATACTTAAATAAATATGTACCTACTATATGATACAACACGCAAACACAGAACAAACATCTATATTCATCACACAAATGTTTGTCCTGGTTGGGAATCGATCCCACAGCTTGTAGGCCGAGCAGAAGGCAGAGGTACTATCAACTGAGCTATGAGGCTTTATTGAGATATATTGGGGAACAGTAGGTAACTACTAACTACATAATCAGCAGGCCTATTACCTAACTCTGTTTCATTTGGGTTTCAATTAAAATGCCTGCATTTCTGATTGAAACCGATTGAAACCCAAATGAAACAGAGTTAGGTAATAAGCCTGCAGAACACACGTAAGCTTTGCTGTACCTACCTACCATCTATTTATTACAAATACCTACTCGCAGTTAGAGATCCATGAAACTTATACTTAAGGTACCTACCAATTGGAAGCCGCCGCCGCCATCTGCTTCTGGGGTACCTATCAGTCAGTCCAAGAAGTGCCGTACTTCGCTACACGTACATAGATAAGCCTATAAATATTGCTTGCGCGACTTAACTGTGCACCTCGCACTGTGACGTCCGAAAGTGCACAATTAAGTCGCGTGGGTTGTGGGTAGTTAAATATAAAATATACTAGTGGTTCTGTAAGAACTAACCATGTAATTTTTATTGAAAGCGGGATCAGTTGACTAACGAGCCCAATAACCGATGCTTTCCTCTTTCGCTTTTCCTTTTAGACTTTTGAGCAAATAGAGGTATCTACCTACCTACCTCTAAGCTAAGGTAGTGATTAAGTATTCGTGTTCCCGGTTTTAGGTCAAATCTGGTGTCTACGAATTCGTCTCGTAAAGGCGGAGAGGCAAATGAATAAATGAATATGGTAATTCTTCATTGTACTTGCACAACTTTCTATGAAAAATAAAATACCAAGCATAGGCTTAGGTTTAGGTAGGTACATACATAGACTTAGAAGTCAAATAGGGGTAGAAGTTTTAGCGATTACTACTCGCGCTTCCTTGGTCTGGTGTCTACAGATTTGTCTTGCAAAGGCGGAGGACTGCGTAGTCGGTTTACTAAACCTACCTATACATTTTTGGTAAACAAATCTAAAATTTAAATCCTACAGCAGACTTCTCCCCTTTTCCACCTCTACTCCCCCTTTTTTTCCACAACTATTATTGTGTGGAATTAAATCCTTATTGTCTTTCAAAATTAATTGAAATCCGTTGATAAATAACGGTACAGCAAACCCGACGAGTAATCGCGATCGACAAAAAAAAAAAAAAAGGAACATGCGAAAAATTTCATCAAAATCGGTTGAAAATTGCGGCCTGTAGGTGTGATCAAAACTAGATACCTACCTACTACACTACTTAACACAAAGTTGGTCTTCGGTGGTTACCTTTCTGTATTCTGAGCCTACTAATTAGGCAGGTAAGTAGGTACCTCTCATATGGAGGGCTCCTTGAGATCTTCACAATGATTGTGGACCAGCTGGGTATAAATAAGAGCATGGCAATAGTTTGAATGGTCAACAGCTCTATAGGTATATTGGTACAATGCATGGAGCTATTGATTGTGACGTGATGAGCAAATAAAATTTACAACAGGTAGGTACTGGAGATCAAAGTGGAAATTTATTTACAACATAGGTACAATTACTATATTTCGATCTGAAAGTACATTTTAATTATATTTAAATTACAACAAACATTATAATAAACTAACAATACTATGACATTCACAATATTGATTTTCTATATTTTAAATATTCATGGAAAACGGCCATTACAGTTTTGATATTGTATACCTTAGGTATGTATATCAACAACTACATAATCAATCCATACCTACCAAACGACAAATTTGTAGAATATAGTTTGAGTATGGCAAAGGCCATGCTTGTATCATGCATCTAAGTAATTAATGTTGCTTACTGTACAATACATAGGTATGATGAATAATCTTGGACCTATTTCTATAAGTAGTACTTGTACATATTATGAATGCCTCATATTTAACAATGAATGATGCCTAGGTACTGTACATTATGTGCAAAATACAATATAATAATGTACCTAGTGCCTACCTAAAATTCACTGTTATTAATTAAATTGTTGATTAATGAATATACCATAAATTAATTATAAATTTATTTGTTATGAAATTGTATTATATTATAATATTACAATGACATTATAGAATAGATACATACATATTTCAAAATGCCATTTAAAGCTTTATTTATACCACATGGCACACAATATTACATCAAATTGTATTTTAAAATCTACCATGTAACTGTGTGTGATGTTATGCTTACAATACATTAGGGTTATGGTGCTTTTTTTTCATTAAAATATTTTACTTGATTAAACTTCAATAAGATGATACCTTTAAATTCATAGAAATAGCAAGTGAAGTTCTAGTGCTCAAACTAGTATGGTATGTCATATTATTATATTTCACTCTACTGGCCAAATGTCAATTTACCAGCAGGTTCCTAGGCACTACCTATATCTCATATATATAAGATGATTTTAAGTGTACAAAGTTGGCAAAGTTGACTGTGCTGCATTATCAGTCTTAGCTGTTACCAGACACTCAACTAGCATAGCTAGAGCATCTACAGCTTTGTCACATTGTATATTTTGAATGATTACACTTACATTTAGCCATTTGTCTTTAATATAATGGAATATCTTGACTTTCTTATTATAAGAAAGAGATACATACCTATATCAATTTGTTTTTTTTTGAAAATATACACAAAATTAAAAAAAATAAAAGTGAAATGGACACTGCAAATGAGACAAGAGCTTAGTACCTACCACCTTTACAAATGATATAAAGCCTTTACCTCTTATACACGTTTTATCATGCTTGTTGCTCGTTCCATGACCAACATAAGCTTATGTTGATTCTCTAAGCGTTCTAAGCAATTAACACAGATTGTTTTTGGCAGTGGATCTGACTGAGAAACCTGAAATAAGAAATGATGTTGGTAGGTTGTTGTTGATATATATTTCAGGGACAGTAATATCTCCCTGAAAAAGGTATACAACAAAAGACACCACTGAGGCTCTGATATCTACTAGGTGCGTAACATAGTCGGTCTTACGTTAATAGAGAGATATCGGCTGATCTTCTCTGATATACAAAGTCGGAGACCCTCGTCTCCGTAAATGTGAAGGACAACTCTATGCATTTCGGAACATAATCTGCAAATGAACCCGCAAAGGGTTGCCCTTTCTAAACTTCCCATGTTGAAGTTATCCCTCCTCAATCAGTGAAAAAACTAACGCTTTAAATTTTTAGTTTAGCTGCTGTATGTCTTCATGAATTACATGACAAATTACAATACGTTTATTTTTACGCAAGAAAAGTCCCAAACAAACAATTTTTTTAAACTGTCATCATGACATGACTTTGACAGGTTCATGGGATCTGACTTTGATTATGATTTAAATAAAAAAGTTGAGTGAAGTGTACGCAAATAATGAGACTCATTGAGGACTAGATAATTTCCAGACCATTAAAAATAAGAGAGGTGTGATTATTTAGAGTCAAACCCAGGAGAAGATCACAGTCCGGCATCTACCTTCCAACCTATCACATCAAATTCACCCAGTTGCAAAGTGGATTCAGATTACTGCTGCTACTTGAACCTACTCAGACTTGCAGTATTTAACACCACCACAACGGCTTCACCGCGTACTGCTGCAACACTTCGCCAATTGGCTAACTAAACGATGGCCACTTTCGTTGCAGCTTAAAAGTATAGCATCGCAATATGCGTGCAGACATAGGTCTGATTACACTTACGCGCCAATAGCACCACCACGAACTATTCAATGATATAGTCATTGAATAGTTCGTGGTGGTGCTATTGGCGCGTCGAATTGTTGATAATGCTGACAATTGCCACCATACTCACCATAATGTTTTTGTCTAACTCATTGCCTCGCCAAATAATCGTCCCGGCCTTCGAGAGGAGGATGTCTCCCTGGTGCTCTTTGCAGACGACATTATCGTCTTCTCGTCCTCCTTGAGCCCAGTTCTTGAACGTAGACCGATGCAAAGTCAATTGAATAATCTGACAGATTGGGAAGATAAATGGCGGGTAGCTGTCAACGTAGCAAAGACTGCTTCCCTCCACTCCCTATCATGCGAAAGCGCAAGTTCTTGCACCACTCAAACTGAGAGGCCAAGAGATCGAATGGCAACCTGCTGTTAGATACCTTTTGGATTGGACATTGAGAGGTCTCTGACGATGAACGCCCAGGTAGAGCGCACTATTCCGCAAACACAGCTTGTAAGCGGCTTGGGCGATGCTGCGGCCGGTCCTCGCGTCTAAATTATTCTAATTACGTATTTGTCTAATTACGTTATTTAGACGTTTTGTATATATAAAACGTGATACGCACTGTGCCCAGCTACAAATCGCGCTAAGCTACAGTCCCAACAAAATGCACACCCGCAGGGCGTTAGATGCGAAATGATGTCATTGCCTGCGATCTACAAATGCCCAGTGTTGGGGAATTCGTAGCGGTTAAAAAGTTAACATGCTACGATGGGAAAAAACTAAATATTTTTGCAAGTCACAAAATAATTGTATTAAAAAAAATATACAGAGCTGTTGTTGTTCGGAATCGGAACCACAATGGTGCGAAACTAAAAGGAGAAAGCAAGGCCCTTATGATCGAACTGGTGGAAAAGCTTACCTCTTCTCTAATCTAAGTCATGTTTTAGCGTATAACATGTTATTATGTTAATAATACTACAATTATTACGAGGCATACACACACACCCCAAACCCCACAGAAGCCAGCAGCGTATATAATAATAAGGGAAGGCTAAAGTTTATCCACCATACCGCCTTGTCTCACGTTGTATCATTTTCATACGTAGATAATCATAAAGTTTATGTCTTCCGCTATATTTATATACCTATAAATGTACGAAAGTATTTTTGTTACATTTTATTTAGTGTTGGTGTATTTTTAGTCCCTATTAGAGTATTTTGTCGTAAGTCCATTATTGTGCCAATGGAATCAAATATCTATTGTCTGTCAACTTAACACTATCCATTTTGTAATATACAAATACCTGTCTAGACCCAGTCTAGATTACACTTAGTTTTTTCTTCATCTCACATGGTAACAAGTTGAAATAAGGCCGAAGATGGAGGCGCACTTCACCCGGAATCCTCAACAAACTGAGGAACTGGCTATCTTACCTCTGAATGCCGGAACACAATTTTTTTTAAAGAATTCTTATTCTGGCAATAGAATTAGGTAAGATGGCGGTAGCTGGCCAGGCGGACTTAAACAAAATCCTACCACCAACCAAACCATGCACAATACTTCCCATGGGGATCGAACCCGTGACCTTTGGATCTGAAATCGGTGGAATGAACCACTAGACCACAGAAGCGGTTAAAAAAAAGTACAGTGAATTAATTGTAATTGAAAAAAAAATGTAATTAAAAAGAGGAGAATTTTCAAGTCTGCTTAAAAACTCTTCTAATTTAAATAGTAAATACATATTTACAGTTAATACTGTAGGTATCTATTGTCATATGGTCCAATGACCATATATTTATAATTCAATTTAAATTCAGATCCTGCAAACATCGCGGGACTAATTCGGGATTATCATGGAGTACCATTAGGTTGTCAATCAACACAAGACGCTAAATGTTAAATGACGAACATTAAAAAAAGATGTCATCAAGGGATTGAGTTTCATGTTGATAATAACTACAATTTCGAGAAGTACACAAGTTAGGACGGGAATGATGAAAATTTAGATGATAATGACTAAAAAACAGCTGACAAATTATTGTAGTGTAAAACTCTATTAAGACCAAAAAAAATACTTTTGCAGAACCATGGAGTAGTGGAGTTTATTTGAACCTCAAGAGCATCAAATCAATTGCCCTAATTTTCCACGTGTGTGCAATGATACGAATGTTTTCCCTACTGTGACAGATCCATTGTTTTAGCAAACTCACAACATCCGTCTATTCTATGGTAGAAAACCATTTGCATCACTGCACCCAAGGTTGGGTATCCGCCATATTAACAATTAAAATTAAATTAAAATTCATTTATTACTATTGTACAAAATACATAAAAATGTTGAGCCCTCGTCACCAAAATAAGCTAAGAAAGCTTGTTCTTTGGCAAAGAGTGCTTCCCATAATAATAATATACAAATAAACATTGGTACATTGTGCTCAAAAGTTAACAAATATCAATTATTGAGTAAGATTAATTATAAAGTTGAATGAAAATGAAATATTAAATGTACATAATACTTAATCATAAATTTATGTAAATGAATTAATTATTTAAAATGTAAAATGACTAATAGCTATATAATTATTGATATTAATATTAATAATAATAAAAAATAATACATAATAAATAATAAGGCCCATTTGATAATGTGTGTTGTGTGGGTGAGTGAGTGAGTGAAGATGTATGTGTGTGGTGAGTAGTGGTAAGTAGATTTATGTAAATTATATGTTGGTGTATAGTAATTATCGAGATTATATGTAGATGGGTGCATTTAAGTGTTTGGTGTAGTATTATTAGAGTAGGTAGGCACAAACTAAGTTTTCATGACAAAACTGTAAAAAGTTCTTCAGTTTCATCGTAATTCAACGATGAAAGCCAGTTTATGAGAACCATCTTGCATTTATTATAGGGTAAGTGATAAATATTTAAAATTCTGTTGACCTTATTGTACAGTCGTGGGCCCAGGACTTGGTTATGTCGAGCAGCTAGGGCAAGTCGGTGTCGCATCGTTGGACAGATTTTGTGTCCTGAACGTTTATTTATATTTGCGCTAGGATAGAATGGGGTTTCAGAATGCTTCCTGAGTATGGTTTGCATGACAAAAAGCTGTCTGACGGTTAACAATGAGCAGTCTTGATAAAGTTTGGTAGTAGAATAAAGAAAAGGTTTATTTAGCATCACTTTCAGGATACATCTCTGTGCCCTCTCCAGTTGCAGCATGTGAGTTTTGAAAGTACCTCCCCAAACAGTTATGCAGTAGGACAGCAAAGACTGAGAGAGAGCAAAGTACACCATCCTAAGAGTAGTTGATGAAGCAACTGACCTCAGAGTTTTGAAAACGAAGATCAGTTTGCGGATGCGCGGAATAACTGTCTGAAGATGGAAGTCCCACTTAAGAGTGTCATCAAGACAAACACCTAGGTATTTTATGTTATTAGTCCGAGACACAGGTAAGCAGTTAGGATCTTGACAATTAGATGGGCTATTGCAAGTATGAGCTATAATTTTTAAGGAATGACCGGGTCGGGAGTGTGCGTTGGCAGAGAAAGCCATGAACTTGGTTTTTGTTAGGTTCAATGTAAGAATATTGCTTCTAAGCCACTTCATAGCGGACACAAGAACCTTTTCAGCGTTAAGACGAGCTTCCTCCCAGTCCTTTCCCTTTACAAGAATAGCTGTGTCATCAGCGTAGGTGAAAATCTTGCAACATGATGAAGTCATGCTACACAAGCTATTAATATAAATTAGGAAGAGCGTTGGTCCAAGTATACTCCCCTGGGGCACACCGTAGCTAATTGTTTCATCGCTACTGAAGTGATTCTGTATTTTAACACATTGTGTACGATTTGACAGGTAATCCTTGAATATGTCCAGGACAATTCCTCTGATACCCAAAGCCTGCATTTTGTTAAGCAAGAGGGGAATCGAGACAGTGTCGAATGCTTTCGATAAATCAAGGAAAATGCATATGGACTTCACCTTTTGATCTATTTGTTGAACAATGCTATTGGTGAGATCCAGCACGGCATTTTCAGTGGAGACACCTTTCCTAAATCCATACTGGTTATCCGCAATAAGGTTGTGGCGTTCTAAAAAGTTCACGAGCCGTTTGTTTATGATTTTTTCCAAGATTTTCGATAGTGTAGTAAGGACTGAAATAGGTCTATAATTATCGACGATATAATCAATGATAGTGGCTAGAAAATCTGCTTCGTCATTACTTTCAACACCTATGTGCGAAGGAACCATGCAAAGTCGACGTATACATGAAGATTAACCAATTCTATGGGAATATACCCATAATTGTTAAATTGCTTTTATTATGAAGTTTGTTGTTAGATCCATTTTTTCAAATCGCTCATGCTGTCACTAACCAGTACTTTAGATATAAGAGCCCAAGGCTCTTTTCTTACCCGCACCTTTTTGAAACGGTAGAGGTGTTGTAGACCAGTGACAGTGAGAGAATGTCTTCAATAAATTCAAAACAAACAATCTCGAGCTCACTCGACCGTCTCAACTCTCAACCACCTCGACCACGACTCGACTCGATTCGTTCGATCGACGATAAAATTCATTAAAGGAAAAGGTTAGAGTAAATGGAAATTTAAATATATTTGGATCTATCGTAAATAATTTAGAGGCCGCTTGTTAATTACAACCTTAATTTACAGTTTGTGATCTCTTTTTCAGCTAATGTAATGCCCGAATTAGATGAGAAACCCAGAGTTTTCCTAGAAGAGTTCCGTTTGAAGGTAAACGTGAGCACTTGGCTGCCACTTCAGGCTAACCTAACGATATGTGTTTTCTAAACCACGCAATGTTTATTAGAATAATATTTATGTGGTTATGCGACCAATTAAGGTTATGTTTATATATTCAATATTCAATACTTCCAGAATGCTGCTCAAGATTTTGGAATGGCAGATGAAAAATGGAATTTTAAGAAATTTGTCAAGACATTCCGTATAGTAATTGTAAGAATGGATTCCACTGATATGGAGTTTGATTTGATTGGAATACAGCCTGCATTTGCGAATGCATTTCGAAGGATAATGCTGAGTGAAGTACCTAGTATGGCTATAGAAAAAGTGATGATAAAAAATAATACTTCTATAATTCAGGATGAAGTATTAGCACACAGGCTTGGACTTATTCCATTGAAGGCAGATCCAAGACTGTTTGAATATCGCCCTGAAGGTAATTCATACATTATTTCTTTAGTAGGTACCTACCTTATAATAAAGTGCTATGTTTTGGTACTTGGTTGGTTGGTGTTTATGTGATAATCTATAATTTCAGATGCAACAGATGGAAATGAGTTTAATACTTTGGAATTTTCACTCAAAGTTAAATGCACAATAAATAAAGCTCAGCCCAAAGACTCATATAGAGCAGAAGATATGTATGAAAACCACAGTGGTAAGTGACCTCACAGCTAAGTTGGTAGTAGGTAGCTTGTTTATGCATGTGTTTGTACTGTAGGTTAAGGGTTTGATTTCTACCCAGTAAATACATTTGTGTGGTAAATATAGATGTTTGTTTATATCTGGTGTTTGGGTGTTTAATTGTATTATAAGAAAAACATTACAAGCTATTCTTGGTTTGGGCCTGAATGCTACTGTGTGTAAATTAATGCAATGTAATCCAATTTAAACTGGCTGATAATCAATGATGTTGTGTAGGAGTGCAATATATAAGAAATTTAGAAAATTTGCATCATCAAGTTCGGAATAAAATGTTGCTTATCTCAATGACCACACATAATATGCACTTAGAAATCATATATAATATTTAGATGTAGGTTGCCCCTAGGAAATGAACTAATACATGTTTCAAGATAATTGTTATTAATAAATGAATTAAGACTCACATTGCCTTAAACAAATAAAATTATAATTAATCTTACATTACCAACTTCAAAAGGTTGTTTATTCAGAAAATCTGAATTGTTATGATGGATTACCTGACAAATAATAAATAAACTAAGTAAGTTTGATATACATACTGAGGATTCAAACCCATAACCCATTGTAGCTATTTCTAAAATGTTACTTGTAAGTAATCAAGAATGGATGTATGGTTTGTAAATCCAAAAACAATGTGATTGAAGCCAATGGTTTCAGCTTGAGTTTCATGTTTATGTAGAAGATGGATGAGCCATATTCTTTTACTGTTTGTGCTAAATCTGTTATGTTTTAGTTTACTCATCTCAAATGAAATGGCAGCCTGTGGGCAACCAAGCATCGGTCTACAAGGATAAAGATGTGGGCCCTGTTCATAGTGACATTCTAATCTCCAAAATGCGTCCTGGACATGAGCTAGACCTCCAACTGATTGCTGTGAAAGGTGTAGGCAGTGATCACGCAAAGTTCTCACCTGTTGGTATGTTTTATTTTTGTTATTTAATCTCGAGCCACACAAGAGACACTATGCGATGGCACAAAACAGTTCATAATTACATAAAATGTATTTTTTTATTTCCAAGCAAAAAAACTGTCCAATTTTTTAATGTACTCTTGTACATTAAAAAATTGTACAGTTTTTTGCTAGTTAGTACCTATTATTTTTAGATATTTGACTTAAATTGATAGACCTAACAGTCACAGACATGACTTTGACACCATCACTATTGTTTTAATAGATGGTCTGTAAAAGGACCCGTAATAATCCTTGCAACTCTGCAATACAGGTTATAGTCCTTGTGTAGGGGACAAGGACTGCCATACAGTTCTACAGTAATAAGCATTGTGACTTGATTCTAAAATATCTTTATGATGAGCAGTGGATATTGTCTTAGCCACCATATCATACAGATTATTGCCACAAGTGACACTAACGCCATCTTTGACACCATCACTATTGTTTTAATATATGTTCTGTAGAAGGACCCGTGGTATTCCTTGAGACCATGCAGTACAGGTTTAAGTCCTTGTGTAGGGGACAAGGACTGCCATACGGTTTTACAGTAATAAGTATTGTGACTTGATTCTAAAATAAATAAAATTGTATCTTATTATCATATCTTTATGATGAGAAATGGATATTGTTTTAGCCACCGCATCATACAGATTATTGCCAGAGGTGACACTAACGCGCGAGGTGGCCGGCAGTGAAGCCACCTTGCTGCAGAGTTGTTTCTCTCCCGGCGTCATCAGTATCGACTCCGAAGGCCGAGCTTGTGTGAAGGACGCGCGGTATGACAGCTGCAGCCGGAACGTGTACCGCTATGACGAGATCAAAGACTCCGTCGTGCTGAGTCGAGTTCGAGACCACTTCATTTGTAAGTCTAGTTCTCTTACACTCTATTTATTATTGAATGAATGAGTGAAATGAATGAGGTCCTCAATAAACCCTTCTCGCTTTGATGATTGGTTAGTTGGTTATTGTTAAAGTCTTTGTAAACTTTTACGATCAGAACACGTTACATACATAGATTCATGCCTGTTTCCCAAAGGGGTAGGCAGAGAATGGATTTCCTTTTACGACTCACATCGGTGCACATTATTTTATATTAATATATGAAAAGGTAAATGACACGACATATACTACCACCATCTTACCTAATTCTGCCGCCATAATAACAATTATAAAATTGTTGTGTTACGGCATTTAGAGGTAAGATAGCCAGCTCCTCAGTTTGTTGCGGATACCGGGTGAAGTTCGCCTCCACCTTCTGCTTATCTTCATTAAAATTTTAATTTCAATTAAAATTATATTTTTTTGTTATTTTAGTTTCCCTAGCCGAATCCTTAATTTATAATCCAAGACAGAATCAATATCCCAGGTAAAATATAACAAGGCTCACAGCTCAGTTGGTAATTGCCTCTACCTTCTGGAGCTGTAGTTTGTGGGTTAGATTCCCATCCAGCACAAACATTCGTATGATGAATACAGATGTTTGTTCTGTGTTTGGTTGTATGATTGTATTTGTTTAATAGTTTACTAAAAAAAGTATTGATTTATTCTATCCATAATCTAGTTTCATAATGATTATAACTCCCATATTAGAAGCTGTTCTTAACTTGTGGCTAGATGGCGCTGTGTAAGAATGGAATAAATACGTACCTGTGTACCTAGTGTTGAGTCGGTATTATACCTACTTATTTTATACAAGGTGCCCTTATAGTACATAACCTAACTAAGAGTTTGCGTGAATGGGTCCATAAAATATTGATAGGTTCTATTCAACACTACTATAATCATAATTATTACCAAGACGTGCAATATAATAATGGCATCCTTCATCGCTATGATCCGGCCATGAAAATGACTCAGTACTACATTTATTAAAATTGTGGATCAACGTTTCTGCCTGTTACTTGAAAATGCATGTTTTTGTTACAGTTAACGTGGAGTCTGTTGGAGCGATGCCGCCGAATGTTATTTTCGTTGAAGCTGTGAAAATTTTGAAAGATAAGTGCAAATCCTTTTTGGATGAGTTGAATAAAATTAAATAATATTTTTAAATAAATACTGTACGTGAAGTTAATTGCATTTTCCCTGTACACAGCGCAGCGATATTAAGATAAGTAAATAAATAACTTAGTACAATATAATATTATTACATCAGTCGCGGTACAGATGATGATTTGTCGCGTTAGGAGGCAAATTGTGCAGTATAGAAGTATATGAGCTAAAATAATAATTATAAAGTCAGCATCAGAAGGATCAGTTGTTTTAACTCTCGATGATATTTATTACAGCCAAATATTCATAAAATATTGAACATAACCTTACTTATTCACCAGGCTTGGATTTATAAAACATTTCTCAAACATTATTATGTAGGTAAGTGTATGTGCTTAATATTATCGGATCCATTATGTTAGCTCTAAAATAGCTCTTAAATAAATTTACGTCAGGGAATTGTCTGCTATTAAGGTTTATTATAATAATAAATTAGAAAGTAAGTATTAGAAGGTGATTTCACTAACTAGGTCTTGGTCAAATTTAGTAGTAAATCAAGCTTGGTTTCAGCATTGGATTTACTTTTCCATCCTTATTATTGAAGTAGGTCAAGTAGCATTTGAAATAGAAGAAATAATAATAATCTAAAACTACACTATAATTGTATGCTATAGTTTGGCGCCAACTCCTAATTATCTTAAATTTAAAACGGTACCTTCAGACTTGCAAAATATAATTTATAAAATACTTATAACTTTTAAACGAAGGTACTCCCCCACCATACCTTGGTTAGTACAATACAAGTGTATATATTTTATATATGTGTAGGTATTCATGAGGCAATGAATCAATTCGATATGTCAACAATAATATCGTGCCATGCGTCTATTACACGGTCTACAAATGCTCGAATCAAATAATGTAAACCGACTCGCGAATGTTATTCAACACCGTAAAGCAAGTTCATTAAAACAGATGCAGTGATGTAGGTAAGCAGCGAAAGTACGTTGTCCCCCAAATGATAAATCTGTATCTGGGACTTATGCAATGCTTGTGGCCGGTAGAGTAGCGCCGCCGCTCGAATCGCCAGCATCAGTGCCAGTCTCGCGCCCTGCACTAATCCACGCGAATATTACAACTGACTCTGACGAACTTATCGAAAATTTAAACGTCTTCGAAAATAAATAAACACGTATCAGGCGACTTATCGAACGATCCTTACCGTATATTGGAAGAATTTTGAAGTCTTAACCCTTTAGTGCCGAATGGAACTTTTGTGAATGGACTCCGGTAATATCCAAGATGCAGCTCAGTAATGTTGTGCCGATTTTTGTGGTGCTTGTGGTTGGTCTCCTGAATATTGGTAAGTGACAAGCTAGAGCACAAATCTGCCCTACCCTTAATTTAGAAAACCTACCTATCGAACGAAATGTTTTCCGAAACATGCATTGATTCAATGGTTTAATAAAAAGAATAGGAAAATGCGGGTTCAAGTCTCGAATTATGCATTTTGTGTCATAATAACTATTTTTAAATGTTAAACTTGAATAGGAGCCTCCTTTAAGACTGATG
The DNA here is from genome assembly GCA_951394065.1 of Venusia cambrica. NCBI lineage: Eukaryota > Metazoa > Arthropoda > Insecta > Lepidoptera > Geometridae > Venusia > Venusia cambrica. The sequence goes on from OX596042.1 coordinate 8,707,737, forward strand.
TTTTTAGTCATGTTCTCTCTTACCATTTGGGACTGTATTGAAAATACGCTACAGTTACCGATTACGCCCATGTTCTGGTTACCAAGGTGTCGGCGTTAGTCCCCTTGTACAACAACCGTGAAATAGAGGGGTTATTCTTATAACACCGACCTTACCAGGTACCACAGATTACCTACATTATGCTTAGTTTGGGGCTAGAGGGCGCTGTGTAAAATCAATGTCCTGTAATATTTATTATTATTAGAACAAAGTGGAATAAATAGGTAGATAGGTACTTTGCCTGACACTATATCTCTCGGCCTTGTTCAATAGGTAAACCAGAATACCTTCTCTACTTACATAACAAGATATTGGTCGGGTATCGTAAAAAAACACATAGGCACCTTCTTAACCCTACACAGTCGAATCATACCCCGTTATCTTAACCCTTGCTCTTTCCGAGTCGAGGTCCATTGAGTAATTAAATTACAGACTTTAATGACCATGCTGTGGTTATTCGATTGTGTCACTATTGAAAGTTCCGCAAAAACTGAGAAACACATCTAATTGTGATCGCCAAATCAAAGATTGATCCTGTCTTAAGTAGGTAAACTTAAGTTGTAAAATATACGTGCCCCTACGAGGCGCAAGGGGTGAGTAAGGGAAACACACCACAACCGCCAGACGTGACTTCGTGAAATTCAGGGTCATAAAACCATATAACAGAAGACCCTCTTCAGTTCTGGGCTGACTTGCTCTCTTATTTTGTTAGGCTGGCTATCAATGTATGTAATGCAGACTCATCAGATTTGATGCTAAATAGGCAGGTAGCGTCAAAATATATATTTTTTCGAATATTGGCAGAAAGAACATTTTGAAATACGAATATATTTTTTTAAGAGTACCTACCTAATATTCGAATACTAAAAAACAAACAAAAATGTTTTATAATCACATCTTATTAGGGTTCCGTATCTTAAGTACGAAAGAATACGTGTTATGAAAACGGACAAGTAATAAAAATACAAAATTAAAGAAAATTGGAGAGAAACGATTACTATTTGAGATCTATCGTAAAAACAGTAATACATACAAAGTTTAAACTTTGTTCGTTCCTTGGTCTATGAAAACAAATATCAGCCAAGCATTTAAAAAATGGCACATAAAGTAAGGGAATTGTGCTTTGAATTAAATCAAGTCAAATTGTATTCAGGTTTTTTTTTATTGTACAACGGGTAAGCAATTGGCCTTCATCTCACCTGGTAAAAAGTTAAGATAAGGCCGAAGGTGGACGCGCACTTCAACCGGAATCCTCAATAAACTGAGGAACTGGCTATCTTATCTCTGAATTCCGGAACACAACAATTTTAGAATTATTATTATGGCGACAGAATTAGGTAAGATGGTGGCAGCTAGCCAGGCGGACTTCGACAAAGTCCTACCACCAACCAAACCAAGCACAATATATTGTACTTCCCATGGGGATCGAACCCGGGGCCTCTGGATCTGAAATCGGTGGGTTGAACCACTAGACCGCAGTGGTGTGAAGTATCGCTCAACCTTCTCGGTTCAAGTCGGTCAATTCCGTGCCAAGAAGTCCGAAGTGGTCTGTAACTTTGACTGCTGCACGAAAAGTGGGCACCAGTCATCTAGTTAAATACATGACTTGATTTCGTCGCCAGGTAAAATAAAAACGCGCTATCGATGTAATTTATTTTAAGGTAGTGACTCGAGAGAGCTCAGCCGAACGACGCAAACTTGTAAACATATTGCGTGTATTTTTTTCACTTTTTTTTATTGTACGACGGGAAGCCCATCTCAACTGTTTTCATGTTATGATAAGACCATAGGTGGTAGCGCACCCGGAACCCTCAACAGTCTGAGGAACTAGCTATCTTACCTCTAAATGATACATTATTTTATTGATATATAATTCATTTGGTACTCATATTGATTGAATAAAATCATTTTTTGTGTCCACCTTCCCTCTAACTTTTAATTCACACCCCCATATAAAAAAATATAGACTATGTCACTGGGAGTCCAATCCAGAGGAAGCAAATGACACCATCACATGCCAAAGAGTGGAAGTTAGAAATCCCATACATACATACATACATACTCTGGAAAAACATAACCCTCCTCCTGAGGCAGTTGGGTAAAAATAACGTTGTATGCTCTTGCTTATTTGTAGGTATATTCGTATACCTATTGCACCAACTTACTTCCGAATGATGCTTAGGAATAATTATTATGCCATTTACACGCGCTTCAACTCAACTCAAGATATAGTTGGCCAGCAGAAAAACTTACTAAATCGATCTTCGCATTATAAAGTTAAATTACATAGATAAGACCAAAGTTGATTAATTGGTCAGATTTCTCAAACATTTACAGCATTTTCGATTGCATGATGCGTAGGATGCTATTGCATTATTTAACGGGGCCTAGATTGTTTTCTGGGAAACATTAAAAAACCCAAGGCACGGTTATACATACACCTTTATAGATAGACATTTTAATTTCAGTTACATAATTACGTCTGTTGCAACTTGTGAGTGACCTGTTTGCTTACACGTCATCTGGTTGTGGTCTTGTGGTGCGTGCATGAATGCGTTTTCGAAGATACCTACCGACGTACCGACCTTAGGTAGGTACTATTTTGTGACATTTGACAAGACTAGAAGGAATTAACCTATCATTTAGAAAAAAAACATACTTATCAAAAACCTCTCCCTATGTCGACTCTCGGGGTACGTGATCTCGTGAGTGTCCTCTGCATTATTTGATCCATTTGATCAGCCTCCCCTCGAACTACGACAGTTGATTGGTATACGTGAGGCTTAACACCTCTATGCCTCAAGTTGACGGGCGCAATGCAGTGCCGTGTCCCTACACGCAGGCTATGTTCTTTGTGGATGTGACCTATGCAGTAAGGCTTTCTCGTAGGCAAGAGTACACTTAACACCATAGGTGCGCTGCTTGCTTATCCCGTCTCCTAGTAGTATAAAAAAAAACTAGATTACTTAATATTTAAATACTTTTGTGAATACATACATATACAACACGCGAGATGAAGGCTAAGATCCTCCCCGTCGTACAATAAAAAAAAAACATGTGAAAGGTACGAAGCACAGAGTAACTAATCACTACGTTTTATCACGAAGCTTCTGAGATGATGTTGGTAAAGAAGCATTGATGCTTTGCTTACCACATAGGTGAGTGGCATAATGGCTTCTGGCATTTAGTTGATTTATATTTCAGAATGCAACACCTCTTACTAATCTTCCTATGAATAAAATATTCACCGAGTTGCATCTCAAATGGAATATATTTGCGATCACTTGTATGGAAATTTCAAAATGTTGTCCTTGTGCTAATATCTACTGCAAGTAAAAATGAAATAAGTCCGACAGAAAAGGCATCTCGCTACTAAATCTTATTTGTGGACTCATCGGAATAAGTTTATCTAATACTGAGATTATTACAGTTGGTCCTATATTATACCCACCTATTTTAAGTTATGTAAGCTGCTCTGTGATCGTAAGGTTAGGGTGACAAATCAACATCGAGCTATGCTGCGCTGTACTGCGCTGTGCTGTGCTGTGTTTCTTAAGCTACGTTTTTTTAACAATCAACATCAAGCTGTGCTGAGTATAAAAGTAAGAGAGCTCAGTATAAAAGGAATCAGCAGCTCGTGTAGTCGTTTATCTCGTCAAAAATGACTTTACTTTCAAAAAAACGTAAACATTACGACATAGTTGAATCCGATGATGATGAAAGTGAAGAAGAAGCGGATATGGATATTTTATGTGTTATTTTGTCGTTAAAAGAGTCCAGTCACGGTAGCTTGTTACCACACACCATACTTGAAAAATACGGAGAATTTAATTTTCTAAAGAATATTGCCACTGAAGACGATTTTTTTAAATATTTGCGAATGACTAAAAATCAATCATCACATCAGCATGGCAGAGCTCCATAAAAAACATAGCACAGTTCGGCACAGCGCGGCTCAGCACGGCGGGTAGCGCGCCTCGCTCGAGACTGCTGCGTTTTTAAACAGAGAGTAGCCTCACACAGCGCAGCACAGCATGGTTTGTTTGTATCCTCATTAAAATATTAGACAAGCGAGTTGACCAAACATAGCACAGCGCAGTACAGCGCAGCATAGCTCGATGTTGATTTGTCACCCTTAGGTAGTATAATAACTAAGCAAATGGATTTCACAGTACCTACTAAGGTAGGATATCATGGTTATGCTTATTATTTATTATCAGAAAGGTAACTGCCTAAATTAAAATCTAGGTTTAGCACAAGGTTAGCCAGATCAATTAAATGCTATTACGTATAAATAAATGTGTCAAAACAAAACAGAGAGCGCTATGCGACATAGTAGGTAGGTACCTATCTACCTACCATAATGCGCTGTGCTTGACCATTCATGCTTAGAAAAGCCCCGGAGAAGGTAAAAAAGCAAAGGTGCCCTTTACTTTTAATTTTCGCTTCCAGAGGAAAGTAACTTACCACAGACACAGATTATCCCTATCGTATTATACCATCCAAAATTAAATTTGAAACGGGTGCCATTTCGAAATTTTCTACCAACGATTGTACCTATGGGAGCAGTACCTACCACTGGTCCAACTTATCTTAGGAGTGAAGGTCAACCGGGCTATAGCTATTAGGTTTGAACCTACTTTTACTTAGGTACCTACCTACCTACTCATATTCGTACAACAGACAATTATAAAATTCCGTAAGCATTCTTACCTTCTCGTGAGTAACTGGTAACAATGGTAGATACTCTAGGTACCTGCTACATGTCACGGAGCAAAGGTTACGACCCCCATATCCACGCTGATACGTCACGGCTAGCCCATACTGGGTGCATTTTCAATGACCTCTAGTAAATAAGGTAGGCAGGTAGGTACAATATTTAATAATTATGTGTGACCTTTAATGCCAGATGCTGCTCGTCGGAAGTTTCTGGTAATTGGGTGTGATGGGTATAACCTACATACCTGCAATCTTACCCATTTAGGGTTCTGCTCCCAAAGGGGGCCGACAGGACCCTATCGCTAAGCATACGCTGTCTGTCTGCGTCTGTTACAGCCCTTAAAATTTAAATAATTCTGGTTTGAATTTTTGTATAATGATGTGCTAATATGGCGGATTACGTACATGACAAATAAAACAATAATTGGGGTAGGTAGCCAACGCCATTCAAGAAACGTGCCTGCTTTTAATTTTAGTTCCATAATAAAAGCGGTAACATCTACAAAGTTCAAAATTGGTGTTATAAGCCTTGCCCTGATTTTAAAACAACCAACTCTAATTGAGGAATGGGTGGATATTTCGTTGTTGCTCTCTGTTGTCGGACTTAATTTGTGTTGACAAGCAGACCATAAGACCTCATGATGGCGTGATGTTAGGATAGAATGGCACAACATGTATATTCACGTGTCACGCTTTTTCACGTTGTGATCTAACTCCTAACTTCCTTCTAACGGAAACGCTGGCTATGGCTACCGGTTACGGATGAATGATCCCAACTCTGGTGGTAGGACCTGCAAAGGCCCGCCTGGCTAGGTCCACCCGCCTGCCGAAATCCAGCGCCAACAAACGCTGTGTTCCGTTTGTGCGCGGGAGAGCCTGTGTTAGCTCGTCAATCGCAGACCTCATCCTCGCCTGTGCAAGTTTTGAGGTCATTCAAGAGTTTACCCAATTCATGTAAAAAAATACGATTGGTAAAGTAACCAATTGGTGGAACCCAATACACTTAACCTAGGTAGGTTCAAGTTCAGATTCCGTATTGAACTGCCGACATGCTCCAATTAACTCGTGAATCAAATGAAAAGTGCAAAATACAACCGTTTAGGTAAAGGCGAGAGCGCGTTGATGTCTTTTGTAATAGAGAAAAAATATTCCTTATCTGTGTATGTAGTTAAAACTCATAATTACTGTTTTTTTTTTTTGTTGCGGCTTTATTACCAACCCTGACTGCGGATGTTGTTTATGGCGATTAAGGGAACATCTACCATACGAACGGCAACAGCCTTCTTCTGTGTATTACCTAGCCCGCCTTCTGGGTAGGCGGCCTACTGTTATTATGGATCATGAGAATGCTAAACTTTATACTATGGTCTTGTAGTTGTTTAACGTATGTAAAGCGTAATAGTTTGGTACTATCGAACATGAACATATTTGTTGCTGTGTGTATTGTACTTTATAAGACTTGGAACATCCTTCTGATGGGTTTTTAAGTTTCACTGTCATCAATTGTTATTTTCCTGTCCGTATCCTTCACTTTATAGGTGGGTCATCATCATCATCGTAAACCGTGAACGTTTACTATACGTGTAGGATGTGGCAACTGCGTTTACGTATGTACTTCAGATAATTGAAGCGTATATACCTAGGTATGAAAACTATTTTTCTGGCGTCTTTTTAGGAAATTTGAAACATTATCATCGTCATCACTTAAAAAGTATTGCTGCGGAATATGGGCCACTCCTAGCAAGCCTATATCTATATAATAATAATATATAGATAATATATTACAGGATACTAATTTCACACAGCGCCATCTAGTCCCAAACTAAGCATAGCTTGTAATATGGGAACTAGATTACGGATAGAATACATAAATACTTTTTTTTTGTAAATATATACTTATCATACAATACAACACCCAAACACAGAACAAACATATAATTGTAGTGTTGGTGTATTTATGTTTATTTATATTCATTGCACACACAATTATATAAGCAAACAAACATATAACTAAAAAGTATGGCACAGGTGAGCCTAAACCTGAAAATAATTATTTTTCTGCAAACCTAGGTAGAGAGAGAAAGAAGGGATAAGGGTAGGTACAGCATTCATAAATAACATACCTAACATAGGAATAATACGATAAACTAGGTACATTATATTACTTATAATACATACATATAATTATTAAAGATATTTAATACAATACTGTAGGTTTATAATATACCTAATACAAATACCTATAGGCATGGACGACGACGACGTAATTTAAACAATACCATAATCTGTGTGGACCTACCTATAGTCTTCTTTGACTATGATTTAATTTTATAACTGTAGAAGGCAGATTTTATAAATGTGCCAGCCTCTGGACTTGCACAGACAAGGATAAAATCTAAGATGGAGTGAACCTACCCAGATAGTTCAGTACTTGATTGAGTGTATGAGGCCACTTCTCAACTTTCATGTTTCAACAATGTGACTGGGGGTTTTCCCATAAGCTTTGACAGGAGAGTTGATGGTAGCAGTAGGCATTTGTGTTTAGTACTAAAATGTATGCTGCAACCCATCCCCCAACAATTTGCCATAATCAAAACGGTTGACAGATGAGTTAGTGATCACAGTATTGGTGTCAGGTAGGTTCTAAGATAGATGGAAGCTGCTGCCCGCCGCCCGTCCATCGTCTGGTAAAATCCCTTAATTTCCTTAATTCTAAGGACATCCAAAGGCTTAGGGATTTGCATTTTTTGCCGTGCTGCTGGCGCCACTAGCTAGAAACTTTGCATAGTAGATAATATTTAATGTCAGAGACGAAGTGTGGGTTTACACCCACACTTCGTTTCGTGGGGTACTTAGAAGAGATCCAAGTTTAAATGAAAAACATGTACCTACTTATTTTCAGTGTCCTTTGTTATTTGCAAGTGATACGACTGGTACAGCTAGTGATATAATATAACCCACAGAAGTAACACAAATGTTTGTTTTTTTTGTTGACAAATGTTTGTCCCAGGTGGGAATTGAACCTACAGCGCAGAAGGCAGAGATTCTAAGTACCAACTGATATGTGAGGTGATGATGATTTTTACTAGAAATATATTGGAATGTTCTGAAGTGGAGCTTCTTTATGCGAACGTTACTGCTGATATTCGAGGATTATGAAAATCTTTCATGCAAGTGTTGGGTAGTGGGAGTGAATTAACGATTTTAATTTTTATACATAGGCTGTTGTGTAAGAATTAATTGGTAGCTACAGGTGCATTGTCTTGGTATACCTACCGACATGTTGACAGTACCTTTACCTTCCACTTCATATCTATTGTTTACCGATCTGCATAAAAAACACCATAAAATGTATCTCAATGAACAATTGTATATTCTGATTGACCAGCATAATTAAGGAAGTAGTACCTAGTACCTACTACTAGGTACCTCTGTAATAAAAAATAGAAACAATAAATATATACCTATACGCATAAGTTGGTACCTAGTAAATATGTTTTGATATAGACGCGTTGAATATCTATTCATGCACCCAGAAGAAGCGACTCGTGAATCGTGCCGGTGGACGTTCTTTGCAGTCTGGTAAAGATGGCGTTGCGTCAGGAACCTTCGGATAGCAGGGGCAGGCTGGAGGTGGCGGAGGCGTACTATTGGTCTTGTGCACTCGTCCACGGCAGAAGTACCCGAAGTCAGGCCTTTTCACACATACCTTTTCGTCCATACACGTGTCAAATACCGCCTGCGTATTTCTGCAGTGTCTGTATCCGTAATCTCCGGAACTTTTATCGACGCAGTTTAGGTATTGGTCGAACTCCTGCCGGCAGTTTTTCTTGATTTTTTTCAAGACCTCCATGGCGCAGTTTGTAACCTGTTTACCGAGGTGGACGCAGGCCCGCGCGTCACCATATTCAAGCCTGCAGAGCATGAACTCGCTGTTTACCCCTTCGCACACCTTCCCCAGGTAGGGCGCGGCCGTCATCAGTGTCGCCGCTGATAAATTAACCTCCTTCACCTCCAAGGTCTTGAATTCAGGCAGATCTACTTCTTTCGTTACGACCATTTTACTCAATTCTATTAATTTTGTTATGTGGAATGTGGACAATTCGCAAGGTTAGCGAATAATAATAGCTGTCAAGCTATCAATCTGTCACTTTGAACATGACAACAAAATGACTATTCAAACAATCGATAATTTATATGGTCCAAAGTCCAAAGCGTTTTTATTTATATTCCAGAAGTTGATGGTCAGTCCCTCGGCTGCCCAGCCGTGCGCACAAGCAGCGGTTGGCTCGACCTATTCCCGCTACCTTGCAAGAAGCACTCAGAGTGCAAGGTCATGAGCCAGCAGCATCTGTGCTGTAAGGGATTCTGCACGAAAGGCACTAGATCAGCTGCTATCAAATCGTAAGTTATGCTTTGCCGCTAGCACGATTTATTATGAAACCACTTACCTACGTTACGTAAACGCATAATCACCTGCAAGTTATGTCGAGTAAAGATTTTATTTACCAGTAAGGAGACAAGTCAACCTAGTAATCAAATACACTTGCTTCCTTAGAGGTACCAACCTACCACGTAGCCTATAACTGTTTTACCAGTTTAGGAGTATAAATATAGGTAACCACTTAATCCAGTTCGAAGAAAATGCCCACTTCTAAATTATAATTTAGGTACCTACACTAAGGTAGGCTAGATAGGCAATAGGCAAGGCAACCTATCTACCTATGCTGTGGAGTGGAACCTACCTATGATCTAATATGTAGTTACTAGGTAGGTACTATATAATATTTCGTCACAACAAGCTGTGCTTGGGACAAACTTACCTATTAGTAAATTCTCACAACTGTAAAGTTACCTAGGCGAATACATAGGTACCTAATAGTAGCTACTAGTTACATTTCAACGATGAATGACAATGGTTATGGTAGGTAATACAATTATCAATTGTATCTACAAAGTAACTGTTAGTAGGTACCTATATATTAGTTTATAATACATAACACAGCAGTATGTTACACATAATTATTACGTTCCTTATTTAGTAGGTATATAAGGTAGGTACATAGCCCACCTCTGTAAGTAGATATATAGTACCTACCAACCTATGTTCACTTTTATCGCTTACAACTCACCACAAAATAGAATAAGCTAGGTACTTACTAAATTGTATTATTGAAGTCACGCCATGTACCTGCCTACCTAAGTAGATTGAAGCTTGACTATCTCGACTCGAGTTCGTAGGTACCTATACCTACTACTTGGATGCACACTGCACATCCAACAGACCGAAGATGTAATGTCGTAGCAATGATTCACCTATCTACTCCTTGCCTACATTGATAAACATCAAACAATCTTCAATCTTTTCGTAAGATTGCACAGTACCTTCCTTCCATACAATATTTTATCCATCATTCATTTCATCATCAATTGGAGTACCTACGTAGGTGCAATAGGTAACTTGCTTGTATTCTTTGCACATGCACTACTGCTATGTCTGATGTATCTAAGTACATTAACCACAACATAACTACTAGATAAGTACTAACACCGGTCACCACCGCCATTACCACAGCACTATATACTACGTAGGTAAATACTTTTCACTAATTTTATTCACGCCGCATGAAGTTCGCTACTACCTAGTTACGTTAAGCGGTCTACACACCAAAGCCGCTGACCCGGCGGCACAGCCCGGCGGCTTAGTGCCGGCGGGTTAACCCGGCGGCTTCAGAATGTCCAAGCCGAACGACTTTGCCGGCGGCAATGCCGGCGGCACGACAGCCGCGGCATGTGGTGTTCTAGTAATTGCCAAATACTCGTAGAGATTGGACGTGTGTGTTTCGAATAATTCAGAAGTAGTATTTTCAGTACCTAATTGACATGGAGGAGGACGATAACAGTGATTTAATAATAGCAGTTTGTGGAGTTATTATCGGTGGATCCCTCAACACACGAAAGTGTTGGGTTAGGCCAAGTTTAATGAGTCGCAATAAATACAGTACTTGTCAAATATTAAGTGATTTAAAGGAAAACGACTTGGTTCTATACAAACCCATTTCTTTTAAGACTTTCCTGTCATTAACCAGTACCGACTTTGAATATTTACAGAATATTGTTGGACACAAAATAGCTAAACAAGACACAAATTACAGAAAAGCAGTTTCACCAGTGGAAAGATTGTCAATAACGTTAAAATACCTAAGCTCAGGAAATTCTTTTAGTAGCCTGTGCGACGTCTTTAAAGTATCTCCTCAACTAATTTCAAGCATTATTCCTGAAGTATGTGATGCTTTAGTTGAAGGACTTTCAGATTATGTGAAAATTCCAAGGATTCAGGAAGGATGGAGAGAAATTGCAGATGAATATTTAAAAAGATGGCAAATACCCAATTGTCTTGGGTCAATGGATGGGAAACACATAAAACTTCAATGTCCCCCAAAAAGTGGAAGTGATTATATAAACTATAAAAAATATTTCAGTATTGTGCTCTTTGCTTTAGTAGATGCTGATTACAACTTTTTGTACGCTAATGTGGGATGTCAGGGTCGGATTTCAGATGGTGGGGTTTTTAATAATTCAGCATTATGTCGATTGTTAAATGATAATGAATTGAATATACCACATAAAACCCCTTTACCCGGAAGGAATCTACCAGTACCGTATTTTTTTTTGGGTGATGACGCGTTTCCTCTGCAACCCCATATTATAAAGGCTTATGATGGTAATCACACAATGGGATCATCTAAGAGGGTTTTTAACTATCGCGTATGTCGAGGGCGAAGAGTAGTTGAAAACGTGTTTGGGCAGTTAACACACAAATTTAAGATTTTTCATAGACCTATTCAGCTAATCCCAGAAAAAGCTACTACTGTAACTTTGGCGTGTATACATTTATTTAATTATATCAAACGAACCGCTGCAACTCAGCAAAACGAATACGATACTGAAAATAATCAAGGAGAAGTATTTCCCGGTGAATGGCGTAGACATCTTGAAAACGACAGTTGCTTAGATAATATGTCAGGAGAAGACAATCAAACCTCGGATACTACAGTGACCGCTGAGGATACAAGAGTGGAGTTGACTCATTATTTTCTTTCTAGTGTAGGAGGATTAGAATGGCAATATAACCAATAAACGCCCATTAGTCGAATAAAATTAAAACTCATATAATCAATATTATTTTTAATCATTAAGTAGTTCCATGTATTATCCATTAAATCTAAAATCGTAAATTACACATAGTGAGATACACTTTTATTGTGATTCGTATAATAAAGTTTTAAACAAAATAAGAAATGTGTTTTTTAAACCAATAACATGATATTAACTATTGGTAACAGTAGAAGTGTCACTAAACTAAAATTAAAACCTTGCTATTCCTTTCGCACATATGTCAAGCTCTACTCGTGTGAAGGGAATAGTCAACACTAATTTTAAATTTAACTTTAATGGGGCTACCTATAGCTACCTTTATTATACCAAAAAGAAAATTAAATATTTATAACACATTTTGAAGATTACTTTATAACACTATCAGAAGGATTTAGAGCTAGGTATTCTTCAGCAAATGTTTCTAGTGACGAAGGTTGAATTGTTTGTGGATCTGGGTTTGTTTGGGCAGAGTATTCAGAAGAAGTTAAGTTATTTGTAGAAGGGCTTACAACCGTCTGTTGAAGTGAAGATGCTGTATAGTATCCTGGATGACTGTGTGAACTAGAAACACTACTTGGTCTTGCAAAATCCGTAAATGTATCGGATCTATATCCAGTTTCAGTTTCAAATATTATATTGTTGATCCGATGTCTCACAATAGCTTTCATTTGTCGATCCATTTGTCGTAACTGACCCGCAATATAATCTCCAAATAAACCATCCTCATCTTTTGTCACATTTGGTCGTTGGGAGACATTCTTCATAATATTCAATGCTTCGGATATCAACTCTTTATTAGGGTTGATTTTAGGACGTTTATTTCGTTGCCAAGTTGTATTTTCTGGCGACATCTGTGGTAAATCATTTTGATTTGATTGTGAATCTCGTTGTGAATCGTGGCTCGTCGATGGTGTGTCCTGCGAAAAAAGACGAAAAAGACTGCCCGTTTAGCCGTTTTACTTTTATTTAATAAAAAATAAATAAGTATATCTAGTCAAAATCAACATTTATTGTGTATTTTTTTATTATGGATTTTATTAAAGGCACTGAATAAGTCTTCAACATTTCAATTATTTTTTTTTCAAACACATTTTTTTTTACCTGAGTGGCAACTATTTTGCCAATGCCCGGGAAAGGGTTAAAATGTAAATACAAAGATACACTAATAAATAAACTAATATAATTATATGTCTATGGGGCCCTAGTTGCCTGATTATAAATAAAAAAAAAAAAAACTTTACTTACAGTATCGGTGGTTCCAGTAGGCACATTTTTGTTCTGCAGAAAATTTAGTGATTTGTAGGCAAACCATTTACTATGATAAATATCATCAGTACCCGCACCAGACTTATTTGAATTATCTTCTTTTTTTTTCTCTCGGTAATAATGACTAGTAAATTTTTTTATCTTTCTCTCGATTTCCGGAACATCAGTAGCAAATTCACTGGCAATTTCATTAAATGCGTCGTAACGCTTTGGCCGGCTTTTGTAGTCACGGTTTTTTGGGTTCCATAATATTTCTTTTAAATGATAGAGGTCTATTAGTTTTATAACCGTTGCATCGTCCCACTCCATATTGGTTAGTTGATAAAAAATAAAAGTGCCGACACTTCACAACAACAGAGAATGAATAAGTGATACGTCACTACTCTATGAAAGCCGGCGGGCAACTGACTGAGTGAGTGGAGAGGGATGCCGTCGGCATCGGCTCGGCATGCTGCCCCGCCGGCTTGCCCGCGCGGGCGCAAGCCGGCGGCATGATTGTACAAAATAAGGCCGGCGGGTTGGGCCGGCGATCCGTGCCGCCGGGTCAGCGGCTTTGGTGTGTAGACCGCTTTAGAATAGTTGGGTAGGTACCATAGTTTAGTCTAGAATACCTACTAAAATCAGCTAGAATAACATTGCATTAGTGTAGAAAACCAATAGCCACATCATTTCATTGTAGCACCACCGTTCAGCCGACAAGCACAAGCACCACTAGCACCACCCCTAGTACAACAACATCAACTACAACTACTACAACCACAACTACTACAACTCCGAGTACCACCACCAGTACGACAACCACAACTACCACCCCGAAGCCGACAACGACGACGACGACGACGACGCCGAAGCCGACGACAGTGTCGCCGCTTCAGCCCTTCTTGCAGTTTCTGCCGATACAGCGGACTGAAGCTTCTACTGTCAAGGCTGCTCCGATCAAGAACGGTACGTCTTGGTTTTATATCATATATAACTATTTCTTCAATCAGGTAGGTATTCAACTATATCAACAGACACATACCATCTTAATGAATGCAGTTGTTAATAGTTATGTATGATAGATACCTACCTAATATTACTATACATTAGGAAAAACGTCTGTCATTGGTGAGCAATATCTTTATGCAAGAAAAACAGCACAGTTGTATTGTGCTTACTAGTCTACAGTCGAGCATAGCCGAGTACCTATATCACAGACAAAATAAGTACAAGGTTATTTCTGCTGTCGCAGTAGTCTATGTTCTAGATTTTTTAGACTGACTTATAGGAGCCTACTTTAACCTCGGGTAGACAGTAAGTAGGCACGTCCAAGCCCAAACTATACCACTTTAATGGTCTAGGCTCCGAATCTAGAGCATTCATCGATAAGAAGCCAAAATACCTCTGCACATTCTAATTGAATAAGTACCAGCAACTCTGGAAGGTCAACCACGTTCACTGCCCCGTTTACCCTGCTATTGAACTACTGTATTGTCCGTAGGCGACAGCATAGCGAGTGATGTAACCTTTTCCCACACGCACAACACTGAGACCTTTCACGTAACTAATACGGATTACTCGAGCACAGGAAAATCGCAGAAGCTGGTGTGTCCTAAGCCAGGCCAGAGGCAGCTGGTGCTGTTCCCGATTCCCTGTGAAAAGAACTCGCAATGTCGGTCGAGCAGCGGCGCTGACCACGTGTGCTGCGATGCACAGTGCACTCAAGGGGTGCCGGCGCCAAAGCCTACTGCACCTTCCAAACCTCATCAACGTAAGTCATAATGGCATAGCACACTACTAGTTTGTACGGTCAACGCTAAAAGTCACTGACCATTTACAACAACCACAAATTCTATAGGTGGTAAGTAGGTACCTACAAATAAAATATAAAAAGTCGGTGATCTTACAATATTTAGTGAATTATGTAAATGTACATTATAGATATCGTTCAGTATTTTTGTGTCGATGATATTCAGGAATATTTTGATCAAAGGGCTCAAATTAAAGAGGGCTCGGCTGCGCGGTAGATCTACCATCTACCGCGCAGCCGAGCCCTCTTTAATTTTAGAGTTTAATAACTCGCTGTTTTTACTAAATGACATTATAACATAACCAGTCAGCAAAATCTTACAAGACCCTAACTTGGACGTCGCGAAAGCTAAAGTAAAATTAGATTTGACGCTGAAGGTGACGGCATCATGGCATGAGAGCCAAAGCTGATAGCCACTTTGCTCGTATTGTTAAAAAGGCGAAGGCAGTTATGGAAGATTTAGACGTGGAGAAAAGTTTTTCCCGTCTTACAGGCAGGCAAAGCCACAGGGAAAACTGCGATTATAATTACGATGCAATCACGAATTGGAAGAACTGTTTTTATTCCAACATTTGGCCATGTTACTTCTGACATGAAATAACATTTTAAGAAAAAAATGTGTATAATTTATATTAATGTTTGTCCCAGATGTGACTACCTATCCTACTTTGCACACGCTGTAGGTACATAATTTTTAGTTGCCTTGTCTACCTGTATCTATTACGACTTGGACATAATTATTATGAGGAAGCGATCACACTTTATTGCAGTAGGCATTCTTAAAATGTTCACATTCTACTTTGATGTTCGAACCGAGAAGACATAATTTTTTGTCGCTTTGGTACACACTCACACAATCACATTATCAGCTAACTTAGGATTTAGTGACTGAGGTATGAAAACTTTTATTTTTCATTTGAAATGAGTGAATGGTAAATTCTGTAATATCTTTAGAATGTAATAAGTACGTTTAAATATATATATTTGATAAATAAAAAAGTACTAAAACAGTATTTTTTTTAATGACAAGGAAGTTTATCTGAATCTTGCCAATTATATCAGTAAGTAATAATTTTATTACCTATACAAAGTTTAATTCAAATCCATCCAGTAGTTTCAGCGTAATGTTCGGTGACGGAAGTTTATGTGATCCTTGCCAATTATATCATCAGTAAGTAATAATATTATTACCTATACAAAGTTTAATTCAAATCCAAAAAGTGATAAAAGTCAGACAGACCAAAATGGAAAAAAAACTATTGTTTTGGCTTCAGGATGATAGTGTTTCTTGCAATTTAAATTTTCAAAATAAATTTAATGTAAGTAGGTCTGTACAGATTTTGACCCATTACAGTTATAGTAGGTGTACTATTTACTTCAGTATATGTAGATGAATATAATCCGATGCGTTATTATTATGTTAGAAAAACATCATTATGTTATTTTGACCTAGGTACCTACATGTCAAAATAACAACAAGTCAATAATCTATAATGATCAATGGTACAAACACATATTTAATATAAATAGATAGGAACGTTCTTTGGCCAAGTCGAAGATGATCGCGAAAGAAGGAGGTAGGGAGGTAGTTACCTACCTAGTCATGAATAAGTACCTACTACGTAGTAGGTACCCTGACGAGCATGCACGACCAACGAAATGTATCGTAGCTTGTAGCAAAGTCCGATGGCCGATGTCTCTCCCACACTACTATGGGAAACGGACATCCTAAGCAAATAAGTAAGTACCTACCTATGTTAAGTGTCAATACCGCAAAACAGCTCTCGGGCCCCTATAATAATAGTTTATGGTGTAGGTATTCGGGCCTCCTACAACAATAGTTTATGGTGTAGGTATTTCACGTGGTCCTTCTATTTCCCAATATAGCCCTCCTCGGCGTGATCCCGCGGGAATGTCCGTCAACGCCGCTGGGAGAGCTCCTGTTCGAAGTACAGACATGCAAATCAGACTCCGACTGCTGGCCACGACTCTGCTGCCCCGACGGCACCCGATCCTACTGCAGAACGGCGCGCGCGAGACTTGACCTGGTGCCCATTGCCAACACAATAGATGGACGTGAGTCATTTCAACAGCCTATGATGTCCACTGTTGGACAAACCCCCCTACAAATCTAAAACGTGCAGATTAGTATAGCAGCCAAGGTGTTCTATAATAGTTATACAGGAAGCTGCTGTAATTATGGTGAGATCCCTTAGCTGGCTTTTACGACATCTGCGTCGGGTTTGCATCAAAGTTGTAGCGGCAAAGGCTCGAATCGGCACGGACGTGCCGATAGTAGGTATCTATCTTGATCAGGCCTGGTGTAGATTCCCGAAGGCTACCCTACTACACCTACCTTTCGGGCATAGGTAATGATGACTGAAATAGCTCTACCTACTCATGACCCAACCTATACTATTGAGCCATATGTAACGAAGCTTCATCTGGGTTGAGTGAAAAATCCCAATTTAATTTAAAAAGGAGGTTTTGTACTTACATACCTACAAGGTTTTCAGAGTTTTTTAAGCTCTTGCATCAACCTTCATCCATCATCGCCAAGAAACCGACGGACGCGGGTATCCGCTTACCTACATAACATTATCATTTGGTACGTACCAGAACAAGAAAGGGCTTGCAAGGTCAAACAATGACTTGGCTGACAGCTTCTTTCGAAATTAAATTCTCAGAAACATATACTTACTTGCACATTTGCGACCTGTATTTACTTATTTATTTTTTTGGGCTAGACTAGATCGTATATAATGTATCATACTAGTAGTTCGCCCCGAACTGAGATCTCGTGATGGTCTTAGGTATATAACGTTGTTCGAGGCTCTCTCTTGTTTGTAACTCTTATTATATACAAAGCCAGAATTAAAGCAATGCACCGGCCGTATGTCATAGTAGGTGGGCAGAATACAATAAGTGAAAACGTCACCCCTTATTAACATGAACATGAAAGACATCTTTGATGTTTTTGTGAAAAGTGCTCTCAAAACCGTTGCCTTAGACAAAGTTGAAAGATCTGCCCCTCTAGCCCACGGATGTCGTTAAGTCAACCAAGGGGCATCACCAAAAAGGCAGTAACATTTTTTCTGTGTGTAAACAAAACTTTAAGTGTGAGCACCAATTTTTATCGACACCTAAAAATAATTAGACCAGTTTTATTGAGATTCCGAATACCTATTATCTTGACCGAACCTTATCTTAAAAACCATCCCTAATAAAGGGTAAATTAACCAATTTTGAAATCGGCAGTCTAAACCCCCATTTCATATGATATTTCAAGTTTTCAGAATTTTTCAAGGCTTTGATCTTATTTACCCCTTTTGCAACCCTTAATGTCAATACAGGGTATAATGTTTCAGCGTATTAAAAAAAGGTAATTGTGACGACAACCCCCTCTCAGTATATCCTACAAGACATATCAATCGTTTTACCCTCAAAACGCACCCCTTTGTTACAAGAACCACCCCTAATAAAAATATGTGTTTTTTAATATTCGCCCGATACTCTTTCAAATGACACCCCATTTGCCAAAAATCTTCATGTCACACTTAACACCCCTATTTCTCAAAAACTACCCTAGTGTCAAAAAAATCCTAATACCGATTGATGAGTATTAATATATCCTCTGCATATTAAAAATTTTGAATAGATTGGAAGATCAACCAATCAAAAGATATGGACGAAAAATTGATTTTCTTTTCACCCCAATATCTCAAAAACTACGCCACTTATCAAAAATCATATAATATACATACAGTGCCGGATTTCCCAACTTAACTGAGAGATCTCGTTCGCTTCGCTCACTCGATCAATAAAATTGCTGCGTATGGGACGTAGCGTCAATCGAAAAATGTACCAACATGAAATGAAGTTAGATTGGTCTTCTTGGCAGGTGCTAAAGGAGATACATCGGTAAGCACTAGGGACAACTTACTACTACAGTAATAGGAGATAGTAACTATCTCCTACGACTAAACCACTTGCCTACTGGATTTCTGTAGACAGTTTCTCGAAGGCCCCGTACCTATCCGTAATGATTGCGTCGGAGAAACGTCCGTTTTCTCACAACTCGTTAAATAGCTTTCATTGTCTTGTAATAAACAACTCTGTTTTTATATATCAATCTGGAGGTCGTGGGTTCAATTTCTGGATGGTAGTGCTCTCTTTGTGACGTTATACCCAGCTTGGTAAAGAATTACCTGCTTGTCCACTAACATTTTGTGCTTTACATGCTAGCCGTGTTGGTGCCAATGCCAAATAACGCTGTCCATAATCGTTGTAGGTATGACTTTGTCTGACATGAGCTATGCCAAACGCCTGCGAAAAGCCAGACACCAGTCACTACAGCTTACAGTTCGAAGCAGCAAAATAACATTAGGTATTGATTCCCTTTGCCAGTGAGGATGCTAATCCCGTTTCTCCATTCCAGCCGTGCGAATGGTGGAGCAATACCTGCAGTGCACGGCCCCGCCGCAATACGACGTGTTTCCCCAAAAGTGCAGCTCCAGTGTCGACTGCTTCCCTAACCTGTGCTGCGCGGAAGGCGGCAAGAAGCACTGCCGCCCGCCGCAGCGAAGCTTACTGGCATTGCTGGCTGGGGTCACACAGGTAACGAATGAAGGGAATACATAATATCTGCCATTTTAGCGTAATTGGGAAGGCATATCAGCAGAGATATACATATAATCGTTGGATGAAGCGGATGTTATGTGCTATAATAAATAATATCTATCCGTGTAAGTTATTTTTATTTTCGATCAGTCGTTAAGGATCTTCTAGCTGGAAAAAATGTTTCCCGAGCAGGCTTCGACTTTTCCGTTTCTTTCAAAAACGACAAATCGCACAAGTTTTATTTTTTGTCGCACATTTACATGAATTTTTAAACTCAATTCCTTCTAGCACATACTTTCCTGCTGGAGCAACGCACACTATATCTATAATAATGTTACGCCAATCAGATACGTCTAGAAAAGTCGCGGGCCTTCACATAGTGCGAAAATACAAAAGAGAAGCTACAAAAGGATTGTTTATGACACCTTCGAGAACTTTTCGACACATATGACTTCAAACACATTACGTCCCATTTACTTAAGGATCATGAGGTACGAAAATTAGAGTTCGAAGACTGCCTCTACCTATAGAGAGATAGTTGACAGCCTTGACAGCCGTGACAGGTTCTATCAACGTCAGTTTAAGAAGTCAGTTGTTGCAAAAATGACCCTCTTTAATAAATATAGCAACCAACGCGATAACATTGAGATGGACTTACCAATATTCTCAGCTGTTCTCTTCAGCAAAGATCGACAAACTTCAAGTTTTCACTTCTGTCGGCACTCCCGGAGTGCCGACACGGACTGTTGTTTTTTTTTACCCAACTCCCTCTGCCTCCAACTGTAAGTATGGGATTTCTAACTACCACGCTGCAGTCTTAACGGCTTGATGAAATTTGGCTTGTTATGTGTCATTTGATTTGTATGAATTGTGGGAGTGAGAAAGGCTATATTATTTTTATATGGGGGGTGTGGAGTCAAGAGGGGTAGTGAGCACAAAAAAATCTTCTATCCATCAATATGGGTATCAAATGAAAGCTAATAATATGTATATTCTAAATATATATATTAAACCACTTTTATGCTACAAAATAGTCACAAATAATTGTTTGTGTACCTCTTACCTATTGTTAAAATTATCGTCTGTGTAAGCTGGTGGCCCTTTAATATTGGACACCTGTTTTTATAGAAATGATACATACTTATTTAATGAAAATTTTACTAAACCAAGTATTTTATATCATATACCTACTCACAATTATCAATGATGTTATTTTGTATTTTCTTATTTCAATTTAAAACTAGATAGTCGCCACAGGAAAATTTTTTATGTCTTGTCAAAGCATTTCGGCAAATTGATTTATTTATAATTTAATGTCAACACAGGAAAAAATAGCACGCGATGGAGTACGGATCGAACCATTTTACAATCGGGATTTTGTTTTATTCTACTTTCAACTCGTATTATTCCTTATTTCATATAGGCAATCTACATACGAATCTAACGTCTTTAATGTACGGTTTACCTTTGTTGCATACAACATTTCACTCGGAACTTTGAAGTTTTGAACCGGGGTGCGAATTTTCAAAGTTCCTTCTTAGTGTCTATACTATACACCGAAAATACCCTTCGAAATGTGAGTCTGTACGACCAGCGGTTTAGGCTGTGCGTGTGCGTTGTATCTAGTTGAATCAGTCAGTCGGTCGATCCTTAGGACTTCTCCTTTTATATTATATCAGATAGGTATGTAGTTGTAAATAAACAAATCTAAATAAATCCCATCACTACTCTACAGCCTCACCAAACCACGACTCGTTGAAGGGCAAGATTCTAGAAAATGATCATTATGTGCCTCGTCTCTAATTATTGTCATTGACATTGAACTTTTAATTAGCATAACATTTTGTTTTACTTACAGAGAGTTGGTTCTACATTTGGAAACTTCAGACAACCTTCAGTGAATCACAACACATAAATTGACCTAGTTATGTAATGTAGTGTAGTAGCCTTCAAATTATTATTTTTTACTTTTATACATTTTTACTCAAATAAATCATTTTGATTGTTTTACTAAATGCAGTTTTGTGTATCCCTTTTTTATACCACTAAGTAGGCGATGCTAACCACTTATGATCACCTGATGTGGTTAACGTCGTCGCCAATGTACGCTTTCAATACCAGAAGCATGACTCGCGCATCGCAGAACCCTCTAAATAGTCTAGTCCTCATGCTGTACATTACTACTATTATTTTAGATTATTGTTTGTCAGGCAAGTGCTTGGCCAAAAATGACAAAAAGCCAAAAGTGAAAGCATACTTCACCCGGAAACTGAGGAACTGGCTATCTTACCTCCGAATACCGAAACACAACTATTTAGAATTGTTGTTATCGCGACAGATATAAGATTGTGGTAGCTATCCAGGCGGACATAAACAAAGTCCTACCACCAACCAAACTAAGCACAATATTGTACTACCCTGGGGTTGAACCTGGAGCCTCTGGATCTGACACCAGGAAGCGAACCACTAGACCACAGAAGCAGTTACTTGGAAAAATGAGGTTTTTAGAGAGACCATTCCACAATTTTAAGGTTTGCAGAAGGAAGCACTTGAACCTTACAGTGTGTGAAGGTATCTAGTAGTATCTAGTCTCCTAAGTGGCCATTTTTTATCATGATGGAATCTCCTCTTCTCTACAGAAGAGGAGATTCCATCATGATAAAAAATGGCCACCAGTACCATATCAAATAATTACATAGTACACAACCCATTATACAAGCATTAGAACATACACAAAGAGGAAGTGTCTCCTTGGACAAAGGTTCAATTCCTACTTGTGAGTAGGTACAGGATTGTCGATAATTCTCACAACTCATCTTCTCAAGTCAAACAGCTTAAGCATGCCCTTAGATGGTAAAGGGTGTGTTCTGAAATTGTGGAGCTACAGAAAGGGGGTTTTGAATAGTGTGATGTGATGCTATAAAAAGGTGTTTTGATATGCTAGCGATGCCTTCGTTTTGGGCTTTATCGTACTATGTGAAATGGTGTATATCTTAAAGTACCTACCTAACACCCAATTTATTTTGTTTTTCAAATCCTAGCAATATGAAAAAGGAACCTTTTATGGTAAATAAAAAAAATCATTGGCGGTTCATAAATGTTTTCCTGTATTAACTTCATGTCCCTAAATTTATTTTGCAACTATGTAAAGACAATTGGGATTGTCATCTCTTCGCATAATAATGAGGTATTTATATTAAAATAAAAGCAGTTAGGTTACTTACAGTTACCTTTATTTATAAAAACATTTAGTTCAGCTGAAACAAAGAAAAAACCCATTATAGAAATTGGCGTAAACATTGTTCTCTTTTTGTTTTCTTTAATTGTATGAAGGTTATGTGCATGGCCCTCATCTCACCTGATCCAAGTTATGATAAGGCCGAAGGTGGCAGCACTTCACTTGGAATCCTCAACAACCTGAGGAACTGGCTATCTTACCTCTAAATGCCGGAAGACAATGATTTAAGAATCTGGATCAAATACCAACCACTAGACCACAGAGGAGGTTAAATATTTCTGTTCTGACAATGTAGTGAAACAGTCACAACAGTATGGTATAAATCGGTGTGACTATGGATTGGTTACAGTAGTTTAAAATGCATCAGATTCAAATATATTTTTTTCTGGTATAATCAGATAGGGATTGATCTGTGTATATGTAACCAATCTAAATACTAACGTGGAAAGATTTCCAAAATGACAATTGTTGATACGAAGTGTTGTGAAAATCAATGGTACTTTAGGGCCATATTATGGAATCTACTTGTGAATATTTTCAGGAGTTAGTGGCTGATTATTTTCCCCACCTATGATTTAGGTGTTGTATTATAAAAAAAATATAAAAAACTTTACTTGTATTTACAGAAACACCAACCTTCTTTTCGATATAATTGGCACATCTTCGAATGTACGGATTCTACCAATAGGTGCAATCTAGCTTTTTCTACTTCTTTCTTCTGGCTGCACATGAAGTAGAAGCGAAAATAGACGTAATCTTTCTTACCTTCTTGAAACCGATGTCATTGGCGTACTCTCTGAAGCATTGCCTGCAGAGGTTCAGACCGTATTTGCGGATAAGTCCATGTCCGTTGGAGCAAGCGCGGCTGAAAGAAAAAGCGGGGATCATACACGTGTTCTAACCAATCAATTTGGGACAATCGATATCGTACTCAAATGTAGACTTACCATGACCGGGAACCCTGTCCGTATCTACGAGGATGAGAATACCAGATATTAGCGTGACCCATTGCGATAGATTTGCGTTTTTCGCAGCACAAAACGCAGAATACGTCCAAAATGGAGCTAGCACAAATTGAAAAGAAATCCACAGATCAAGAACTATATGTTCAAGAAATCCAAAAGAACACAGATAAATAATATGAATTGAACAAGTATTTCATAAAAACACCACATTTTTGTTACTCTTTGAAGATGACAATGTCACAGTAAGGTACAGATCGAAACAATTTATTTTACGGCCTTTGACTTATTTTTTTAGCTGAGTAGGTATTCAAGAATTAAATTAAATTATATAAATGCTTAAGGTTAATTTACTAAAGGAGGATATGAAATAAAATATTTTTAATAAATTAATTAACGGATGATGAATGCCAGATACAAGAGTGTAATAAATAAATAAATATAAAATAAATATAAATATTACAGGACATTAATCTTACACAGCGCCATCTAGCCCCAAACTAAGCATAGCTTGTAATATGGGAACAAGGTTACTGATAGATTACTTAAATACTTTTTGTAAATACATATGTACTATATGATACAACACCCAAACACAGAACAAACATCTATATTCATCACACAAATGTTTGCTCTGGGTGGGAATCGAACCCACAGCCTACAGCGCAGAAGGCAGAGTTACTACCAACTGAGCTATGAGGCCTGTTAATAATAATAACTCGTTCATTACCCGCACCTCGAAGATATGGTAGAGGTAGAATACAGAGGTGTGACTAATATATTCATAATAGGTATAGGTAACCTAATATTAGCATATTCGTAATATGTATTGGAATCTTTGGTATCATATAATTTCATAATCGTCAAATATTAGCCTGATCCAAGATTCGTTTCGTTAACCTTACGTCCACTTGCCCGATCAGCTGTTCGTGACAGCTGATCGGGCAAGTGGACGTGGAGGGAGCAAGGGTGAGATGAATACTCTTAATATTTATTCTGTGGTTTGATTGTTATTCGTTTCGTTACGTACAGAGTGCCGAGTGTCAGTTGTAATATTGCTCCATACCTACTCGATCGCGTTAGCGTTTGCCACGATTTGTATGAAATTAGCACATCGCCATCTAGTGTAATAAATATTAAATACTCGTGAGTGCCAGTTTTGTACGGCAAACCTATCGAGCATCGACTATCGGACGAGAGTGGGGACGCTATCGCTCATGAATGGTTGTTTCAACCAACCAAAATCATTTTGGCGTAAACTTTACTTTACGCGTTCGTAAAGTTATCACCTATTAGTACCTAGCTTCCTACTAGGTAGGTACCGTCAAACGGGGGAAAAAACGCAGCCGCAAAAAAAAAAAAAGTAGAAACAGCGCCATCTTACTGTATTGATTTGAACGAGAAGGGCAGTATGGTTCAGAAATATAATATTTTAATTCTGGATTTGGAACATTTAGTGACATCTTACGCTTTAGAAAGTAACTAATTATCAAGTTACGCTCGATAGAAACGCTGTCGGCCTATTTTAAATTGGTCCATGGTACAACGTGGCCAGATAGTGGTAAATGTCATTCTAAATTTGGTTGGTTTAACTTAGTCACCATTCGCGGTGAGCAAACGCTCATCGAGTGATCTTCAATTCAATTATAACCCGCACTGAGTGAATAAAAGTAAATAATAGTTTCTGTGATCGATATTAGTCTGCTAATGAGTGAATTTGTGTGAATAATAGTGTGTACGTGGTGCGTACTTAATAGTGGAATAATGAAACGATCAAGGACCAGTGAAGTTTAGTCACAGTTTACTGTTGAATCTGAAATAAATAAAATTGATAGGAAACAAAGAGTATAAAAAATATTAGTCATAATGAATTATAGAAATCATATACCTACCTACATATAAATCAATAATCATTGTACATAGGTGATTAACTTTTTATACACGCCAACGTCTAGATATTTATTTTCGTTGTTACTCCTAATCCTGATACAGTATTTCACTAAACTGTGTGTGATATAATATATATTATTTATATATATTTTCATTAAAAATGCGAACTTGTTAGACGGAATGTGCCCGGTTTCTTTTATATTTACTTTTGTCCACAGGAAGAACGATATCGTGGGTTGTCTAGTGCGATACCATATCCCTTTTTATATACAGACCTAGTCAAAATATTCCTGCCAAGGATCTTTACACTGATTTTTAACAACTCTAACTTATTCTGAATGCAATGGGGTTACTGACAAAGGAACACCGTCAATTATAGCTTGTTTTGCCAAAAGATCAACGATGACATTTTCTTCAATTTGCACATGGGACACAGAGTACTAATATCCTAACGTATTACGTATATAACTTTTCAAAAGCCTGCCTGTTCATTTCGAGTTTCTTTTTTTTTGTTCTTGCCTTGCTTGGTTTGCTTTGTAAGCCGATTTATTTTTCTCTTTGGGCCGATTTCGCCGATTTGGTATACGATTCTTTCTCAATTTTTATTTTATTCTGAGTATCTAATCGTGATTGTGCAGGATTCTAAAATATCTAAAGGTATGTTATGTATTGCCCAGTTGTAAGATATCCTATACGTATATAAAATCCTTTTATCACGACCACAAAACCACAATTTTGGGTTGATAGACTAATTTCTAGGCATTGCTTTTTGCCTTCTTGCATTTACCGTCGTCAGCTCGTCATCGTTTTCGTGATTATAAAATATTTATTACATACTACTAGTAACATGCTAGCCGGTCTGATACACTGTTTTCGGTCACACGCAGGTACATACTTCTTATATTTTCTTCTGAAGTAATCTAGGTAGGTACCCACTTTACTTATACCATTCCCTTTACTTTGTACCCATTACTTACTTTCACTCATGCAATGTGGCTCGGATCGGACGCCGAAAGTTATTCGTGGCAATAAAAGTGCATTGCAGTCAGTCAACTTTTATCTGTATCCTAAGTGAGTTCCAATAAAAGATATAAACAAGTAAGATATCATTTTTATGACCTCAAGGTCAATGTCATACTTACTTGCCCTCTTGATTGGACAAAGGAAACGATTTTTTTGATTATAATTCATTATTTCAGGTACCTACTGGCACACACAATGGGACTGATCTTTGGCCTTTTGAAGCAACTCCTAAAATTATCAATATATATTACAATAGTTGCAGCTATTATTGTTTTTGTGCCTAACCTGCCACCCTATACAAAGTTCACAAGTATATTGTGAGTATAATTATTTATCAGACACATCAATTTAAAACTTCTTGTTTATTACCTTCCTAATTATTTTATTTTAACTTCAGCATAGAACAACCTCAGCCTAGGGAAGGCCCCCTTGCCCTTAATGAAGTTCTGAACAATGCTGAAAAACTGTATGTGGACAAAGTACTTGGACCTGAAGCATTCCAAAAATATAAAGGAGAACTTTACACAAGCTTAGCATCAGGGGAGATAGTTAAAATCTCACCTGGGGGACATGTAACTTTTGTGACCAAGATTGGACAGCCCTCCAGTGAGTATTCTGTCATGATTGTGTGCCTTCTTGCAGTGTGGATATGTGTCCTTCCTTCCAACTTCTATATAAATTAGAGAATATTGTGTAAAGGTTTATTTATTATTGTCGGGTTATTTTATTTTATTAATTTGTTGATGTAACTAAGTGTTCCTTGTATTCCTACAGTATGGATAAATTTATTGAAATTTAAATTGTTAAAATAATGCTTTATCTATAGAATTATCTTGAACCAAATAATGAAATATCTGAACATGTTCATTAACTGATTTACATATTAAATTATCAAAGCTTATATTATCAACAACTCTACTATTAGCTGAATCTAAGTAAATATGTTACCATCATCTGCCTAGTTAAGATCTGTGGATTTTGTGATAAAGATCAATATTATATTTATTTACTCATAATGTGGGTTTACATAGATAATATATCAATAACAACAGTGAATAATAAGAGTTATCTTATACTCAAATTCCAATTAGGTTTAATCAGTGAGTCTTCACTTTTTTTCTTAGTTATTGGCAGGTACAAGTTATTGATAGGTACTACTAGGTACAAGTTATTGATGGTTTCAACATTATTGTTACACTGAGGTTCAGTGCACTTAGTGAGAGATAACATATTTAAAACAAATACACCATTTGAATGTTCCTGCTTACTTTGCAGTCTTATCCATTGTAATCCTTATTCATCATCATCATTGGGGTCTTTAAGCACCATCTAACTTTTAACCGCCTCTGTGGTCTAGTGATTCAACCCACTGATTTCAGATCCAGGGTTTGATGGGGGTGGGGGGAATACAATATTACCACCATCTTACCTATTTCTGTTGTGTTCCGGCATTTAGAGGTAGATAGCCAGTTCCTTGGTTTGTTGAGGACTCCGGGTGAAATGTGCCTCCACCCTTATCTTAACTTGTAACCAGGTAAGATGAAGGCCAAGTGCTAACCCGTTACACAATAAAAAATATAACCGTTTTTTTTCATAAGCCTGTATAGAATACAATGTCAGTAGTTATTATAAGTCACACTCATTATTTATGATTAATCAAATACTTACATTTGAACATTTAATTTATTATTATATCAATTTGTATTTTTACAGCTGGCGTTATTCAAGAACACATTGGTGGAAGGCCTCTTGGCTTTGAAATTGATGAGAAAACCAATGCAATGTATGTGGCTGATGCTTATCTAGGTATTTGGAAGGTGGACCTCAAAAAAGATACAAAACAGCTGTTGGTATCACCAAGAGTGGAAATTGGGGGCCGTGCACCCAGGCTATTCAATTGTCTGGCATTGAGCAAAAATGGCGATTTTTACTGGACTGATTCTTCTAGTGATTTCCAGTTGAAGGATGGCGCTTTATCTTCGCTTTCTGACCCATCAGGAAGGTAAAGATTACAACGTTTTCAGTTCCCAACACAAATGAAAACACATAGTAAAATAAATTATAAAGAAATATATCAATTTCAAGACTTGCACAATTTAACTATACATTTTTGAATACCCCAATGATTGAAACTTTTGGTATGCTTAAACATTATACTTACGTAAATTAAACTCTTATTTAAAAAAAAAGATAAAAAAGTAATCAAAATGTTAACTAACAGCTATTATTAAAATCCGTAATAATATTTTTTTTATACCGGAGCAATGGTCATATGCTTAATGGGATTATGCATAATGGAATAATGGTCAGCTTGTTTTAATTTCGAAATATATTAAATTTTCCAAACCACAGACTTTGAAAATCGAAATCGTTTGTAACAGACGAAAAGACCAATATAGAGTTTATTAATGAATTGAAGAAAAAATATTTAATGTAAAAACTATTAATGGGCACATACAATATTTAAATAAAATCGATGATTGATGTTTCTTTATTTTTTGTTTCTTCAGGTTGTTTCATTACGTCGCGGCCAGAAACCAGAGTAAGGTACTGCTCGACAATTTATGGTTCCCTAATGGCGTGGTCATTTCACCCGATAACCAGTTTGTGGTTTTGGCTGAATCATACCCTTTGAGACTCATCAAATACTACATTGATGGCCCAAAGAAAGGAAAATCTGAAGTCTTTGTAGCTGGATTGCCAGGTAAAATACCTTAATAATATTTTTTAATTACTCTTACAATAATTTACAAATTCTTCTGTTCTCACACAAATTTATGTAGTTGTATCAAATTTTACACGCAATTATATTATTAATTAATTATTCATCTGCAATTAATTATTCATCATTACATTTATTTAAAACCTTGGGAACAGAACTGACAAGTCTGATAAGTATTTAACTTTTTACCTGACTGCCTATGGAGGGTTATGTTTTTCGAGAGTATGTATGTTTATTTCATAAGCAAGCTTTGCAACCTGAACGCCTTGACGGATGTTGACGTGTGTGAGATTGTTTGGTTTGTCTAACTAAATAATGGGAATGACATCATAGCCTATATTATTTTTATATGGTGGTGTACATATAAAATTAAGGAGAAAGAAAGAAATATGTATATAGGTAGGTATATAATGCCTAGTATTACATACACAATTTTACAGTCAAGTTTTAGATATTGAACATTTCGAGTTACAACATTCTAAATGTTGCAATACATGCTTTATTCAGTACGCAGTAATATAAATGAGAGTACATGATATTATACTATATAAAAGGAATCTACAATTCTCGCAGTGACTTTTCTGTCAGATTTTGTGGAAAAGTACATAACATACTACTGAATCTGAGATAAAATATCACCAAAAGCGAATGTATAAGCCGAACGGTGTCAGTTAGCTAGATTTGTCTCTCTACACAAGTCTTTAGTAATCTCTAGGGCTCTTAAACAGTTTCTTGATCATAAAAACCTGCAACAATCCCACGACACACATGCAGGTGATTTGAACCCCCGACCACGTGTCCACCACGAACGTGCCTTCGCCGGCTGAATACGAATCGCGGGACCTGCTCGCCGCGTATAGGTCTAGCATATGGCGCGCTTGTACTACATTCTTCAAAGTACGCGACATTGACTCCGCAATGCTTTGTATCGGAATATAGTACTCTTGGTCGTTCTCGTCGGTTCCCATCCAATGCAGAGCTTCCACTTCCTTCACCTCGTTCCCATTTTCATCTATGACAGTCACTTCAGCTTCGGGCTCGGTTTCCGCTTCGGTTGCGGTTTGATCCTCGATCATGACGTACACGAAAACGAGCTTAGAGTTAATCACACTAAAGGTATTGTCTAAGCAGAACGCGTAGTCCCCGTCGACAACCAAATCCTTAATGATCGAGTTCTCAGACTTCTTGTAATCTGATATTATAATGATTCCTGTAGGGTCTACAACGTCTAGCGAGATGTCGAGATCTCCATGT
This sequence comes from Venusia cambrica, assembly GCA_951394065.1. Classification (NCBI taxonomy): domain Eukaryota; kingdom Metazoa; phylum Arthropoda; class Insecta; order Lepidoptera; family Geometridae; genus Venusia; species Venusia cambrica. The sequence goes on from OX596042.1 coordinate 8,738,417, forward strand.
TGGCCGTCCAACACTTGGTAGTAAACCTCCAACATCTGTCCCGCTTTCCCCGCTTCAAAGAAGCACGTCCGCCCGCCCGGGTCCACGCGGAAGTTGAAATCGTTTGTGAATGTCACTTCCGCGGCACATGATACAATCATTAAAACTAAAAATGATACGACGCTCATTATTTTATTAACTAGAACAGGCCGAGTTATGCATATGTACCAGTGCAGAACGTTTACTATATTCGTGAAAGCATAATGTTGTGAAATGATGGTGGTGGTAATGTTGTCTGTCGTTTTGTTTGAACAGGTGTGCCAGATAATTTACGTGCGTTGCCTGACGGCTCTGGTATTCTCGTTGGGCTGTTTGTGACGTATGATGACGAGAATCCGCTGCTGATCCGCCGTTTGGCCGCGACCCCGCTTATGAGGAAGCTGGTCGCGAGAATACAGAGACTCATAGAAATTCCCTTCGAATATTTGAACAGCATCTACCCGCATGTCGTTTTTGAAGAGGTTGTCTATTACGTAAGTAACACTACGTCATACATTAAAAATGTTTATATTTCCATTTCGTCTTTCTATACATTTGACAAATGCTTTCATGTGATGGGTCCGTAGGTCATTTACCCCGTCACTCGTGTCTCGCTAGTCGAGATCGAGACCTAGATGTAGAATTGGTATAAGAAAAAGATCAAATGGTTGTAATAAAAGGCTCATTACGTTCGGCACATGTCTACGGTTTGCAGTAGCTCTAGCATTCAATAACAGATTACTAATTACGCAAGATTACTGATCTATTCCAATCATTTTACAGATTGGCCACTTCAAAAGCATAGCAGATTCCTTACCGGATCAGTCAGGGTTGCTAGTAGTTGACTGGAACGGAAACATTCTGGAGTCCTACTACAACACCGATGGTTCCTCAGGCCATATTAGCGACGCTATCGTTTACAACGGTAAGCTACTTCTCGGCGTTCCTACTCTGCAGAACTTCATAGGAGCCGTCCCTATACCCCCATTACTCAAAAACGCATTCGAAACCAAGACTGAATCAGCTAAGCAGGCAAAACCAGCAGAAACCAAACCCCAAGAAAAACCTGTAGTAAAGGAATTACCTAAGCCTGTTGTACAAGAAAAACCGAAACAAGCTAAGCCTGTGGGAACTGCAAAACCAGCGCCGAAGCCTACTCCAAAACCGGTTGTTCAGCCAAAACCAACTGCTAAACCTGTTGAACAACCTAAACCCACTCCCAAACCGGTTGAACAGCCAAAACCAACACCGAAACCTGTTGAACAACCAAAACCAACACCTAAACCTGTTGAACAACCAAAACAAACGCCTAAACCTGTTGAACAACCAAAACAAACACCTAAACCTGTTGAACAACCAAAACCAGCCGCATCTAAACCTGTCGAGCAGCCAAAGCCAACCCCGAAACCAGCTCAACAAAAACCCGCCCCAGCAAAACCGGAACCCGTAAAGTCACAGGAAAAATCGTCTAAACCCGAAGCGAAATCTCCCCCTACTGTCAAACTTACCACCCAAAAAGTGAAATCCACGGAAGAAACCACGACGCCCAAACCAACAAAGGCTAAGCGTGCGGAGCCGGAGCCTGAAATCATAGTCACAAGGCCTAAGGAAGAAGCTATTCCAGTAATAAACAATAAACTCGCACCAGAAAACATACCGATCCAGGAACAAATACCTTCAGACACCGTAAAACCAAGCAAAGGGACCTTGAAAGTCATAAAGAAAGATGGCCCAGCCGAGATACCTAACCCGCATCTGTAAATACAGATTTTTACATGGAATGGTATCGTCTATTCCGTGGTTGTGTTCATGTTGTGGTACACTTAGGTTTAATTAGCAACATGTTTAGGCTTAATCAAGATGTCTAAAGTCAAAACTTCAATGAAAATTAACAAAATCTGGGACACTTGAACCTTCTGTTTCAGAGATGAGAGACTTTCGCAATTGTCAAACAGAACCTTTGTCTTACATCATTTGGCGAATCTGGCTAAGCAATTACTTATTTGTGAAAAAGTAGAATTTAGGAAGGACTATATTACCTATAGTAATGTAAATTTGAAAGCCATGACTCATAGCTGTTGTCCACATACACATTCCAAATCATTCCAAGAAACGGGTAGTACCTACCTAGTTGCAAGTCATTCCACCATAAGTCCACTCGCATATCTGTAGTTAAGCTGTTTATCTCAAGTGCCTGACGCCACATTTTTATGTAAAATATCGCAACTATTATAGAATTTGGATTTTTTATATCTTTTTTGGATTGTTGCCAAAAAGTTTATGGTAAAAGTGATGTAATATCATTAGATTTATTTACAATTTAGAGGTTGAATATAAAGTATTTTGATTTATTGTTATTTATTATCATGTTTTTAATTTATCGTTTTATTTTTAAACAATTTCGGACCAATTAATAAAAATGCATGCTTATTTTAGATCGAACAAATGTTATTGTAATCTTTGTAGACGAGTAGAGAGCATTATGTAAAGAAATATATTTAATTTTGCAAATTAAATTGGCTCAACCTCATGATTTTGAGTTCTAGGTCAACATAATTGTTGTAGTTAAGAATCTCAATCATGTACGTGAAAATATTCACTAGACTATTTAAGTAACTGTTACCGGTTGTTAATTTGTGCAATAATATGGTACTTTCAGTAAACTTTGTGATGTAATTGGAATGTAAGTACCTAGACTGAAGGTTGATTATGTACAGTGTTCTATACAAGTAAACTGCGCTAGTCGTAACAGGAACAAAAGAAACGCTATAATAACGCTTTCGTAGAATGCAGCACATAATTAACCAAGCGATAAGTTTTGTCCTCATTAAAGTTAACAATTTAATAAAAGGGAGTTTTCTTTTGACTAGCGGTAGAATCAGTATGTACGGTAGAATCAGTATGTAACCTATTTATACGCGGATTATATCGCCGTTTTTTCGTGTTCCCATTATTTTTTCCCATTAATGGGCACGAGAGAGAACTGTTGTGACAAAACCATTTAAAAAATTATGAAGTGTGCTTGAATTAAAATACCGAGGTAATGCATACAGTTCCCAAGGATTGTATAGTGTATCTAAGTCTTCAGGTTGATGAATGTGTGAAGAGAGATTTTGATGTGAGTAGTAGAGCCCCTTGTGAAAGGGCTCGTCCGGTAAAGGGTATGGTTGCCGGTGAAATTACGGGCACGCGAGGCTTAACACCTTTATGGCCTCAAGTTGACAGACGCATTGCAGTGCCGTACAGACTACGTTCTTTGTGGATGTGACCTACGCAGTAAGGCATTGTTATAGAAAAGAGATGCACTTTTATGATCAGGTGGACTACTTGCATGTTAGGTCTTGTTGTAAAAAAAAAGTAGGTTACGTCAGATTTGCTCATAATATACCAGATTGAGCGCAAAATCGAATTGAATTGAACTGAATTGGCACAGGACTTAGTTAATATGTAATTTGGCTAGTGGGAATCAGGTCTTTGGCTGCAAGCACATCCATCTTACAATACCGGTACACTTATGGATCCTGTAACTTTCCGTATTGCCACTTGTCTTCGGTTGGGTGCATGATGCTGCGCCTCTCACCAGTGCCGGTGCGGTGCGGCCGTAGATCAATTTGGTTTTCACGGACTTTCGTGCACAAGGTCTGACTCTTGTCCCTTGGGAAATGGGTAGGCCTTTGGTGTGGGACGCTACCTGCGTCGACACCCTAGCGCCATCTCACCTGCCTGGGACATCAGTTAGGGCTGGTGCGGCGGCTGATTCGGCCGAGGATCACAAAAGGCGCAAATATAGTGGTCTCGACAGAGCTTACCTATTTGAGCCTTTTGGGGTGGAGACCTTGGATCCGTGGGGAGCCGGTGCCCTCCGGGTTTTCAAAAATATTGCGAGGCTTTTGATTGAGGCGCCACGTGACCCAAGGGCTGGCTCTTATTTAGGCCAGCGAATTAGCATTGCTATTCAGCGTGGCAATGCAGCCAGTGTCTTGGGCACGCTTCTGTCTGGTACTGGTCTGGAACAGTTGAGTTACCTATAGGCCGTTTGTAACGGTCCTTAGGTAATCTGACTGACTCCTCTGTACATAGTTAGTTTAATTGTACTTTTTATTGAATAAATGTCAAATAAATCGTAAAAAAAAAAAAAAAAATTTGGCTGATATATAATCATGATCTTCGTTGTGGGAGTAATAAAGGCAAAAGCATTTGGTATGGGGTGTGAATCGAAAATTAAGATACAAAAATCCGGTCTTAATAGTACAATGGGTCATATCTATCAAAGAAAATGCAGATTTTAAACATAACTTTATATTGAATGTAAGTAATACTACATTGGCTGAATTGAATGTAAGGCTTTGGCTTCGTGAATCCATGAAGTTAAGAACAATTTCAATTGAGTTTTAGTACGTTACCACCGGAGTTTAAAATAATGTAATATAATTATTCCCACGTTTACAGATTCCCATGTTCAGTTTTCTATTTTAAAGGTAGATATGTAACGTCAATACTGCGATCACCGATAATGATCAATTATGTCATAAACGTCAATGATTTTGGATAAAAGAAGTTTCTATCACGATAATGGCCAATAAATAAGGGAAATAAAAATTATTCAGTGTTACTACTAGAGCAGTTACAAGTTGTAACACGGGCAAAATATTATAATAGGTAACGAAGAAGTATTCTGATAACGGTGGTTTTTAATAGACTTAAAAAAAAGAGGAGGTTCTCAATTCGTCGGAATCTTTCCCCGATTATTCGAAGACGGCCGGAACGATTTAAACATTTTTTTTTATATGAAATATAAACCTATACTTCACAAATGGTCCCATTGGCATCAAGTCAGGATCTGATGATGGGATCCTGAAAAAATCGAGGAACTCTTCAAATATTATAGGCACTTGAAGCGATTTGGGTGTATTACTTCAAAAGTAAGGAAAAAACGGACCCCATAAAGGATCACGCGTCATTCTGTCTGTTCGTCCATCTGTCATCAAAATAATTGGAAAAAAATACGTCATCCAAGTAAACGAAATTGTATCATATTCTTCATTGAAGTCGGTTTTCTTTTTAGTTTTTAAAACGTAATTATGTTATAGTTTTTTCAACTTGTAAGTAGTTAAAATTTAAATAAAGAGATCTAACTGGATTTTACAGCTGCTGTATAAAGGAAAACACAAAGATGTAACATTCCTTTTTATTCTGTAAATCATAGATAATCACTCTTATAAAAATTCCATTCGAAGAGAGCAAAATAATAAAAAAGAGGCACATTTCAAATTAAAATATTCATCAATATAAGCAAAAGTATTTAATTTCCAGTCTTTCACTGAGTTATCCTAAATATTAAAGGTATCATCTTTATTTGCTATTTTATTTAACTTTGCCTCTAATTGGCAACCAGAATTTGTACATTTTCATGAAAATTGAGCATGTACTGTGAAACTTTTGTGGAATGTAAAAAAGTTTATACAAAGCATATCCTAATAATAATACTTAGCTATTATTAATTTACAATAACTATTAGACTATTTACACTTAGTCCATAACAGCTTTATTTACTTATATAGGGGATTACAAAGTTAACTAAGAGCTTTAACAAAGGTTAGAAGTAGACTTTTATTAGTTATAGTCAGAGTCGGACACATTGCAAGATTTATTTTATAAATAAATAATGAACTCTACAAGAAAAAAAGTCTATTTTTTTATTATTTGGTGTATGGGAAAACATGTACCTAGTTGTACTTTTCTAAATCAACTTCAAACTTGAATATTTTCCATTTTTTGAGTTTCATTGTTGGTTTTCATTGTTTGAGAAGACAGGATTTGAACCAGCGACTTTCCCTTTAAATCAAATCTTTTATTTGTCAGATGTTACCTACATACATGGTTGTACAATTTTCAGACATAAGAATGTAAATAAGTTCTCGTAGCTTATTTACATTCTTATGTCTATGCCATGACCTGCGAAATTTGGTGTCATTTTAATGAATATGGTGAGTTAGCCTCTGAAGTTCGTTCAATTCAGATATCGAATCGACTGAGGCGCCGCCGGTACCCGTCCGAAGAACGGTCAGTACAAACAACGTAGAGGAAGAAAACAAATGCGTCAATTGTATTTCGATGGTTTTTTTGATAAGATAACGAGAACAATGAATATTTCATTTATATAATAATAATGTATTAATACCGGTTTCAATACCTAGTAACATATTTAGCTACGAGTGAGCAAACTACTATGTGGTTATAAGTTATTTAGTACACGCGACCGCGCCTAGAATTTATATGAATAGTGGCTTTTTTTTAATCGGGTTGCATTTGTTGAAATTTTGTAGAAACTTGAGGTTAATATCCATATCTACAGTGTCAGATTTGTAATACCATTCTCACTTTGTGATGGCGGGACGACAGCCCGTGCAGTTATCTGTGCGCTCTAGTTTAGAATGAGTATGGATAAACTGCACATAACGCGAGTGCAAATATGAACGGTGGCTAAATAAACACTTGTTCCGCGGCTAGCGCGTCTGCAAATGGCCTGACGACGGATTTCGTGACGAAGTAGAAGATCAGTCCGAATGTTATAGACATCGGCAACGCTGGCAATGCTTTCTTAAATATTGCCAGTAGCACCAGGGTTAGGCACAATCCCTGGAAAGGTAAAAACATGTTCTTAAAATATTTGTTTAGTAATAATGGAAGGATAAATCCTGCTTTGCTTATCGAAATACAATACGAAAACACGACTGCAACATTTAATGCCTCGTGTCGTGATGGTTTTAGGAAAACACGTCATAAAAATATTACAATAACAGGAACGGCATTCTAATATTTTCGTTAAATACCCATATTATTGTAAAAAAATAAACTCCCTCGTAATTTTTGTTATTCTTTATCAACAACAAATTAATGTCCACTGCTGGACAGAGCGTCTACCAAAATTGTAAGGTTTTGAAATAGCAGAAGGATCGGTGATCAGTGATCTGATCACAGTGTTACATAAATAAATATTACAGGACATTAATATCACACAGCGCCATCTAGCCCCAAACTAAGCATAGCTTGTAAAAAAGGGAACCAGATTACGGATATAATACTTAAATACATACTATAACACATATATGTAAGCTGCTGTTCTTCTGCGGCTGAGAGGGTCGATTCTCACTCCGCGGCCAATACGGTGATCTTGTACCGAACTTTGTGGTCTAGTGGTTCAACCCTCTGATTTCAGATCACCCGGGACCTATTGTGCATGGTTTGGTTGGTGGTAGGACTTTGCTTAAGTCCGCCTGGCTAGCTACCACCATCTTACATCTTACCTAATTCTGTCGCCATAGCAATAATAATAAAAAAATATGTCGGCATTTAGAGGTAAGATAGCCAGTTCCTCAGTTAGTTGAGGATTCCGGGTGAAGTGCGCCTAGTGCGCCTTCGGCCCTATCTCAACTTGTAATCAGGTGAGATTAAGGCCAAGCGCTTCCCCGTCGTACAATAAAATACAATAAAAAAAAGACGAAAAAAAAAATGTTTCTTTTTTTTAATGTTGACTTACAATGAGAATGGCGTCGAAGCAGGCGAGCGTAGTGTTCCAGTCGCCGTACGAGCTGGCCTTGCCAACGAGCACGCTGTAAAATATGAAGTCACCCAGACCGAGCTTCACGCCTTCTGTCAACAAAATTACATCAGGCTACCTACTGTGACCTTACAAGACTTGCATTGGAATAGCAAAATTGCAATATTCGATGATCCGATTTGTTTTCATAACACTAAATAGACCTGATGATTAGATGTGCATAAAATGACACTGTGAAAGTTGTGTGTTGATTCTATACAATACGTCGTTCGGCCGAGTGACATGTCAATATTATATTTATCTACGCGACTTTGTCACTTACGAGAGTGTGCTATCGCGATGTCATATCCAGCCCCCTCAGCACGGGGCGGGGATAAAACTTTTGCGCTCTGTTTTTATCCACCTTCGAGAGAATTTTGTCTCTCGATGGTGGATAAAAACATGTTGTTGTTTTGCAATACAACTGGTTCCCACTTTTCGTGGTACAACAGTCAAAGTTCGGCCGCTTTAACTTTTTGGTTAGGAATTGACAACCAGCCTCAACATTGGCATAATCATCGAGTCTGCTGCCATGACGCTGGGCATCGTAATGAACGCTAAGAGATACTTAACCTCTGATGCGAAAGCACAAGTCCATTGGTCACACACAACTATAGGTAAATACCTTGGTAGAAACGAGATTAACTATATTTCATCTTGTTTCTCTCAGAAACTCTTTTTAACCGACTTACAAAAAAAAAATGGACGTTCTCAATTCGTCGGAATCTTTTTTTTAGAGTTAAGCTCGCCTACTTTGCCCTGCTCTGTACTGTACTCACTTTCCTCTTCCATGAGCGAGTGCTGTGTCTGCACAGGCTCCACTCTCGTGGTGTAGTGGTCGGTGGTGGACTCCACGCGCAGCGCCCGCGGCGGCGCGGCGGGCTGCTCGGCGCGGGCTCGCCACGTGGCGTCGAAGCCGGCCGCGTCGCCCGCCGCCGCTGACGAAGGTCTACTGGCTGCAGCTGCCGATGACGATTCTACGGCAGCTAGACACAGACACAAATTATTTTTAATAACTAATTCTATATCAAAAATCTTGTAAAATAGTCTTGGTATGATAAAGCCAAATAACAGAAGCGATCACATTAAGTCTTCAAACACCAACAAAAGAGCAAGCACAGAACAAACTTTGTGAAATGTTTCTTAGTAGTAGGGCATAAATTGTAGCAGCAACTACCCCCGTGTAAAGCGCAAGGAAATTAAAGGGACATTCACACAATAATTGATCAACCATCATCTGTTTGCTGTCAGCCACAGGATTTGAGTACGAAATTAAATGAAACTCTGTCATTCATCCACGTGTGGATTGCCGCTTTCTTAGAGTTGGAGATGTCAAAAACACTATGAAAAACAAGGCACCACCACCTCACACACCGGCAAAGGTTCGGACTCGGACAGGCAGGAGTTAGAGATAGTTGACTGACTGACTAAGGAACAAACCACAATCCGACATTCACGCACACGGAAAGAACATTCAACGAGTTAAAATTTGAGTTGAACTTAGTGGAATAGGGCGTATTGTTGCACACCAAGGCAATACAAGGGTACAGGACCCTGTGCAACAAGACATAGGTATAAGAGATAGTCAGGAAAACGGTTATTCATTCAGCAATCTTGTCATTCGGACACTTTGTGCATTCCTAAGGCTGATGAAACAAGGGAACACTACACAAAGGTACAAAAACCTCACAAACAGGTATTGATCAAATTAATAATCCCAAGGATTTTGCCTTTCTTATAGTGCGGTGATCGCGATTCCATGCCCAGTGCTAAATTTGACGTTTAAAAATTATGAAAAAGTTTTACGAGAATACATGATCATTGACTTTCACGTTGTTTCATTGCTCATGTAAGTTAAATTAAACTGGAAACCCCATTTACGAAAAAATCGATCAAAATTATTATTATAACAGGCGCACTCAGGGGTAGGTACACACAGGGCGATGCCTCCCAACACAATACGTATCTCTATTTATATTCTATCTACGAGTATAAAAAACTAGCCTCTGTCTCTATCTAATCTTTTGGAACGAAGGAATACTACACGAAGTGACCAACACCCCATGAACAATGTATGGGACAATGTTTTCATACTCTTGTAACTATCTCCTGACGATATCTAGGACTGGACGAGAGAACGCTGCACAAAAGTACCAACACCTCGCCAACAGGTAAGGGACAAACCACACAGGATAAGGGTAGGAGATAGTAAACGGACCCTGAGGGTTGAGAGGGCGCAGCTCGCGCTCACCTTCCCGCGTCGTGGTCTCCGGCACGGACATCGCAGCTAGCGTGTATATCACTGTCGCTGGAACACACAAACAAAACCTCTTTAATATTAATAGATTATTAGCGGTGGAAGGGAAGTGGATGATTAAGTCAAAGCCGCCGCCGTCTGTGTTCAAGGCTCTGCAAATTGGCCTCAACCAGCTAATCATTACCTATGAGCCTAGCAGCCCAACGCTCAATCAAACCCACCCTGGGCCCTTTGATTGAGTGCTGGGTTTTTTGCAACAAAAATATCAATAGAGTTTACATTTGAATAGATAGGTGCACTTACATGAATAGATGAGGGCAGGAAAAATTGGTTCATTTCGTTCCTGCGCTGTCTCAACCAATAACCTGAGTGGCCCTTTTGGTGTCAGTACTGCTACTAAATCTGTGAAAAATTAAAACATAACAATTTGCCAGTGAGTTGGTGATCACTATAAAGGTGTTAGATACTAAGAATACACAGCAGTAAGCTGCTTCCCTTTGCTAAATTCATAAGCCCCAACCGCCACGGTGCTAATGCACTGCAAAACACAACAAACTTATCCATGAGTCACATACCCCAAATTGAAATAACACCAAGAACAGCCCAAGTGGTCCACTCGGGCAAGTACTTTATGAAAATTAGTGCCATCAGAGATGCAACGATTATGAGGTAAGTCTGTTGCAGCCTTAGAGGACCCTTCCAATGGATCGCTACCATGCCCATCACTCCAAAGTTCCATATAACTATGGCAAGAGTTATGTAGTCAAAGGGAATGTTGTATGCTCTTAACGCCTCTCTGCAACAAACATGATACAAATAAAACATTAGAGTTTAAATTGTAACCATGAAATGCTTTGCTTGTTACTCCAACTGATCACAGATTAGAATTTGAGAGAAAAAAATCTATGAAATGTTATATGGCTCGCTCATCCTTCCCAACACATGAGATAGCACAAAAAAAAACATGGGTCGATAGTTGATGTCTACTAATGCAAGTAGAATTGTCTATCAAAAGGATGCCTGGTATTAACTCATTCCATTTCATCTATTTTATGTCAACAATTTGTAACTGCAACTCATCTCCTGGTGTAAATGTAATCAAAGGATTTAGTTTGATACTCACTCAATATACATATATGAAAATATAAACAGCAGCATCAGAGATGACATTATGAGCCAGCCATGGATGAATTTGTAACATCTCTTCATGTATAGCACAATGAGTATGAAAGTCATAATTACTATCACTACTAGGAGAATCATAGAGTTTGCAATCGCATTCCAAACTTTTGTTGACACATTTGGACTCTCTTCGTGAAATGGTGTGTATGCCCTGAAAGCAAAATAATTCTGGGAAACTAAACTAATTAACAAGCTAAATTTTAAACCTGGAACACTCATTACTTTTTGTATACTTAAACAATAACTAGGTAGTATACTATATATACAGAGATATAGGTGGCATGCATATACAGAGATATAGGTGGTAATGCTTTCTCTGATTAAAGTGTTTAGACCTCCACAGGAGAATCTTGTTGTTTATACAACATAGAGTCAGAACAAGCAAGCAGCCCACGTGATATTACGCTCAACTCTTGCCTATAACAAAGCCTTACTGGGAAGGTCATATCCACAAAGAACATGTCCTACACTGCACTGCATTGCACCCATTAACTTAAGGCATAAAGGTGTGCTCTGTGTGCCTGTAATTTCACACCTACCAAGCACAATATTGTACTCCCCTGGGGATTGAATCCGGACAAACATAGTGGTGATAAATATTGAAAAAAGGGTAACATGAGTACCTACAGTGATGTAAATATCATGGTCTCATCAATACATAGCTAACTAGCATAGTAAATAAAGGCACTGATTAGATACTTACAAATAAATATCTTTGACTGAATAGAAGTTGATTGTGGACATTGTTGCAACAACAACAAGCATACATAGTGTCACAGGTATTAAGAGTTTTATGACATGCCGAGCTCCATACTTCAGCTCTAGCTCTTCCATTTGAGGGTCTGTAGGGTTTGGGGCCGGTAAAGGCGGCGGCGCATTACCTTCTGGGTCCGGCCTAGACCCGCTTGACTCACCCACACTCTGCAAATGGAAAATCATGAATAAAAAATACAAGCACCTTGATGAGATAATTGAATAATACCATGAAGTAGCACCCTGTTATAATAACTTCAACGTATAGGTAGTAGGTATACGATTCTGTAGGTAAGTAATGATTGTGGCTATAAAAAGTCTTGTAGGTGGGTGGTACTAGTGCCAAGTCTTAACATTCTATAGGTACTAATGCTCACGCCATAGGACCGCTGCTGGCTCTCGGTTCTGGTTTTCCGTTTCCTGGCATTTCGCTCCGCAACCTCTCGATCGGGGCGAGACTCTGCTATGTGTCCGTCCATCAGTGCAGTATGCTCGCTTGCTTCGTAAAAATCACTGTTTTTGTCGCTCATTCATAAACTTTGAATTGTATTAGCATTGTGCAGAGTATCTATGCATGCAGGTTGCAAGCTACGTAAGTCAAGTTTCTGGGAAAATAAACGGAAAAATAAATAAGTAACAAGACTTCGTTCGTCTCGTCATACGTAAATCAAATCAACAAATTGGATGAATTGAATGCACAGAACACTAACAAATATCTATTGAATTTTAATGAAATTATCGAACTAAAGTTACTCTGTGCTGACTGTGATGAATGAATATATGTGAGTACTGGCCACAGCACTGTCAATGGTATTATATAAATGTCAATAATAGACTTGTGTGACAGTCAATGCTATTCAGATATTAGTAGAGCAATAAATGTGTATTTTACTTTTGCCATGATTTCATCATAAATAACCCCAACAAATGGTAGCAGAGCGTGGTTAAGATTATCTACAAATAAAAAGGTAAAAATATGGCATCGACGAGTTACCGAAATATCGAACCATTGACCAAGTCAAATTATGACACTTAGTGCCTACAAGTGCAAGCCGTCCTAATAAAAAACGACTATTGGGATATCGTAAGCGGAAATAAAAGTCTGTCATCAAGTGCGGATGCGGCGGCAAAATCTGGGTTCGAAAAGGAAGACCTCAAGGCAAGAGCTGAAATTTTACTTTTGCTGTCACCTTCAGAACTCAAGCAAATAAAAACATGCACGTCGTCTAAATCTGTGTGGGAAAACTTAAGGCTACATACCAAAGCACCGGGCCCGCAAATAAGGCAACCTTATTAAAGCAGCTAGTTCTAAAACGTATGACAGCTGACGAAGACATCCGTGATCACCTAAATAACTTCATGGATGTGGTCGATAAACTCGCCGACATGGAAATACAAATACCACCAGAACTGCTCAGCATAATGCTGCTCTATAGTTTGCCAACTGCATTCGAAAATTTCTGAATAGCCATCGAGTCAAGAGATACACTGCCTAATCCTGACGACCTGAAAGTGAAAATTCTCGAAGAATACCAGGCCAGGAACGGTAACGAAGCACCTGAAAGTAGTGAAGCATACCACTTCAAGAAAAATAAGTCGAAGTTGTACTGCAAGAACTGCAAGAAGAAGGGCCACACTACCGAGGCATGCTGGGGGAAGAAGTTTCACTCAAATGAGAAAACAAACAGAAGCCAACCAAATACATATAACGTCTGCCTAAGTACTGCAAGTTCAAGCACCGGTAAAAGCATGTGGTGTTTAGATAGCGGCTGCTCATCTCATATGTGCGGCGACAAGACAATGTTTACGGCTATGACCCCTGAAAATGGAACCCTAAAGTTGGCATCAAACAAATATACGAGCAAAATTGAAGACAAAGGAAAAGTTACAGTCAGACAAGCAAAAATAGACTACAACTTCAAAGACACATTGATGAGTCAGTGAATTTACTGTCAGTAAGTAAGATAACTGACAGAGGTCATAAAGTAATTTTTGAAAAAAGATAAAGCCTACTTTATAGAAAAAAGCGGCGAGGTTTCACTGACAGCACAGAGAAGAGACGATCTATACTTTTTCGAGTTTGAGGAGAAAGAAGTGTCAAACTACACCCGAAAAGGAAACGACTGTGACATAATGGAATGGCATAGGAAACTTGGCCATATAAATGAAAAGGATCTGAAAAAGATGGCGATAGACAACCTAATGTATGGATTGTGACCGACTAATGAAAAATTAGAAGCGTGCGAAACCTGCATAAAAGGCAAGCTGTCAAGATTACCATTTACGCGACACGATGGCCTCTACACAACGGAAAAGCTTGAAGTTCTCCATAGCGACGTATGTGGGCCTTTTGAGTGTGAAACGTTAGCGGGGTCGAGATATTACGTCACATTCATAGACAATTTCACTCGATACTGCAACGTCTATTTCATAAAGAAGAAAAGTGACGTATTCAATACTTTTAAGCAATATAAAAGCGAAGTCGAGACGTTCCACAACAAAAAGATAAAACACCTGCAGACAGACAACGGCACTGAATATCGCAACAAGGAATTTGACGATTTCCTTAAACTACACGGAATCCAAAGAAGATTGACCACAGTTTATACTCCGCAACAAAATGGAATAAGCGAGAGGAAGAACAGATCCTTGTTGGACAAAGCCAGATGCCTACTGATCGAAGCAAACGCACCCAAAAAACTCTGGGCAGAATCGGTTCATACGGCCAACTACCTTATTAACCGTAGCCCTTCGAAAGCGTTAAACGGTGTGATTCACGAAATGGATTGACCGAACACCATCTGGAAATCATCTTCACATTTTCGGCAGGAAGACCTTTGTACTGAAAAAGAATAGACGAGGAAAGCTGACTCAACACGCTAAAGAGGGCGTATTCATGGGATACTCATTGACCACAAAAGGCTACAGAGTATACATACCTGAAGATGATGACGTGGTGATAAGCAGGGACATCAAGGTTATAGATCAGATGTACTTTAAAGAAAAAGACATGGATTATGAAAACCTTGTATTCGAACAGGAACTCCATCACTCAATCACATCTGAAAAAGGAAATAAAAATAAAAAAAAGAACAAAATAAGACAGGAAATAGAAATAGAAATTACAGAGAAGAAAAATTACACAATGAATAATGAAATTCAAAATCCGGAAAACTTATCTCTAGAACCTGATGAACAGGACGAAAACGAATTCTTCGTTGCCGCATCAGAGGTAGTAGAGATTCCTGAGATTGGGAGGCCGCAAAGAGAAAGGCGCCCACCTGCATGGACTAGAGATTATGTACTGGATGAGACTGAAGAAAGTCAAGAAAGTCATTTGCTTAACGAAATTACTTACCTGTCTGACGAAAATGATAATGAGACCGACGAATACTGGCATGATGCCATAAAAGCTGAAATAAAAGCACATGTAGAGAACGGAACCTGGAAAGTCGAAAAGAAAGGCAAGGATGTGAAAGTCGTAGACTACAATATGGTTCTAAGAAATAAAGTAGGACCAGATGACAGCGTCACAAGAAAAGCTAGACTTGTAGCACGAGGCTTTACACAGCGACTAGGTATCGACTACAATGACACTTATCGTCCTTACCCGTCGCGAAACTAAGTTCGATTAGATCTATCATCGGAGTAGCTGTGGAAGAAGGATTAAATCTTCACCAAATGAACGTCACAACCGCGTACCTAAATGGTGAGCTGGAAGAAAAGATCGTGATGAAATACCCTGACTACCTAGAAGAATACCTGACAGAAATTATGGTCGAAGAAAGTACAAAAGAAAATTTAACTATTTATAACAAAACAGTTGAAATGCCGCTGACTTCTGGAGCATAGCGCAGGTTGAGTGGTTGAAGTGATTCTCAGGGGCGGCGAGCGAGCTTTCTGGCGGGAGCTCGTCCCAGAAAACATGCCTGCCCGCATTGAGTGAATTTTAGAATAAATTATAATCATACAACATGACTTATAACATATACCAAATTGTGTGCATTACTCCAGCAGGAAAGTATCTTCTAGAAGGAATTGAGTTCAACACACACTTAGAGCGATATATTCTGTATTAGTGCGCCAAGTATGAAATTAGTGCATGTTACCGTTTTGGAATAAAACGCGAAAAACGTTTTCTGCTGGAGCAACGTTCTTCCAGCAGGAAGATTCTAAACGAATTACCTTAGCCATAAGTGACATATATGGGCAGATAGCTTACATTTGTGCATAAAAGTGCGCGAAAAATTGAAAATGTGGGCCTTAAGGTTTTTGAGATATTTCATTTCCTGCTGGGGGAACGTTTTGCAGAATCGTGTTTCTCGGAAACCATTAGATGTGCACCCGTAAGATATAATACATGAGTAGCTCTTCATTTGTGCGTATTTGTGACATATTAATATTATCAAAAATATATACCGTTTTTAAGTAATCTATGTTTTTATTTAAACCCTAAAAAGTGTCTAGCTCTTAAATGGGCAAACACACAAGTTCATTGTAAACGGTATTCGGTTCTTGTTGTTATTCTATGCAACCATATAAAACTTCAGGAATGCACATACAAGCGTTTTTGAATAATATAGCTTAGATCAAAACTTTTAGTGTCATAAGTTTGACGTCAAAATGCAAGAAACCTTTTCAACCCACGATTGTGAGTTAATACTTTAGAATTAGAGCGGTTATTGAAAATGATATCCTGAAATTTTCAGCTTTACACGTCTCGTATTAAGGTAGATATAAACGAATTACTGAAACAACGCCTGCATATAGGTTATTCGACCGAATTCGAATGACCCCAAAAAAGCGACGAATTCATACATATAAAAGACCTTCTTAACTTTGCAATGTTAAGCTGAAGATGTTGTTTGTACATTCGCGTTCATAACGTTTATCGGTAATCGTGGTAGGTATACCTAATTGGTCCTACTGCGTCATAATTGTATTTACACCTACCTATTCTACTTACTTTTTAATCGACTACGGCGAATCAAAAAGGAGGGTTATGTGTTTGACCGGTATGTATGTATGTTCATCTGTTTCCTCATTCCTTCTAAACTACTTGTCACAATTTAACAAGTGAGGTATTGTTAGAAGCGTCTTGGTTGTCCAAGGACGTCACATTGAATTGAATATGGCACCATATTCTATATTCGAAATCGAAAACGTGCCTTCCTAAAATAAAATGTAATGAAGGTTAGTAATAATAATAAGTGGGTAGTATTTAGTACAATAAATTATTAGGTACCTACTCAGTATAAGCTAGGTACAGCTACAATAAAAAAGTAAGTAATAGGTAGGTAGGTAATTGGTGGCGCACACTAGTAAAGGTGTCGCAAAAGTAGGTATTTCGATTCATACATTGAAATTCTTGGAGGTGGTGGATTTTATGGAAGAAGAATGCTTTGAAAGGCCAAATTAACTTTATTATATAAACACAATATTAAAAGAACATTATACCAGTTTCGTATTTTTCACTTGACAGATACTTTCTCAGTCAATAACAATGGTCTGCAGTTGCTAGGTTACCTTCGTTAACTTTAATATCTCCTCTCAACAAAGACCCATGCGCTCTGAGATCATTCTGATCCTCGGTCTTGGAAGAGGCTTGGTGAATATGTCTGCCAGCTGGTCTTCACTGGTAACCTTGTCCACGCTTAGCTCTCCGCTAGTCACCAATTCCCGTACGAAGAAATGCCGTACCTGTATATGCTTAGTCCGTCGATGGAATTCAGGATTTTCAGCTAGCCTTATTGCAGCTTCGTTATCCACTTTTAAGCACGGAATCTTCTTGAGAACAACAAGATCACTCAAGAGCCGAGACAGCCATACATTTTCCCTGGCTGCTTCGCTGGCGGCTACAATTTCTGCCTCTGTAGTCGAAATCGCGACACTTGCCTGTCTTTGGCTTAGCCACGAGATCGCTCCTCCCGCATACATGCTCAGCACTCCGCTAGTGGATCTTCCAGTACTAATGTCACCTGCATGGTCAGCATCGCTGTAGCATTCCAAAATGCCTTGCTTGTAATGCTTCTTGTACATGATACCTAGATCTGGTGTATATTGCAAGTATCGCATTATGCGCTTCAAACGGACACAGTCTGCTTCTTCTGGTTTCTCCAGATTCCGTGAGACTACACTGACTGCATACGCAATGTCAGGTCTAGTACATACCATCAAATATGCTAAGGCACCAACGATTTGCCTGTAGTTACTTTTCATGTAACTCATATCCACTTTCTCGCTTGATGTACCTTCTTTTACTATAGGCGTCGAGACCGGTTTACAGGTATCCATCCCGAATCTCCGCAAGATTTTCTTAACATAAGACGTCTGAACTATTTTAATTCCGTCTCCTTTGCTTTCAATCTCTATCCCAAGGAAATAGGAGGCAGGTTTTGTGGTTATTTTGAACCGACCTTTCAGCTCCCCAATAAACTCATCTATGAGCTCTTGACTTGAGCCAGCAACGAGGCCGTCATCCACATATAACGCCACAATGATTTTTCCACATCCTTTCTCTCTTGTTAAAAGACAAGGATCTGCTTTACTAGTTATAAAGCCAATCTCTTTGAAGAAGTCTAAAATGCATCGGTTCCAGCATCGAGGTGCTTGCTTTAACCCATAAAGACTTTTCTGTAAAAGACAAACTCTACCGGAGGCATCGTCATAGCCTTCTGGTTGCTTCATAAAGATTTCTTCAGTCAAAGAGCCATACAAAAAGGCAGTCGAGACATCAAACTGCATCATTGTCATTCCTTCGCTAGCTGCCACACTAAGTACAGAGCGAACGGTTCCCATCCTGGTAACCGGGCTAAATGTCTGCTCATAGTCAATTCCTTTTTTCTGATGAAAACCTTTTATAACCAGTCTTGCCTTGTATTTGTCTACAGAGCCATCAGCGTTCATCTTTACTCGAAATACCCACTTGCATGGTATTGCTTTTCTTCCCTTAGGTAAATTTACAAGCTTCCAAGTACTATTTTCTTTTAAAGAATTAACTTCGCTGTCCATGGCTTCTTCCCATAGATTTCTCTCCGGGCTTCTAATCGCCTCTTTATAGGAATTTGGCTCTATGTATCCCATAATAGCATTCATGACAAAGTCTTTGAATCGATCTGGAGGACGTAACGAAGATCGGTCACGAAGTACCATCTGGTCCGGGAACACATCTTCATAAACATCATGATTTACAATATCGTCCTCGTCCATGACATTATCTAGACTTTGAACATCTTCTTCATCTAGATCTTCATCAATAACGACATCTTTTCCGACATCATTTTTTTGTCTTGTGAGCTAAGTACAGAGAAAAGGTTCTTAGTTATTCGGGGTACATATCAAACATCTCTCAAGAAAAGGTCCTCAATCCGTTCATTTGTCTCGGCTTTAACATGAACTGTTCCTTTGCCAACAGCCTTCAACATGTTTCCATCTGCCGTTGTCACTGTGTGAGCTTCATCAAATTTATTAAAATCTTGAAATAGATCACCACGCATGGTGACATGGTGTGTAGCTCCATTGTCCACATACCAAGCATCAGAATCATTGCCAGAATCCGTTGCATTCACCATCAGTAACATCATATTTGAACTTTGGGTACTTTCCTTTTCTTTCGCCTTTGGGCAATCTTTTCTTATATGACCAACTTCCTTACAAAAGAAACATTTGTATTTTTTCTTTTTACTTTGGTCTTTTTGGTAAAATCCCCTTGCAACATTTTTTTTATTTGTCTTCACGTAAAGCGCAGTCTCGCTAGATTCAGCGTCAGCCATCTTCGCATTGAGCGCTTTTTCGTGGGCACACAACTGGCCTGTAATATTGTCAACCGTCCTTTCCTTTTTCGACATTAATAGCCAACTCGGTTTGAACGAGAAAAAAGTTTCTGGCAGCGTGTCAAGGATCTTGCATATTAAGAGAACTTCAGGTAACTCTACCTTTTCTTCTTTCAGTATCTCTTCCTTCAAACTGTGCCACAGGTTCTTTAATTTCGATACATGAGTCGACATGTCATCTGACGGATCCCTCTTAAGCTTGAAGAAATCCAAACATGTATCATAGAGTCGGCCCTCATTAGGTCCCTCATATAATCTATGGAGTTCGTCCCAAACTTCTTTTGGAGTAGACAATCTTATTACTTTACCAAGCGTCTCATTTGTTACATTGTTAGTTATCAAGAGCAAGGCTGTACTCTCTAACTTTACAAATTCACTTAGACTTTTATTGTACAGTTCTATCGCAGTAATCACAGCATCACCGCTTCCTGCTATAGGTCTCACTGGCCTTTGTGTTTTACCTTCCACAATATCCATGAGTCCGTCCATACCTCTCAGCAAGGCTACCATACGATACTTCCATGGTACCCAATTGTGGCCGTCAAGTTTCATAATTTGAATTTTCGAAAGCTCCATTTCATTTAAACTTCTGGGTCTGGGCCCATAACCTCTTGGAGGTGGTGGATTTTATGGAAGAAGAATGCTTTGAAAGGCCAAATTAACTTTATTATATAAACAAAATATTAAAAGAAAATTATACCAGTTTCGTATTTTTCACTTGACAGATACTTTCTCAGTCAATAACAAAGGTCTGCCTGCAGTTGCTAGGTTACCTTCGTTAACTTTAATAGAAATAAGCACGTTATGTGGAGGGGGCATCTCTACATACTTAGCTACCATGGTAGGTACAACAACATCCAGACCAGGAAGAAATATATGCAGAATATTTCTTCCGCCGCGGTAATCGAACCCACACTTCTTCCGTCCACCACCACGACCACTCGAAATAGTGAAAGAAAACATCTTGAGGAAACCTGCGGCTTAGTCGGCATCGATTCGTAGGTATTGATTCAATTGACCATTCCTGTGGTTTAGATACGCTACGGCCGACTAAGCTGACTGAGGAGATGAATAAATAGGTACGTAGGTACATGGTAGATATCACTACAATAATAATTAGGTAGATATACTTACATTATAGTTATGCATTCTCTGAGCGTTGAGAAGTCTTTGGCGAACACACTTCTTATTCTTCTAAAAATGATGTCCTCTCACAATAGAAGTAGGTAAAAAAGCGACTTTATCGCAAAATACCTAGTCACCATAGGTACACATATATATTTACTCAATAATACTAAACAAATAAGAATAATGGTGTCCTCTCACAACTCGAGTACCTACATAAAAAGCGTGTTTTCGCAAAATAACAATAATATCAGAGCGTCCTTTCGCAATTAGTCCCTCTACTTTCTAAGTAGGTATCTCCACTGAAAATATTAGCTTGCACGTAGTACTATTAGTTATTCTGTGCTTGCACAGTCATGCACCGCGAGACGACAAGCGACACGGGTTTCCCGTACGTAAGTCAGCGGCACACTGGCCAGCCTAGCCACGCAACTCGAGCCACAAATCGAAAGGCCAGATACGCACGGATTAATGATATTATTATTTATAAAAAAATCTGAGTTCATAAAATGTCTCAAATGAATTGGGGAATCATTTAATCAATAATTTATCTATTCATTGGCGTAAACCAAAAAAATAAATAACATAAACTTTAAGAGGAGATAGACATTTATTTATATTTTAGATGTATTTTCGTTGATTTATTATGACATAAATACGACTCTATTAAACTTTTTTAATTGGAGAATTTGAAGCTAAAATGTTAAAGATACGTGTGGACTTTTCAGTCACTTTCTACATGCTTTATTTACCGAGGCTATAGATTGGGAAAATCAGCTTATGACCGAAATTGGTAGAAATTTGACACAAACTACGTTAAAAAAATCATAACGTAGTGCGAATATTTTTTAAGCACTCTACCCGAATAACATAATCTGATAATGTTATTCTTTTAACCCGATTGCCTTCTGAGACAGTCGGGTTAAAAGACATTTTATACTTAGTACTCCATTAATTACTTGATCTGAGAGTACACTTGGAACTTTCCATAACTTTTGTTCTTCAGTGTACTCAGGCACAATACATTCAAACCGTTTCGTAAGCAAAGTTAAGAAGGTCATCAATATGTATGAATTCGTCGCTTTTTTGGGGTCATTCGAATTCGGTCGAATAACCTATATGCAGGCGTTGTTTCAGTAATTCGTTTATATCTACCTTAATACGAGACGTGTAAAGCTGAAAATTTCAGGATATCATTTTCAATAACCGCTCTAATTCTAAAGTATTAACTCACAATCGTGGGTTGAAAAGGTTTCTTGCATTTTGACGTCAAACTTATGACATTAAAAGTTTTGATCTAAGCTATATTATTCAAAAACGCTTGTATGTGCATTCCTGAAGTTTTATATGGTTGCATAGAATAACAACAAGAACCGAATACCGTTTACAATTAACTTGTATGTTTGCCCATTTAAGAGCTAGACTTTTATTTTTCGCGCACTTTTATGCACAAATGTAAGCTATCTGCCCATATATGTCACTAATGGCTAAGGTAATTCGTTTAGAATCTTCCTGCTGGAAGAACGTTGCTCCAGCAGGAAACGTTTTTCGCGTATTATTCCAAAACGGTAACATGCACTAATTTCATACTTGGCGCACTAATACAGAATATATCGCTCTAAGTATGTGTTGAACTCAATTCCTTCTAGAAGATACTTTCCTGCTGGAGTAATGCACACTACCAAATTATGGATAGTGTTCACTGCTAAAGAATTGTATGTTCTCGCGAAACTCGTACAACATAAACGAGGTATCATTGTCTACTTCGTATTGGGCGAACAATGAGGGCTCAAGGATTCTGAAGACTTGGCCAATGAGAAGCAAGTGGCTTCCAATTATTGACCGTACATTATCAGCACGTGTTGATAGACCCAATAATGCACAACCAATAATTGGAAGCAATGGTTTCTAATCACATAATGGTCATGGTGTGTAAAATTGTCGTCGGAAAAGTCGGCGATCGTATCCGACTTGCACTTGGGCAGTTTATTACTAATACTTGCTATATCAATAAAAAGGTTGGTATTTATATGAATCAATGAATGTATTTCTCGAACTCATTATTCATTCTGACAATAATCGTTAGTTATCAGAATGCTATTACATAATATATTGTAACATGTATATTTATGTTTAAAGATAAAGCCCTTCAGGGGTGCCTTCTTTCTTGCGATAAAGCACACTTTCCTTGGACTTTTTGAAGTCTTCATTAGTGACCTTCATCCTGCGCTCTCTGAGAGCCATTAGACCAGCTTCTGTGCAAATAGCCTGCAAAAAGATAATGATTTTTATGATATATTTATTCAAAAAACATTCAAATGATAAATCGACTGCTTCCGATACAGATGGAGTAACTCCAAATCAGCTAAAAAATTATAAAAAAACTCTTAAATAACTTTTTTGTTTTTATACTCAGGTATAAAATTGGTTCAAGTAAAAAAGTTCTTATATTTTGGCAGTCCTTTGTTTCATTTAATTACAAATAATATACATGCGTTATTTAAAACTAACATTTTCAATAACGTATGTATATTATTTGGACTTACACCCCTGTATGCCCAAAAATATGTATTTACGACCCATTTATAAATAATGCCATTTAAGTAAATAAAAAAATTGTGGATACGCCCCATTATTAATACTGATTTGATGACTCATTGAGATTTTAAATAATTAAATGACAAGGAAGGATACAGTTTTATCCATGATTATAATCGATAATAAGTTAGGTAAATTATAAAAGAAAAATTATGTTTTTTTTATTAATGACTATGAATAGTTGTAATTCTATAAAAATAGAAGATTATAAAGAGTAGTTGGGTAAAATAGTAAGCATCTTGATTAGCTATATGCTTTATTTCAATTGAATACAATCAAATTATGAATTTGAGACATAAAATACATTTTATGTTGAAAAAAACTTTTCGGTAAAAGTTTCCTTATTTAGTAATCTTACTCATTATTTGAAACAACTTTTAACTAGCTGATCAAATACATTTGCACAAAAAAGTAAGTACAAACCTAATCAGTATCGTGCTTTGCTTACTTAACGTTGATAAATCACAAATGTATCGTAATTGATAAATCTTACTACTTACAGCAATTTGAGATTTTTTTTACGTAGTGTGTAAAACGTTACGTTATTTACGTAAAATATTTTCATGCCTTACCTTGATGTCAGCACCTGACAGGTCGTCCTTGGACATAATCAGCTCAGATAGATTTACATCATCAGCCAATGTCATCCTTGAAGTGTGGATAATGAAGATCCTTCTTTTGGTTTTCTCATCAGGAAGAGGGAATTCAATCTTCCTATCGATACGACCAGGACGGATCAGAGCTGGGTCTAAGGTTTCTATGCGATTTGTGGCCATGATAACCTGGACATCATAATTTTATTGTAAATTGTAAAATTCGTTTCAAATGCCCAAAAAGATAGGACGTCAGTAATTTGTTTGCTGGAAGAACTGATACATTCCAATTTACAACTGTTGTCATATGCATGTAGTAATCAAACAGAGTTTGTTAACACCTTCATCATTACAGCTCATCTACTGTACGGCACAAACCTTCCCCATGAGTGTTATAATAACCATGCTTGCAAGGCGTGATCGTGAATGCAATATTGGTGTGAAGTACTCTGGTGGCTGCTGTGCAACCAGAATGCACAAAGGACCATATATTCTTTATCACGCCACCACGGTCAATAACATGTTCTATACTCAACAAATTCAGCTGTTTACTTACTTTTACATCACCTCTTGAATCAAATCCATCTAGCTGATTGAGTAACTCCAACATGGTTCTTTGAATTTCTCTCTCACCGCCAGAATTTGAATCATATCTTTGAAAAAAGAAATATATCTTATTTTATTTTCTGCCTGAGTGTGATAGGATATCTTTAGATCGGGGATCCATAACTACATATATGAATATTAATTTGTAGAAAAAAAACGGCTGATTCTGTGGATAAGGGAATGAATGTGCTTACAACTATTAGGCTTTAGTCAAAAATATGAAGCTATTATGTATTCATCATTTTGAATACATAATAGCTTCCATAATATCTCAACATTTTTAAATAGCATACCGTTTTGTGCCGACAGCATCAATTTCATCAATAAATACTATAGAAGGAGCATGTTCCTCAGCCACTCTGAATAATTCACGCACCAATTTCGGACCATCACCCTGTAAAACAAAAAAAAACCTTAAATTTGTTTGCATTTTGTTTGATCCCAACCAACCACAAAATCAAAGTTTGTTAGTAGTGTAGTAGGTAGATGGAATAGACTAGAATTTGAACAAGCAGCAAGATAACCAATCACTACATTGTAATGTTAGTTTTAACTTCTATGAGTTAATCTTTATTGGTTAACCTATAAAAAAGCATTTTCAATTTCATTAATTCAGTTGAGACAGAATGAATAAAAACGGTATACTATAGGTTATGGTGTCAGAATTTTATGAGGTGTCACTGAAGGCATTTGACATACTACCAATGGCAGTACTTAGGACTGCCTACTTAGACTGAAGTACAAAGCATGTTGGTGTTAATGTTCTTACCAAATACTTCTGGATAAGCTCGGAGCCAACCACCCGGAGGAAGGTAGCCGAGGTTTGGTTGGCGACTGCCTTTGCCAGCAGGGTCTTGCCGGTGCCAGGAGGTCCATACAGAATGACGCCTTTGGGTGGCTTGATGCCCATCTCTTCATAGTACTCTGGATGAGTAAGGGGCAGCTCCACAGATTCCTGGATTCGTTAACATCACATTAAAATCATTGTAGAAACATCTTTATTCATAATTATAGTGATGATTCTGGACTTATATGTATTTTGTATTCAATGATCTTTGACCACTTCTTACAGAATATTTACCTTGATTTCCTGAATCTGTGTGTCTAACCCTCCTATATCAGCATAGGTCTCCTGGGGAGCCTTCTCCAGTTTCATCACAGAGACCATGGGATCTGTATCATCTCCTAAGACACCAACCACTGCATGCACCTAAATAAAAAATTACAAGGTGAACAAATATTCTCTTAATATTCTGAAAGAAAATAAATCTATGTATTACAGGACGTTCATTTCACACAGCGCCATCTAGCCCCAAACTAAGCAAAGCTTGTAATATGGGAACTAGATTACGGATAGAATACTTAAATACTTTTTTTTTTAAATACATACATACTATATTATACAACATCCAAACACAGAACAAACATCTATATTCATCACACAAATGTTTGTCCTGCGTGGGAATCGAACCCACAACCTACAGCGCAGAAGGCATAGTTACTACCAACTGAGCTATGAGGCTTGTTATATGTATATAGTATGTCCAGGTATAATAATTATATATTATGTATATATATGGTTTGTGTAGACCAAATTAAAAAATAGCTGGAGCATGAACATAAACATTCTTTCTTTTTAATCAACTTCAAAAAAAGAAGGAGGTTCTCAATTTAACGGAATCTTTTTTTATTTAGTTAGTATGTTATTTTATTATATAAATAAAGCTGCAGCAGGTTGCATCTGTATCATAACACCTTTAGTGTGATTTTCAATTTGGCAAGCAAGGTGATTATGCAAAAACCCTGGAGTTTTTAAGAGGTGTTGACAACAGTGAATATGAGCTGTTGACGAGTGTAAACAAAAATTCATTAATTCATCAATTTTCACATAGAATTATTTTTTGCATATTTTCATTAAAGTGTAGTGCAATTCATTTTTGATTAAACACATAGGTAAAGATATTAAATTCGAATTCTCATTTAATAAGGAAGGAAATAAATATATCTTTAGGTAGATAAATATTCAAATTAAATGCAGTAAAATAGTCAACCATGGGCATTTGCTAACCTAAGTTGGATGTGCCTCTGACCCCCTAGCTAGGAGGAGGTTCTCATAAAATCCAGATCCTGAGAAGTTCACTTAGCATATCTGAATAAGACACAATAGTTTGCAGTTACCGTCACAACTATAGAAACTCTATTCACAGAGCCTTTCCGGCTGTAGAAAACAATGCAGGTACAAGTACTAGCAACAGTTGTGAACTTTGGTGTTGCAACAGCACTGTGTAGGTAGTTAGGTAATCTGCAGTGTGATTTTACATCTACTATGCTACTCAGATCATTATATTTACACTCTCATTATACTTAAATATGGACATAATAGTATCATATATATTTTTTTACAAAAATACATACATAATAATATAATCACATCTGTTCCCATGGGGGTAGACAGAGACTAGAGATTTTCACATACAATACTCACACTCTCGCGGTGTGAGTATTGTGGCTATACACTGCCGTCATAAGGCCGACACTAGCATACGGAGCAATCGCATGGTGGCCGAGAACCGAACTAAGTACTGCCATAGCCAAACTACAGCGCTTCCAAAGACTGGCATGCACCGCCATAACTGGCTGCATGAGGTCAACACCCAGTGCCGCTCTCGAGATTATTCTGGGTCTAGCGCCACTCGACCTATACATACAGCAAGAAGCGACAATGTCTGCAATCAGACTGAAACACATAGGACTCTGGGGAAACACTAGTAGTCCACACGCAAAAATTCTAGACCAGGTGACAGCTTACCAGCCGCTGATAGCTGCGCCATGCGATAGAATACCTACCTTACAAATAACAAAGAAACACTACCGAATACAACTGTGGGAGGACCAGAAAGATGAATCGGGAATTCACGAAGTCCGTGTCTACACGGATGGTTCTAAGACCAACCAAGGCACAGGCGCTGGAATCCACTCTCTGGACCTCAACATTAGCATATCCATGTCACTAGGCATACACAGTTCCATCTTTCAATGCGAATGTGCAGCCATCACCGAGGCCGCAAGAGCAATATGCAGACGAGGAATCAATGACTACAGAATACGAATCCTCTCTGACAGCACGGCCACACTCAGAGCCTTGGAAAGCAAAAACTGTAATTCAAAGCTCATTCACGAATGCCACCTAGCATTGGAAAGGGCCGCCACTAAGAACAAGGTGACCCTTCAATGGATAAAGGGACACAGCGGGTCACTGGGCAATGACGCCGCCGATGAACTGGCTAGGAGAGGGTCGGAAACCACCACAGAAGGCCCGTCTCCGTCCCTCCCCCTGCCATTCTCACAGATCCGCACATGGATAAGGCTTCACACCCGGGACCTACACACCGAACGCTGGACCAACTCTACTACTGAATGTCGACAGGCCAGAGCAGCACTACCGACTTATTCACCAAAACTGACACACTCTCGCGGTGTGAGTATTGTGGCTATACACTGCCGTCATAAGGCCGACACTAGCATACGGAGCAATCGCATGGTGGCCGAGAACCGAACTAAGTACTGCCATAGCCAAACTACAGCGCTTCCAAAGACTGGCATGCACCGCCATAACTGGCTGCATGAGGTCAACACCCAGTGCCGCTCTCGAGATTATTCTGGGTCTAGCGCCACTCGACCTATACATACAGCAAGAAGCGACAATGTCTGCAATCAGACTGAAACACATAGGACTCTGGGGAAACACTAGTAGTCCACACGCAAAAATTCTAGACCAGGTGACAGCTTACCAGCCGCTGATAGCTGCGCCATGCGATAGAATACCTACCTTACAAATAACAAAGAAACACTACCGAATACAACTGTGGGAGGACCAGAAAGATGAATCGGGAATTCACGAAGTCCGTGTCTACACGGATGGTTCTAAGACCAACCAAGGCACAGGCGCTGGAATCCACTCTCTGGACCTCAACATTAGCATATCCATGTCACTAGGCATACACAGTTCCATCTTTCAATGCGAATGTGCAGCCATCACCGAGGCCGCAAGAGCAATATGCAGACGAGGAATCAATGACTACAGAATACGAATCCTCTCTGACAGCACGGCCACACTCAGAGCCTTGGAAAGCAAAAACTGTAATTCAAAGCTCATTCACGAATGCCACCTAGCATTGGAAAGGGCCGCCACTAAGAACAAGGTGACCCTTCAATGGATAAAGGGACACAGCGGGTCACTGGGCAATGACGCCGCCGATGAACTGGCTAGGAGAGGGTCGGAAACCACCACAGAAGGCCCGTCTCCGTCCCTCCCCCTGCCATTCTCACAGATCCGCACATGGATAAGGCTTCACACCCGGGACCTACACACCGAACGCTGGACCAACTCTACTACTGAATGTCGACAGGCCAGAGCAGCACTACCGACTTATTCACCAAAACTGACACGACGACTCCTAAACCTTAAGAGACAAGATCTCAGAATCATAGTGGGGACACTAACGGGCCACTGCCCACTAAATAAACACTTGTGCACCACTGGAGCAACGGACAGCCCCTATGCAGAGGGTGTCTAACCGAAGAGGAATCAGCTGCCCACGTAGTCCTGGAATGTGTGGGAGTAACAGCACAACGCAAGGAAATCCTCAACAACCCGAGGTCACTCTGTGAAGCCTGCGAAGACCCCAGGAGTATTCTGCGCTTCTGGTCGGAGTTAGGCTGGCTACACTAGCCGGACATTCCTCACGCACAATGGACCACTTAGGAGTCTAAGTGCGGAAATGGGAGTCTTTTTACATTTACAACTCTCGCGGTGTTGTGCAGTCAAGTAAAGAGGTATTGTATTGTAGTTTATAATTTTCTTTCCAATGGCTTACCTTGTGATTTAGCAACACAGAGCACCCTGGTTCTAGCTGGTCTTTATCCACAAATGAGAGTATGCTGACATAGTGCTCACTGCCCACTGATGTAGAGACAATAGCATGGTTGTCATCAATGATCTCTTCCAGGTTACCCACTGACATTGGTGTTCCTCTCAGGTCATCAACCTGATAATATAAATTTAATATTGTTTAATGTGAGGCACAAAGTTTTTCATGAATAAATAAATAAATAAATAAATAGCCTATGAGCCTAATGAGCCTAGAATCAACTCTTAAGCTAACTCCTTTGGAATTCCATGATTATCCCTAACTAATGAGCGAAATGACAAGGGTGAAGCAATTAATGACTCTCAATCATTAGATATAAACATAAAGATTACCTTAGATCTCTCTTCCTCAATCTTCTCCTCTTGGGGCTTGAGTCTTTCCTGGTTACGAATGAACTCTTCCTCCATCAGCAAATAATCCTTTATTCTCTCTAACTTCAATAACTTTAGTCTGCATCGTGTATGAGGCGTTACTTGAGGCAGCTTTAGGGCCGCATCTGGACCCTTCGCCTTGCGCTTCTTCTTACCCACGCGAGTGGGAATCGGAGGTTCGTACTTCTTCTTTTTATCCTTGTCATCTTTCTTGTCTCCGCCGCTTCCACCAGACTGATTCTGACCCTGTTTCACACAATGTATAAACATTAATTAACTAGCTTGCTTAATTTAAAAATGAAGTATTAATTTAATTTAGCTACTTTCTCACCATTTTTGATCTCTTACTCAATTATTTCTGTTATTTTTATTCTCAATTTACAAGCATTTCTATTCGTATGATTACAAGGCGAATTTTCAAACCATAGATTTAAAAAAAGCAAAGCAATAGAACAGTCCCTCTATTCTGTTGCTTTTTGTTAATCTACCACAGATTAATTAGGCACCTAATATGTACAAATTATTTTAGATAAATAATGTATATTGTTTTAAGACTAGACGAGACCGTCTGTAGCGGAAGATTAAAGTTAGTTTCAATCTTTTCTGTATTCAAATACGTTTAAAATAGGTAGGTACACAATTTATCCTTTTTTATTTAAAACAACAAAGGGTAAGTCTTGGTCGCTATGCGACCACATCGCCCAATCATACAGCACATACATAAATAAATAATACACATATATAAATAAGAAAAAAAACTTCTAAACAAACTTAAAATTAAATAACAGTTGAGCATCTTTACATATAGGATCCGACTAAATATTACAGTAAACCAACACGTCCAAAACGCGTTAATATACACGTCCGTCTGGCATATGCTTCACTCTGTTGAGTGTCTGACTATATCTTTGCAATCTGTGCTCGTATCTCTGTCTGCCATGCACCTGACGTTTACCTTTCGTCGTCGTGGTCGTGTACTGTCAACGTCAAAATATTTTATTTTGTGATTGCGATGCGATTGTTGCGAGTTTGCAAGAGGAAAGAAAGGAAATACTGTGAAAACTACGAATTACTGTAGAAAAGTGTTTTGTTCATATATTTCTAAACAAATATTTAAATCTTAGCAATGTCACAAATACCGGGATCTTAAAAACTTTTCCGCAAAACCTAGTATATAATCAAAACAGCTGACAACAATCTTTTTCTCTGAACTTTAGAAATTTGTGAAGATGGTGTTAGCAGATTTAGGTCGTAAAATTACGACTGCTCTGCAGTCCCTTAGCAGAGCAACTATAATTAATGAAGAAGTAAGTGACTTGGTTCCTATTTGTATGAAATAGTAATAAACTCTGTTTGTAAATGTTCAAACTAGAATGTTTAAAATTTTAGGTGTTAAATTCTATGCTAAAACAAATATGTGCTGCTCTTTTGGAAGCTGATGTCAATATTCGCCTTGTGAAAAACCTTCGTGAAAATGTCAGAGCAGTCATTGATTTTGATGAGATGGCTGGGGGACTCAACAAACGCAGGATGATCCAGTCTGCTGTGTTCAAAGAACTTGTTAAGGTTTGTACATCTCTCAAAGCAACACTCATATATTTACATATCCTACCACTTCAAAAGATAAATGATAAAGCCAGAAACTTTGGTCCATAGTTTTACTGAGATTCCATTTCCTACACATGTTTAATGAACATGCCTCACAGCTCAGTTGGTACTGGTAGTAGCTCTGCCTTCTGCGCTGTAGGCTGTGGGTTCGATTCCCACCCAGGACCAACATTTGTGTGATATATATTGATAACAAACATCAATATTTATCACACATCACACTGTGTTGTATTGTATAAGTATGGATAAAAAAAAAGTATTATTTCCATCATCTAGTTGCCATTATGACAAGCTTTACTTAGTTTGGGTCTTGATGGTGCTGTGTTATAATGTCCTGTAATGTGTTTTAATTTTTCCAGCTTGTAGACCCAGCTGTGAAACCATACCAGCCAATCAAAGGCAAGCCCAACATCATTATGTTTGTAGGTCTTCAAGGGTCAGGAAAGACCACAACCTGCACAAAACTAGCATACCATTATCTCAGAAAAAACTGGAAGTCTTGTCTGGTCTGTGCAGATACATTCAGAGCTGGTGCTTACGATCAGGTCAAACAAAATTGTACAAAGGCTAGGATACCTTTCTATGGGAGGTAGGTATTTTTTCTTCACAAAACATTTAGCTATGACACAAAATTATTTGTCATCATCACTATTATCTCCAGTTTATGTGTCTGTTAGGTAGCCTTATCTGAAACATCAATCAGATTTTAATATGTCTTTATTATAGTTTTGGCTTATTAAATCTGTCATTGGTCAGAATTAGTTTCATGATTCCAAGGAAGTAGTAGATGAGTTGAGTGCCTTCTCAACATTCATGTATATTGTATACATATATGGAGAGTTTATAAATCATCAATTATGCTATCTTTGCTGTGATTTTTATGGTATTTGTTTCCCAACAAGATGTTGCACTCATATTAATTAACATTTATATAAATACAATTTCAGTTACACAGAAGTAGACCCTGTGGTGATTGCCACCACAGGAGTGGAGATGTTCAAGAAAGAAGGTTTTGAGATGATCATTGTGGACACAAGTGGTCGGCACAAGCAGGAGGACTCTCTTTTTGAGGAGATGTTGGCGGTTTCTAATGCCATTGTAAGCTCTTATGTTTAGTTTATATATAGATTATTGCACCCTATTACTTGAGGCATAATATGTTGAGAACATGTTTGTCATTCATTTCAAACAAGAGTTCTTAAAATATACTCTCTTTTCGTTATAATCCATATTAATTTTAAATTCATCATTATTGGCCTATTTCGTCCTACTGTTAAGCAACGGGTTCCTCAAATCTCTCATCTCAATCCTTTGCAGTTTTCCAAAACTCAATAGAAGGAATTGGGATGAAACAAATATTGTTTTTTATTTTTTTAGCAACCAGACAATATAATTTTCGTGATGGACGCCTCAATCGGTCAGGCTTGTGAGGCGCAAGCCAAGGCCTTCAAGGAGAAGGTGGACATTGGATCTGTCATCATTACCAAGTTGGATGGTCATGCTAAGGGTGGCGGTGCTTTATCGGCGTAAGTTGTAAAGAATTCATGTTTTTGATTTTTTTTATTGTACTATGGGGAGGTGCTTGTTCTTCATCCCACCTGATTTTCCAAGCTACGATAAGGCCGAAGGTAGAAGCGCACTTCACCCGGAATCCTGAACATAGGAATTGGCTATCTTACCTCTAAATGCCTGAATGTTATGGTGATAGAATTAGGTTTTCTACCACCAACCAAACCAAGCACAATATTGTACCCCCCTTGGGAATCGAGCCTGGGACCACTAGACCACAGAGGCGGTTAAAAAATTAACGAATGTTTTGTAAATACTATATTTCAAAAGGACTTTCCTCGATATCTACAATAATATTATGAAGAGATAAGATTTTTATCTATACTTGTTTGTACTTAATGAATATTATCAAAAACTTCATATTGGACCGATTTTAAAAAAAATGATTCACCAGTAGAATGCCATAGTATCACCGAGTAACCTTGGCTATGTTTTTTATCAGGTCATATTAGGCATCCTTAATAAAAATAATAATCCCAAAAATTATAATACAACCCAAGGTAAAGGAAAATGACAGATAAAATTCCTTACATCGCTTGCGAAAACTATGTACTTACTGTATACTGATAACAAAACCTGTCGTAAATAAGAAAAAAAAATGGACTAAATGTATATTAATTAAACTTTGCATAATTGTGAACAGATATCATTGTCTAGGATCTGGGCGAAAAAGGGAAAAAAACATTTGTATGGAACTTTTTGGTGGGCAGGATTTGGAATATGAAACTTAGTGTAAATATTAAATATGGTAAACATTAATATACCCCATCATCAAATTCTCGAAAATCTACCACAACAATATACAATGGGTACACCCATTTATTTATGTATTGATGATAGATAAAGATAATTAGCGCTGAAAATAAGTGTAGAAGTAGGTCTCAGCTGTCATACTTCAAACACTATTCATATATTTTTCAGGGTGGCGGCAACACAATCTCCCATTATATTCATAGGCACAGGAGAGCACATTGATGATTTAGAACCTTTCAAGACCAAGCCTTTCATAAACAAACTCCTTGGAATGGGAGATATAGAGGGTCTCCTTGATAAAGTGAATGAGCTCAAATTAGATGACAATGATGAGTTACTGGAGAAACTAAAACAAGGGCAGTTTACATTAAGGGCTATGTATGAACAGTTCCAGAATATCATGAAGATGGGACCTTTCTCACAGATTATGGTGAGAATTTATTGATTTTTGGACCATTCCACAACTTTATAGTTCGCGGGAGTAAGTATCTCTATGCCGATGGCGAGCGGTGCGTTAGTAAAAAAAAAAACATTTCATTTCATTACAACACAACTAGAGTGCAAGTGGTAGAACTCACTCAAGAAATTGAATGTATCTCCTGAGACATACCTATAACGTTCGATAAGGCTTGCGAGTACGGGATCGTCGACAATTTTCACAACTCATCTTTGATCCAAGTAAAACGGAAGTAGGTTTGTACCAGGATAGGTTCTTGCAGATAAAAAGTTATTTTATTATTTTCAGGGTATGATCCCAGGCTTCTCTCAAGACCTGATGACGAAAGGTAGTGAGCAAGAGTCGATGGCAAAACTAAAGCGGCTCATGACCATCATGGATTCCATGAATGAGGGTGAACTCGATCACAGAGACGGCGCAAAGCTCTTCTCTAAACAACCGACCAGAATTATCCGCGTGGCCAATGGCGCTGGCGTCACCGAACGCGACGTGAAAGATCTTATTACCCAGTACACGAAATTCGCAGCCGTCGTTAAAAAAATGGGCGGTATCAAGGGCCTATTCAACAAAGGTGATATGTCAAAGAATGTTAACCAAACACAAATGGTCAAGCTCAACCAGCAAATGGCTAAGATGATGGATCCGAGAATCCTGCAACAAATGGGAGGCATGTCCGGCCTTCATAACATGATGCGGCAACTGCAGCAAGGGTCAAGTGGCATGAACAGTTTGATGGGTGGAAAGTAACGGTAGAATGTTTATGACTAACTTCAAGTGTAATCTAAATAAAGGAATTCACATCTTAAAGTTTTATTAGTCAACCATATAACTAATAATTCGCCCCGAACTAAGATCTCGTGATGTCTGGGTTTGTTTTAGGTATATTTATCACAAATAAAGTAACTATCAAAAGATAAAAGTTTGCTTTCATGACACCTTACTCTGAGCACACTTTTTCTCAATCTCTTCTTTAAGTAGACCTGTTTTCAAGGGTTTTTTAGTTATTTAAATAAAATTTTAAAAACTTTCACGTCTCTGTCTTGCTTTATCTGTGTTTTTAGATAACTAATAAACTAGCAAATAGTGAACTATGAAACCCTCTATAACATTTTAACCTAGGTACAAGAGATACCAAGCAGACCCCTATGCTACAAAAACCATCCCCTTTAAAATGTTTAATAACTTGTTTCAATGTGCAGTTGATACTCATTCGAATGACACCCCACTATTTTTCAAAAATTACCCTAGTTTAAAAATAATTAACTATCCGATTTATGAGTAAAGGTGTAGTTAATGTCTGCAAATTAAAAATTTGAGTCCGGAACCCTAGTTTCTGGCAGGTAAGTTACATTATTCTACCTTATCCTCTATCAGAGGAAGCTGGAAAGCTGTTTACAATTTAGCAATTAGGAATCGTAATCAGGTTATTTTTAAGAAACTTAGAATACTTATACTTGTTTTATGTAGGTATTGAACGATTTGTGTACCTACAGGGTAAAATGTTCAGTTTTTAACATAGTCTTCAATAAATAATAACTAACTAAAAATAAATAAAAAAACGATTTGATTAGATCAACCATTCAAAAGATATGAGTAAAATAAAGTTCTTTCCACCCCAATATCTCAAAAAAAATATGATAGACATTTAGCTTGGTACCTAATTACTTAGGTCTTAATGGAGGTCACATTATTATTGACAGTAAAGGTTCTCTCTCTCTCTAACTCACCAGTTATCGCCTAACTTACCCTTAAACAAGTACTTAGGGAGGTACCTACTTATCTTTATCTTATATGTAGGTACTTACCTATATTCTGTGATACGTAGTTACCCCGTGACTTCGTACGCTTATACCGAGAACCTTTACAGAATGATACCTATAATTGCCTAATGTTCCTACCTACCTACTAATAGTAGGAGATAATGACGTAAAAATATCGGCGGAACAACAAAACAACGAACGATGACAGACCTGCCATTCCCGTGCTACCTACCTTACCTACCCTACAAACCGATTGCGTTACAATCGAAACGATACGATAGTCTTTCGAAGAAATAGCCGTCCGTACTCTGCAAAACGAACATCGAAAGAATTTTCGGTTTATTAGTAGTAGTACCTAACCCCTAGTACATTATAGTAATCTGTGACCTAATCTATGGAAAGAATCATCGTCTGTCGAAAGTCATTACCACAGAACACTAATACCCTAACGTCATAATAACGAATGCTCGGAAGCTCATATAGGTACTATACAATCACAGATCAATAACTATGTATTCAATACAATACGGTAGGTAGGCACCTACTAGTAGTAATAATAATCTCTATGGTATACCTAGTACAGTGGTGACAACTTAGGGGTTTTACCCCTAAATTTAGGGGGTAAAAGTGTTCGAAGGGAGATCTTTAGGGGCAGAAATGATTTGGGGTTATTTTTAGGGGCAATAATCCAAAGTAAAAAGTACCCTGTGCACAATAAAACGGAAAGCACGATACGACCACGATAAACATAAACAAGTACGAACTACCTTAAATGCTGTCAGTGGTACGAACGAAATGAACTTCTCTCGCTCATCTGTGTGTGAGTGAACTAACCTGACATCTTATTCATTCGATTCATTATTTTTTATCTAATATATAATTCGTTCATTGACCGTTGACGTTGCTTGGTTGGGTTAGTTTGTTCGTTCTCGTTCTATTGTGTATTGATATAGTAATTACCTATACAAAAAATAATTGTACAATATACTCTCTTACTCTGAACTCTTTGATTTGGTTGGTCGGTCGAACAATGCCGAAAGATAAATCCGAAACAAAAAATATATATAAAAGTATTGCAAATCTTATTATCGCCTGTCTGAACCGGGACGGGAATCGAACCCGCTACATGTAAAAAAAACCTGTAATTTTACTGTGCCAATCAGAATGCTCATTCATCATAAGCGTTCAAAATAGCCAATACTCGGGGGTATTTAGGGGCATTTAAAAAAAATCTTGGGGTCATATTTTGGTAAGGGTTGGCAACACTGACCTAGTACCTACTTATTTATTTGATGGTTCTGTTCTGAAACTCTAAATATTTTACTGAACTTACTGAAATAATTTTAATGTCGAGGATATTAAATTTTCTAATCAATGTAATGCTGTCGGGCTATGCTAAAGTTCTGGACTTTTGTCTTTATTTCCATAGAAAGGTTAGTTTGAAAATATTTATTTATTATGATAAATATAACCTATGAATTTCTAAATAAATTATGTATTTCTAGGTTTTTTATTCTATCTCTAATTCGGGCGGACGACGAAGAGTAAGGTCTATAATCGATATGGATCTTAAGTGCCGTGAAAATCCTATAGTAACTAAACTAGAAACATTGGAGTTCCAAAGTTTGTTTACCCCTGAAGTGAATGAGTTGAAAAGGCTTTTTGATAAATACCAGTTTGAAATTAGAATCGCAGGTGGAGCTGTGAGGTAAGGACATCAATGTAATAATTGAAATACCAAGTCTTATTTTGCAATATGCCACATTTAACAATAGTTCTGTCCCTAAGTACATAGCGCTATTACTTTCAAGGGACCTGCTTATGGGAAAGAAACCTACAGATCTTGATTTCGCCACGACAGCTACACCCCAGCAAATGAAAGATATGTTTACAGCAGAAACAATAAGAATGATAAATGCGAATGGAGAGAAACATGGCACAATAACTGCTCGGATAAATGACCAGGAAAATTTTGAAGTGACCACATTGAGGATTGATATGGTCACAGATGGCCGTCATGCAGAAGTGGAATTCACTACTGATTGGAAGCTGGATGCTAATAGAAGAGATCTGACTATAAATTCTATGTTCTTAGGTATAACATATTTTTATTACATTTCTTCTGTTTTTATTAAAAAAGGTAACCTACAGAATCAAATTGAGATGTTGCTTCTGGTTTAATATTATGTATTGTGTCTATAATTTCAAACCAATGGCTAGATGTGGTCTCTAGTTTTTTCAATACAAAACATTATCCATGACCAAAATCTATATTAGCAAACTACCTAATCTTTTTAACTACATCTTCTGTTTATTTCAGGTTTTGATGGCTCAGTTTATGACTATTTCTTTGGCTATGAAGATCTGCAAAAGCGGAGGATAGCTTTTGTAGGTGATGCAGATGTAAGAATCAAAGAAGACTACCTTAGAATAATGAGATACTTCCGTTTTTACGGGAAAATATCTGAAAGGCCAGATAACCATGAGGAAGAGACCTTGAAAATCATTGGTCATAATGCAGAGGGCCTGTGCAATGTATCAGGGGAAAGAATATGGGTGGAACTCAAAAAGTTACTGCAAGGGAAGTTTGCAGGAAATCTGTTGAATATTATGATTGATCAAGGAATTGGAAAATACATAGGTTTGTATTTCTTGTATACAGGTTGAGGCAAATATTTGGCCCCTTCAGGTCAGCTACCTAGGGCGGCTTGCATAACGATTGTGTTTAAATCGGTACTAATTCTGATTAGTTAAACACGTTTAGCTGTCTGAACCCGTTTACACTAAATATATTTAAAACTGTCTTGCTCGAGGTGGTTTTCAAGTCTATTGAAACTGCGATCCTAAACTACGCTTCAAGCGATCCATAGGCAATCCGTGATTCAGCCGATATAATATCCAGCCCATTATAGGCTGATGATACTGTAGCTGTAGCTAATGATAATTAGCTTAAGAGCTGCCAATAATCAAAACTAGGTATATCCACCGGCTTCTATAATTGTTTACGTCTAGGTTTGCCGTCATCACCTAACATTGATGAGCTGCACAGATTGCTCAAAAGAGCTGAACATTTAGAGCTGCATCCAATGAGCTACTTGGCTGCACTACTGAGGGACATTGATGAGGTCACAGCGCTACACAGCAGACTAAAGTTCTCATCTTTCGACAGAGACCTAACTTACTTCTTGGTTGAACACAGGGAAGAGAAAGTTGCTGCAAAACCTTTGATGTAAGTTTTTACAAGTAAATTTTTCAAAATATAAAGGAATCACCGAGTGTCTCAATAATTTGATGATTGATTCACATGTTCCTACATCCCTATCTTACCAAGTCATCAGACCCTGGAGTAGGAACTCCAGTTTGTCAGACCATATATATATGAGATAATATTAAAAATAGGTAGTTTATCTATTCATAATTGAACCTATTAAGTATGTGTATGTCTTACCCGACACGGTATGTAAACCTTGTGTGTATGGTTTGTGCACAGTACAGGCACAGATATCAGAATACTAACAGTGTAGGTAGGTAGATACAAACAGATATAAAATTATGTTGTTGGCGAGAAATTGAATTAATTACGCAGTTCAAAACGGGAGAAATAAATCTGGCGTTGCAGAAGGCTTAAAATGAATAACATAAGTGATCTTGTTTCAGGCCATATGAAAAACTAGTTCTCTTCACGAAGATAAAGCAAAAAGACACAGTGGAATATGTGACTGAAGTTTTAAAATACAAAGGTGAAGAAAAACTCTTGAAACAGTTCAAAAAATGGCAGATACCAAAGCTCCCTATAAATGGAAAAATTCTCAAAGACGCCGGCGTGCCCTCAGGAAAAATGTACAGTCGTATTATTTACAAACTGAAGGAAACATGGATTGAAAATGAGTACAGGCAAACATCTGATGATTTGGTCAAATTGATACCTGATATTTTAGAAGACTTGAAAACAGAAAAAGAAACAACTGAGCGAACATCTTAAGCTGTTTATTTATTTTTAATTATGCTTAGATATGGTGTCAGCAATGACTTCCAAATTAAAGATTTTCCACATACAAGTATATTTATAAAAAAAACAATTAGATCTCATTTAATACCTAATTGATAGCATAATAATGCTTTTGGTTCACTGAGTTCTATTTAACACAGTATGTGTGATGTTAAACCAGGTGAGGCATTGATCCTCAAGTTTGGATTACAATATTGAATATAAACTTTAAGACTTGCGCAAAGCTAGGTATTTATTTTTAATAGGTACTTATTATATTTTATAAAAGATGTACTGAAGGTTGAGGGGGTTTTCTGACCAGCTGCAATTTGTTTTGAATTTTTCAAACCCAAAAAAATGTGGCAGTGTACCCTGTCTGGGTACCTCCTACTCATACCCCCTCAACCGAAGTCAACACAGTTCTGCTCCAGTCCTGGTCACTCGTGAATCCTTGAGGATTGAATGTGGCAGTCCGTTCTTGTGTCTTCCGGTAAGTGCCATCAACCTTCTACAGCCATCATGTAAAGTGGTAAAAGTAACAAAATCAAGTCAATGGCATTTGTGAGCAAAGTCATACCTACTCAACATCAACACTGATACCTATTCTGAGTTGAATGCCACAATGGTAATTTTGTGGTTAAATGAACCAAAACACATGTGTTTACCAATGCAAGGTAAGTATTTATAGCTCCCATCTTAGGAAAATTCATTGCCTTTGGGTGGTTGGTACAGCTCATATTTATCACAGCCATCATCATCGTCTTTGTGATCAAGGAAGCAGCGCTTACAGAACAGGTATTTACAACCAAGACACCGCATCTTAGCATCTTCATTGCAAATCTCACAGAATGGCAACTCATTATTTGTTGAAGGTCCAATTAACTCTGCTTCTTCTGTTAAAGCTTCCTCTTTGAGCTGTAACATGGAATTAGTTTATGAGACTCAATAGGTCACCAAATCAATAATAATATTATAAATTAAAACATACCTATACCTACTTTAAATATTTTTTTTATATGGCAAGAAGATAGATAGTATCCTGCTCCTGCAGAATAACAAAGGCTACAAAAAAAAATTACCTAGTATTTTCAAGGATGGCTGGATCTTTGCTCAGCTGTGGGAAAGTATTGACTGCTAAAAGTTTCAAACATTAGACCTTATTTACAAAATACTAGTCACAAAACACATACCTTTTGAATAATTTTATTGACACTTTCTTCTTCATCTTCAGAACCATATTCTTGGGCTACATTTGTGGGACCACTCTGCGACCCTGAGGCCACAGAATCTAAGGCTGCTCCGGCATTACCATTAGCATTCTTGAGCCTTTGTAGTCTCCCTTCCATATCATTGATGACGCTGTTGAACTCATCTTTGTACTTGCAATCAATTGCCGTGTTCTCCAGGTATTGTTTCATGAGGTCTTCTACTTGTTCTTGTTCTGTTCTTAGTTCTTTTGTTAGCAACACTGGCTGAAAAAAGGATAAACCAGTAAGAAAGAACTAATACCT
Source organism: Venusia cambrica (assembly GCA_951394065.1). NCBI lineage: Eukaryota > Metazoa > Arthropoda > Insecta > Lepidoptera > Geometridae > Venusia > Venusia cambrica. Next base: position 8,779,929 of record OX596042.1, read on the forward strand.
ACCTTACATGTGTATGGTATGCCACAAATTTCCTCACAATATTAAATACCTAATAAAAATAATAATAATTATGGTGCACCATGCACAGGGAAATTACCATACAAATAAGGTATTCCGTAAATTTCCTCACAATGTTTTATACCCTGTGTACCATCACCATAATTAAATATGTTGCCTAATTATGCTGATGGTGCACAAGGGAATTACCATACATGCATAAGCAAATTTCCTCACAATGTTTTATACCCTGTGCTCCATAACCATAATTAAATATGTTGCCTAATTATGGTAATGATGCACAGGGGAATTTGAACCCACTTCTGTTCTGTATGGCATTAGACTATGCTTGTCACTATCATGGAAATGCTCTCAATATGAATCAAATTAGAATAAGATTAGGTGCATACTATTATTTATTATGTGCTACAGCTACAGATAAAGATTCTACCTTGGTTTCTATAACTGGCATCCCCCGTAGCTTAGCCAGCCGTGCATGAAGCTCAGTATCTGATGTGACAGGTATATCACACTTGATTTTCTGCAGCCTATCAGCTATTTCCTCATCTGTGGCATGTTTAACATTATCTGTAGATTCTTTTTCCATTAATTTGTTAAGTCGTTCTCGCATTTGGTCATCTACTGTCGAGCTTGGTGGATTTTCTCTTTGTATAGCTGCGATTGCCGGATTGATATGATTTTCCACCCGCCTGATTCAAGTAAAATAATTTGTCAGCAGGGTTAGCCAATTTTTCCAAAGGAAACTATGGGATTTACCATAATGATCATGCTTGGCTGGAATTGGTGATTGGAATGTTGGTGTTACTCAAGATGATACTGTATATTTTCTGCAGTTATCTCATAATAATGTCTATCTAACTAAGTGCTAAGTTTGCTACTGCCACTAGTTCAGTCAGGTTCAAAAACTTACTTTAATAAAGCATCTGGAGGAGCATGTTCCCTTTTACTTGATGAATCATTGGAGATTTCTTTATAACATTTATTGCAAACCTGAAATTAGACAACTATCAAATTAGGTAGGTACCTACATCATTTTGAAAAGAGAATTAAAAATTATAAGTAGGTAGTACTTAAGATATAACTAAGTGTGAAAATAGTTAACTAAGTACTGTAATCGAAGTAACGTAACTAACCTTAGCTTCAGCCTTTTGTTTTGATAAATACACTTTGTTTCCGAGACATTTGCGACAGTAGCTGAAACCGCAGTTCGGGCATCCTTTCTGTAAGTGTAAGTCAAAATGTAGGTAGGTACCTATTCTACATTATCAGACTAACAAACACTGTGATTCTTTAAAATTTTATTAACAAGTTTACCTCTGGGCGCAAGAGAGAAAATGAGCTAAAGCAACCATTACACGACATTCTAAACACAAATAGGTACTACTGATTTTATTTTCGTTGTGCACTTTGCCCTATTTTCAATTTACAAGTAAACCCACTGAGCATTTAGGAGTTATTAGTTTTGGAAAAAATAGAATATAGGTAAGTACCTACGCAATTTTCGATTGAGGAAGGACCACAGTTCAATTACTATGTATTCTATGACTAACGACGATGAATGACACCATAAATGCTCAGTGTGATGAATGAATGAGAACGATATGCTAGGCAGAATTTTAAAGGCGGATATCGTTACCCACTTACTCTATCTTTTTATCTCGTACTGACCAGCTATCTTGCACTTACAATTTTTGATTGAGTGAGCGAAGCGAACGAGATCTCCAAGTTAAGTTGGGAAATCCGGCACTATATGTTATGTATGTATGTATGTGGCAATGTTTGTGACGGCATAACTGTCGACCGGCTTCACCACTTTTATGAAACTGAAAATGAAATGAGATAACATAAATATAATAAGAATACGAATTAGAATAACTTTTGTTGGCCAAAAAAAGTTGTACAATTATTATGACTCAATACCTATTACTTAATTGGTAAACTTAATAGGTAGGTATTATATAAATTGATTGTCGCGGGGAATTTTTGATAGATGGGGTAGTTTTTGAGACATCGGTGTAGAAATAAATTCAATTTTTCGCCCATATCTTTTGAATAGTTAATCCGATCAATATTTTTTTTTCAAACCATTGATCCATATTATACCTATGTTAACAATTAAATAACTTATTGCATATTAAAGAATTCATTAATACTCATCAATCGGTATTTAAGGATTTTTTGACACTAGGGAGTTTTTAGTTTTTAGAATACGGGGGTTTAGACTGCGGATTTCAAAATATGTTTATTTTTGCCCTTATTAAGGGTGGTTTTTAAGATGAAGGTACAAAGGATGATCATCAGCGTATGTATTTTCAAACATTAGGAAAGCCTTATCGGATTCGGGAAATTCGAAAAGTTCCGATAAAGATTCCGGAAAATGCTATTCTGAATTCCGAAATCGAAAACTTTTGACATTCGGATTCGAGACTTTCACGGAAGATTTTCCGGTAGCTACATTGTGTCGGAAAAGGAAGTGAAAGAAAAATTTGAATAACAATCAAGAAAATTAACTTCATAATCGAACATTTACAAACTATTTCCAATCCTGCCAGTACCTACTGAAATTTCGTTGTTAGAGTTAGATCAGTTATACAAGTGATGTAATAATATACACTCTATTAGGTAGTTTAATTGTAGGTAAGCAGAATCAAGCACCTCACCTAGTTAGTTACTACAATTATGCACGTACTAATATTCGTGTTTCGGGAGTTTTTGAAGACCCCGAACCCAACGCATTTCGCGTCTCTCTTTGTCCTGGCTGCTTTAGGGCTATTTATTGGTGGGCTAGCATAAATTCTAGCATTTTGCCTTTGCTCCGAAGATATTCTGGCACTCTAAATGATCACATCACACTTGAGAAAAGAAAGTAAGTATCTACAAACGGACATTCGCTAAAAAAAAGGTAAACTCCATAAATGAACACACATTTTTACTCGCTATTATTAATTATAAAAAATATACCTGTATTTTGACAATATTTATAATTGCCGCCAAAGTAGTGCGCAGCACAGATCACTGATCAATTACTGGGTGCAAATAATATGGATAACTCCGGTGCGCACACGGATGCAGATAATGTAGGAACAAAGATAATGATGCATTACGAAGCAAGTTTGAGTTTTAAAATAAGATGATTTAATTTAACGATTAAAACAAACAAAACCGTTTGGATGAAATAAAAAATCTGTGACTGTAATATTGCTAAACATGAGTTTTAATTTAAAGGGGCATTATTATTTCTTAAATTACACAATACATATTTATACCACAAATATTTTTTTTTCTATTTCGAAGCATTCTCCGTAAACTATCAATCTTCAGATTCTGTATCCGCTGTCGAATGTTCAATCAGAAATGGTTTGAGAATAGCGTTTGAGATAATTATATCGGATAACAAGTCGAATCAAAGAAAAAAGTGATGTTTCCGATCTGAAAACTTTCCGAACATTTGAAAATACCTATACAGGTCTTGCAAGATAAGATTGGGTATTCGGAATCTCATGAAAACCGATCTATTTTTTTAATCACTCAATAGGGTTGCCAAACCGAGGGTGTCGATAAAATCCAAGAATTTATTTTGGGATGTCATGCTGGGGGTTTGACCGTGCATATCTAACTGTCGCGCCTTACCCTCATCGCAACGAGGGGACCATACGTGTCCCAGAAGTAAGGGTGGGGCGGCGCGATTGGTTTATATTACGATGATTGTTGTTATGGATTATATTACCTGAGGATCCGAGGAAGAGGTTTCAATAACTTACTTAGGACTGCTATGCTTTTGGTGTCTGTAGCTATTTAGAGTTTTGCCGCATGGTTGTTGAGAAGCTCGCCATCTGTAGTTAAAATTAAGATGATTCCAATCATCATTACCTAGTGATCTAGCATGCCTTTGTTATCTTACTTAGTAAGAGCTGAAGTGTTACACACATTCACATTGGTTGGTTCAGTTACCTAGGTTCAAGACTAAGTTTTGTGTGTGTAATTCCTTTGCAACTTGTTTACTGTTTCACCAAAGTTCCCACATTTTAAGCTAATATTTTAAAACAAACTAGAATGAATAGTACATGTGATTAACATTGTATGATATTTTAGAAACTCGACGTAATCTTCATATACCTACCTTTTGTTCATCTTGTAACGCTCATTACATTTAAATTACAATTAGTCATAGTTTCTCAGTAAGTGATTATGTTAATCTAGATAAGAAACAAATAATCTTAAACCGAAAAAACACAGTTCGTCACAGAATTTCCTACACTACCCTCCTACTCCGTGCTCCGCACAGGAGTTTATTATTCATGAGGTCTTCGTTTACATTCACAGAAGCTCTTCACACATAGATAGATCATTCATAACGACTCCGTGTTCCGCACAGGAGTTTATTAATAATGAGGGCTTCATGTTCATTCACAGAGGCTCCTCAACCACACATAGATGTCAACAATATTCAGCACAGATGTACCTCTACCATGTAGATTATCCACGCGAGGACTTCCTCCAGTTGGGGGTAGACATGGGATTTAGCAAAGTTACTAGAAGTGTAGACTAAAGGTTCTTCAGGTTGGTAATCTCTAAGCATTCTTACTTATCAATATCACTTAGCTTTATATTTCTCTCCAGTCTCGCTACGCGTTCACCACCAATCAAGCCACTTCATACTTTAACACTACACATAATATTTATAGGTTCACCATTAGAGCGCGCGAAATCATTTCTGTCACTACACGACAAAGATGCACTTATACAAACATAGTCTGTGGTGTGGCCATCATTCAATATGTTCGGTGCTACTAACAAGTCAACTCATTATGTTATGTCATATTTACACGTTTCGCCTAAAAAATAATCTAAATATAGTATTAGCTATTTTACTCACCTACCAGTTTATTTCGCGATCGCGACACTCATGTCAATTGTACATTATTGTCCAACACAATGTGACAAAAACGTCCACCAAAATTGTAAGGTTTGGCCTTAATCACCATACGCTTGGCAGACAGATTAGTGCTCACAGTTAAAGTTGTTTACACACAGAAAAAAGCTTCTGCCTCTTTGGTGAAGCCCCTAGGTTGACTTTATGACATCAGTGGGCTGGAGGGTCCCTTTTTAATATGACATCAATCTTTTAATATTAGTAAGGAGTGACTTATTCACTTATTGTATACTGCCCATTCACTGTAATGTAGGGTTGGTGCTTTGCTCTCATAGATACTAACAAGAGAGGGCCCTGAACACTCAGATGAATAAAAATATGTTAAAAATTAAGAAAGATTTATAAAAAGAGTGCTTAAGTGAGGTACTTTATTTGTAATGAAAGGACACTTTTATCGTTAGTTAATTATGTTCTTTTTGAGAAAGAATTCCATGGCGAAATACTAATACAAACCAGAATCAAAATCAGAAAACACAAGATCTCAGTTCGGAGCGAATTACTAGTTATTTTATGATTAAAAACTATAAGCCATTGTGCTACATAACTAAGAGCTGTTGTTGTTGTTTTAAGTTCGGTGTTTTAATATTTATAATTTGCTTGTATTGTGATGTTTATAAAGAACAGAAGTTTGCGCCACTGGCTTTGAGAGAAACTTTTGAGCTTTGACGTTTAGTTAACTTATTTTTTGACTAAGGAGTCTCGGCTCTTCATATTGTATAATAACTTTGGATGGCGGTTGGACTTATAATATAGTGGAAATATAGTGGATTCGAATTGTTGGCTGTACATTATTGGTCGTGCAATATAGGGCTAGGGATAGTGACAGCACTGAGCTTACGGGATAGAGAGCCATAGCTAAAAAAAAAAAAAAAAGTATCTATGTATTCTATCCGTAAACTAGTTCCCATATTACAAGCTATGCTTAGTTTGGGACTAGATGGCGCTGTGTGAAAGTAGTGTCTTGTAATATTGTAATATTGTAATATTGTAATAAGTATATGTACGAACGAAAGAGCTAAATAGAATACATAGTTGCTTATCTGTGGAGCTAAAGAAAGTGAAAGCTTAGTCAACATCACATTTTTTTAATTATCTTGTTACATTTTTAAATTTTAATAATATTAGGCTATAAGAACTGGTTTTGTTCACATTTTCCAAATTATTTTTATTTTTGCATTTCGCGCGCTTTCTTTTTATTTTTATCTATAATGACGTGACACTGGCAGATGGTAAACCCAATTGCCATAAAAAAAAACCATCTTATTTCGAAAAAAAGATTTAGGTATTTTATCTGGCAGAGAATCGATCAAATTATTCATTAATAAGTAAAGTAGTGGGTAGTAGGTACTAGGTACCACATACTTATTACCTACCCAGGATAACGGCCCGCACATTTTGCTTCTCTCTACATGTAAAGAAATGAATGATTTAAGAAGGATTTTACCACCAAAACTATTTGAAGTCATTGATAGAGCTGGCATCGCAACCACCAAACAAATAACGATTCTATCTTCTTGGTCAATCAAAACCCTGACTAACCTCAATAATGAAGACATACAGTTGTTAAAAAGTGTTGTCGCTGAGTATGTCAGGCCTAAAAGTATTACTTGTGACTTGTTAGTTGAAGCAAATCATACAAAGATAAGTACTGGGTGCACTGCAATAAATAGAATCTTACTTGGTGGTCTAAGGAGAGGTACTATCATAGAAATATTTGGAGAAAGTGGATCAGGAAAAACCCAAATTGGAATACAAGCTGCAGCACATAACTGGCCGCTGTGTAGTGCTTACATTTGCACAGAAGATCTATTTCCAATCAAGCGTTTCAATGAGATCAAGAAAGGGATACCTAGCTTCAGAAATAATGTTGATTATGGATGTACAACTTTTGTAGAACATGTGACCGAGTCCAAAGATTTGCTGACTTGTGTGAGAGTTAGATTGCCTAAGTTACTAGCTCAGAATAAATTTGTCCTCATTGTTATAGACTCTGTTGCAGCTCCTTTTAGAGTAGAGAGCACAAACTATATACAGAGAGCCGAGGACATGAGAGAACTGGCTATAACTTTACTAAGTTTAGCACAGAAGTTTAATTTGGCCGTCCTTTGCATCAACCAAGTGACAGGAGCAGTCAACAGTTCTGAAGACATGCTGCCGTCGCTAGGCCTTTCATGGAGTAATATGGTGTCAACTAGATTGTGTCTCAGAAAAACCTTAAGAACCGTTAAAATAAATGGTGATGTTGCCCATGTGAGAGAATTATCTATTAAATTTGCTCCAGATTTGTTAAACACTGTCACTGATTTTGTTATCACACCAACAGGCTTACAAGGAATTCAATAAAAAATTATATAAAGCGCTGTAAGGTTTTCTTCTTAGACGAAATAATATGTTGTGTTGTACCTATACCTAGACCTAGATGGTGAAAATTTTTCACTGGTACTAAAATATTTAAATTTCGCGGACTTTTCAAATGATGTTGAATGATCGTGATCCATTTCTTCACTTACAATTTTAGCATTATGGCTGAAGTAGCCTTCTCATAGATTCACGTTTACGTTTTATTGCTTCTTCGTCTAATGCTAAAAATACACATGTAAGAAACTTTATTTTATTAGCAACAGTTTCGTTGTGGTTTTGTTTCGTTTCTTGTTTTGTTTCCGTTCAGGATTAAAAGTAAACAAATAATAAAAATAGCTTTTCTTATTTGTAGTAAACCATAGTTTTCTCGTATAATAGTAGGTAAAATTCGTAATTTTAAATTCACCAATGATTGTGAACAAAAGTTTGAGTTGCGCGCGCTCACTGGTTCGTGCGATACACTTTCACCCCTCGAGGCTTGCTCGAGAGGCTACGATCAATGGTATTCGTGCCGCAGCCGGTTACGCCAGCGTGTCGACCTCGCCCAGTAAAAGGAAAATGGTACGTAAATATTCCAACTATCTACTGATTCATACCATGCCACCTGTATAAACCTATATTTATATAATTACCGACAGGCAGACAAATTAAGTCAAGAGGAGCGTGCGAGTCTTCTTCAACCGCTGATCAGCGCGGGTTGGAAGATCCAGAGCAACAGAGATGCTATAGAAAAGGAGTTTCAGTTTAAGGACTTCAACCAGGCTTTCGGTTTTATGAGTAAAGTGGCTCTGTTGGCTGAGAAAATGGATCATCACCCTGAGTGGTTTAATGTTTATAATAAATTGCAGGTTTGTGTTTATTCTATTATAAATAATATAAAACCTACCTAAATAAAATATAAATTATTTCATTTAGGTAGGTAGTACCTACACATGCACATTTAGGTACATACAAACCTACAAATTAATCACTATCTATAATTGAATACAGAATTTGCACATTATTTAATATATTTGCATAGGTTTTTAGTTATAATCTAGTTGAACATTTTTATATTACTTTATTAGGTATGAAATGAGCACAGTAGGTATCTGCACATTTTTTTAGTGACCCTATGTTTTCCCAGTGCTGGGTAAAGTATGTATAAGTAACAAAATGTACAAGAAACTATTGCAAAGATTGTAGAACATTATTATATTTCAGGTAACCCTCTCATCACATGATGTGAATGGTCTGAGCAAACGAGACATCAGAATGGCTACATTCATGGACAAGAACTTTAACTGAATCTCTTGCAGGTACTTGACAATAATATAGTTTTAAGTTAATTTGTATTATGACAGTATAATTTTAAGTATGTAAAGCAAAATATATAATCTATAATTGTTGACATCTGTTTCATGTTATTTAGAGCAATCAATATTTTAATGATCTTCCAGACTATATAAAAATAATATTGCACAAGTAACATAACTTATCAAATACTTATCATAACAGGTTCAGTAAAACAAGTCATCAAGGTCAATATGTTTATTATAGTTGCTTTTAAATATCTTTATATCAAAACAAAAACAATAATGTAACATAGTAACCAAATTTAATCACTGTTATATAAAAAAGTAGGAAAAATTAAGGCAACAGCATCCTGTTTAAACGGAGGGCAATTTACAATGGCATAGATTTCCGGACATAGCATGGGCAAGTCCTCCGGTCATTGAAGGGCTCAGTTTCAAAGATAGATGTGCAAGGATAGGCTCTCTCTACAGTTCTCTTTAGTTCCAGAGCATGTTCTAGATCCTTTGCTTCACATACCAACTTCATCTGAAAAATGCATTTATTAATTTGTGTTTTGCCCCAAGATATTTTTTGTGTTAAATCACTATTTTAAACCACGGCAAATGCAGAGTCATCATAACGCGATGCAGTCATTAACTGCAGATTGCTGGTGCTAAAAGGTATATAGGTATATATGTATGTTTGCCTTATAGTTCCACCAGCTAGGTTTCAACCTTTTGGAGTAAGACCCACAAGATAAGGAACCCCCTTAGTTCTGTAGAGATTTGAAATCAAGATTTTAGAATTGAACATTATAATTACAACTGTACTTATCTCACACAGTCATAAGTTAGAATTTGAAATAAGGTAGATAGGTAGGTAATGTACACAACCTATTTAAGTTAATAGAATAAACTAATAAAATAAATCAAAGTATTGCACGAAACGATTAGCTAAACAGTGCTGATGAATAATCATGGTATAATTGGATATCCGATTCAGATTTTTTTAAATGCAAATGTGCAATAACGATGAACAAGTAAGCAGTTAAAATTAAAACTATTGATCGATTAAATACATACTTCCGATATGGTACATACTTCGACGGTAAAAGTTTCGTCATCCATCCACACATGATCCTGGAACTGGCTGACCAGGTTGTAACCTCCGCTGGCTAAAAGCCGCAGCAGCTGTGCTTTCGCCGCTGAGCCATCATTTATTCCGACCTGTGAAACAATCATGCTACCCGGAATAAAATCTGTTTGAAGGAAACTTCATATTCATCCTAAAATAACTAGAATTTTAGGGCTGCCACCCCGAGTACTTGCCCTAACTGAATTGCCCCTATGGCTATCTATGGACAAAATGTTTTTTCAAATATCGTCGTAAATCTACTCAAGCTGTGAAAAAGCTGAGTATATATATTTTTTTTTTGTATTTTTTATTTTACGGCGAGGAGGTGCTAGGCCGTCATCTCAGATCTCACCCGATTTTTCAAGTTATGATAAGGCCGAAGGTGGAAGCGCATTTCACCCGGAATCCACAACAAACTGAGGATATCTTAGATAGGCTATCTTACCTCTGAATGCTGGAACAAAACATGTTTTTTAAGAATTGTTGTGATGTAGCCAGGCGGACTTAAACAAAGTTCTACCACCAACCAAACCAAGCACAATATTGTACTACCCTTAGGGATTGAACCCGGGACCTCTGGATCTGACACCGGTGTGCGTAACACTAGACCATAAAGTCGGTAAAAAACATACTTATACTACGTTATTATTTTATTATCTGTGTTTATACCCATTCAAATATTTTTTGAAGTTTAAGCCATAGTCAAAATCCAACTAGGTAAGTAGTAAAGGATCGTGGTGGTACATGGCTCGTACAATCGGAGATCCATACAATAAAACGCAGTGGGAGAAGGTGATAACTACGAATGATGGCAATGCGATGTCATAAAATAGTTGCTTACTGAAAATTTGACCAAGCGTCCTTCGGCCGCCAAGCCTCTGTCCAGACACCGCGCCAGCAACAAGTGATCAATATTTCCTCCACTCAAAATGCACACCACGCTGGAATCGTGAGAAAATCGTAAAACAGTAGGTATTTGCGTAAAGTCGTCTCGATATGCGTCTGCTAGTTATACCATAACGGCCTTGACCTGCTTAACTATGAACAATGAATAGCAAATTAAAGTAATAAAAATATTCTCTGAGGAAGATTCCGTTTTTGATCGACCCATTCTTTTCAGCTCCGTTTTAACCTAGCGTTTAGAAGTTTATTGCGTAAGGTCAGGGATAAATAAGCCGAAAATGCGAACGGATTGCTGTCTGTTTCTCCTGTCCGTGAAAAAACCTTTTTCTTAGATTCGTCCCAAGCTGTGAGGAAGTTGCAGTTTTTAATTGGTAGATACTTATTTCTCTTGTTTCCTCCTTATGATGTAGGTAGAAACTGCAACTAAAAACCTCACAACCTGCGTCTGCGAAATATCAAATACATTTCAGTGACACGAGATAAGAAACCCCCATAGTTCTGTAAATTGAAGGATACCTTTCCTTCACTGAAAGGTATTTGCTGTTTCGAAAATGTTGGTGCATACTGTTTGAGCTTCAACTCCGGCACAAGGTTGCCAAAGATCGCCGCGAGTGGGGTGGCTCCAGCGCCTTCGACCACGTACCGTTCCTTTTCGACCAGATGCAAGATCGCACGCGCTATCCAGTCGTCGTTCACCAGTAGCTGTAATGAGTAATAGTTGACCTACCTGCGCCTAAAGAATAATTAAGAACGCTTTCAAAACAATTCACCGTGCTAGCGTAAAGTATAAGAGACGTAGACAATGGAGGGATGTGATAGGGCTGTAGAGCTGCTGTCATTTTATACAAAATTAGCTGACCCTGCGCAGTTATACTTGCGCCAAGGTTTTAAGTTTATCACTATCGTTTCGATCCATATTATGCCCACTGTTGAACAAAGCATTATAGGCTCGCTCCACTGTAGACCTCATTCTTCCCCAGACAAGCCTCGAGATCCAGGGCTGTCCCTACGTGACCGCCGGTCACAACACAGACCCCGTTGAGGTCGCAGCCAATTCGTATGCTAAGTTTAGTGTTATATCGAATATACACAGTTCAAAGCTGATCCATTTCAAATATAAAATAAAACATACTTCGTCACTAAATCTTAGGTAGGTAATAAATGTAAATGTACAAATCTTTTCTCTTTATAATTACATAATTACATTTACATCAAGCAATGTGAACATTTTTTTTTTGCCGCGGGTTTTTTCATATGATTATGAGCGATGCCATACTTTCGTATGAGAGTGCGTCTGCGCTGCGCCCTTGCCCACGAAAACGTGCCCATCTAACGTGCGTTGCTTCCACATATGCTTTGAGTAAAATGATAAATAATAGCTATTAAAGGGTTTACCATCTTGTCCAACTTTGGTTGTGCATTGGCGAAAGAGTTGACACCAGCTGCAGTCACCGCGATGGCATCGGCTATAGTCCCCTGAAAAGGAGTCGTCTCTGGAGCCTCGTTTTCCAGAGACTTGAAGAATACTGGCATGCTTTCAGACTGGACTCCCTGTGTAGGTAACATAAATGTCAAAACTTGACAGTACCTACTTTCTATCTTATTACGGTAGTACCTATAGGTTCTTCCATATAAACAAAAGAAAAAGAAAAAAAAACAATAATTCCTAATCTCCCTGACAGAGACCATACGTATTGTACCTACATTATGTTATTATTATCTCTTATAATTTTATCGTTTGTTGACTGCTGGCGTCCGAAAGCCGCGCATAAGCTATCTACTATTTATTGTGACATGTGCGCCTACAACAAACTTGATATTGGTTCATTTCCTTAGCACATTGTAGATCACCACAGACAAAAACCACAATACCATCTACCAAAATTATTCGCAAGTCGATGTACAAAACTAGTTTTCGTTTGGTAATTTGCAGACTGGTCATTCGAACCAGTTATTCCAAAGTAGGTTTCCTTTCCATTGTGGTTTGCGGATGATGCAATACTTACGTATACAAGGCAGCGCGGCTTGATATGTTTGATGACAGCTGTCACCGCTGCGACCAGGCCCCCGGATCCTACTGGTACAATGACACAGTCCACATTTGGGACCTGTTCCAGGATTTCTTTCGCTACAGTCCCATAGCCGGCGAGGATGTGCGGGTGATCCCGTCTGTATTAGAAAAAATAACTTCATTAAGTATAAAAAATCTTGGTTGAAAATGCACTTCAGGTTAGGTTTACTCCTCAGAGAAGGCGATTTGAAAGACGACTGAGAGACAGACAGCAAAGAGAAATTACAAGAAGTTAGCTCTTAACTCTAACTTCTTATATAAAGCGTTAAAGATTTGAAGCTGAATAAATACGCTTTATTTGACATTAAGAACTTGTTATACACGAAAAAATATCAAACCCGTTGATGTAAGTGAGTCCTTTATCCCTAGCAATAGCGCGGGCGTATCTCTGCGATTCCGATAGAGTCCCTCCTTGCACAACCACTTTAGCGCCCAGACTGTGGCACTTCTGAAGTTTGCAGACTGGCACAGTAGTCGGCATGACCACGATTACTGGCGCGTTGATCTTGGAGGCGTGGTAGCAGAGACCCACAGCATCGTTGCCAAGCGACGCTATAACGACACCGATCTTCTTCTTGTCCGGAGGTAATAGTTGCAATGCGTTTAATGATCCTCTTTCCTTGAAGCTGGAAGTAGGAGAATTTGTGTGTGTAAGTTCTGACTTTACTAAAATACTTATTAGATATTATTTAATCACACGATACACGTTTCCGTATGAATAGCGCAGATATTACCTGCCTGATTTTTGCATAAATTCCAGTTTGTAGTAAAGATGCATTACAAATTCCCGTTCGTACTTTGATGGCTGTAATAAAAGTAGGTACACTTATTATGTTCTTATCATATAATAGTAGGTATATATATATACTAAATAATAGTAACTAGCGTAGATAGTTTCAAAGTAAAATTATACCACACATGGCGTGTACGCAATGAACGGCCTCAACCTGTCTGAAGCGTCCATAACTTCTTCATGCCTTATCAGCCTGGGATGATCCGGGTCACAGAACTCGTCGAAATCCTCCTAAAATTACACAAGTTGCATTTATTCCTGGTGCTTTGCGAGGATTTTATCCGAGGTTAGACAGAGGTTTTAAAACATTGTGTAATAAGAGGGTCTTCTTACATTCCTTCGGGACATATTTGCCAATATCTTTGGTTCTTTTGAAATTTAATCACATTGAATTTTGTTTTGCGTATTACTTCCTAGATTATTTGTTTATTTGTCTAAAGAAATAAAGTCATTGTCATTATTATCAAATTGCTAAGGTGACGTCAAGCTACTAAACACCCTACTAAGGTTTTAATTCAATTTTATAAAATTGAAAGCAAAAAGTATCTAACAACTCAGTTTGAATATTTGTGATTGTCGCTTCTTCTCCGATTTATTCATTAATTCAAGAGATTGCCGATTCTCTTCCACTTATTATCATTTAAATCGAAATTACCCCGCTATTAGATACCTATTTTACAATCTCAGCTTATATGAGGTCAGAACAGAACGAGTTGATCTAAGTATTAGGAATTAACGTAGGTACACAACACAACCAATGTTCCGTCGATGCGTGAGAGAGTGCCTTCTGGGAAAGCTTGCTCCATCGTAGACATCAACCTTGCTCTGACCTAGAGCTAGAAAAGCCTACAAGTCAAGAGCTAACTCATCATTTATATCAAAAACCGTGTCTAGAATAAGTATAGATAATGTTATTGGATAGACATACTCAAAAATGTTCGGAACCGGCCACTTATGTAGGTAGTATCGTGTACTCTTTGCCCGCCACAAACGCCACCACCCTCGTGAGCCTGTCACTTGTTGCTAAACACTGAAATCCCGAAGTGTGGCCGCGGCCTAACCGTTTATCAAAATGCTGAGATATTCCATTTATTTGATTCCAAGTATTTATTGCATTGTTCTTGAATTAGACGGAATTACATGGTTCGTTTGGGATAGCACGGGCAAGTCGGTATAGGGCTGAAGGGTTCTTCCAAGAACTCGCAAACTCCGGGGAATAATCTGTGCAGGACGCGCTTCAGGGTGCACGAAAGTTCCAAGTCCCGGGTTTCAATGATCAATATCCACTAAAATTAACGAATAATTAAATAATCAAAAAGGTAAATCAGAGCAGTACCTCGGTAATATTAGGTAGGTACCTAGGTATATTAAATCCAGTACCTCTAGGGTAGGTGTGATATACCTACCTCCTAGTGGTCTACCCCGGGCAACGGAATCGCTCGCATTTGCTAGCGGTTATGGTTCAATGATCATAACACTGGTGGTAGGACCTATAAAGGCTTACCTGGCTAGCGACCACTCATGCCAAAGACCAGCGCCATGCAGTTCACTGTGTCCCGAGTTCCGGCGGTGCGCGGGAAAGCCAGTACCCTTGGTGAGCTCGCTCCATCGTACACCATCCTTGCTCTGGTCTAGAGCTAGACAAGCCTAGAGGTAAGCAACCCATAACAAAACCTACTAAGTCAGCTCTGGGGCTCTAACAAAGGTAATACTCGTATACAGGTACCTACTGAAACGTGAGTGGGTCTTGTAGGCCTAGGTAGTCAAAGCGAAACCTTTTATTTCACATCAACAGCTTCCATTGCTTGATTGGTGATCGCAGAAAAGGTGCTGAATAATACACAAAAACTGCTGACTTTCTTTTGGTCCGTTAGAGGCGCGTAAATACTCTTACTTACATTGACAGTTTCAAAATCATTCTCATACAACCAGGGCTTCTCAGTGTAGCTGTGGAGTATGCTGCCACCCACGTTGGCGATCATGCTCAGAATACTGAGCCGTTTCTTCGTGTCCTCAACTGGTAAAGTAAGCTGTAGACATAGATATATACCTACATCAATATTAGGGAATTCACCCATTACCGAACTACCTCTGTGGTCTAGTTGTTCGCCTACCGGTGCCAGATCCGTCCAGAGGTCCAGGGTTCGATCCCCAGGGGAGTACAATATCGTGATTGGCTTGGTTGGTGGTAGGACTTTTAAGTCCGCCTGACTACCACCATCATGCCTAATTCTGTCGCCAAATTAGGGCCAATGTTTTCTTTCAGCGTAGGTATATAAGATACGTAAGTAGGTATACCTACTTTTCTCCTGTAGATGAAAAAATAATTGATTCTAACAAGGGATGCCGGAACAGTCGAGAAATAACTCCTACACCTTTTCCCAAAACGATAGATATGTATAGATACCTGTTAAATATTCATACCTACTTACTACTTACCAATATAATAGTGAGTCCACCTATATCTAGTTAGTTTTTTACAGCAAAAGAATGCATTTATCAATAGAAATAACTCACGGTCAGTTTAATTATTCGGCCTTCAATAGCTTTCGCTCGCTCCAAAGACCATGTCAACGTGAAGTAGTCAATGTTACCGCCGGTAATAAGGCAAACCACGCTACAAAGAAAAAAATTGTTGTAAAGAATATTATCAGACAAAGGTTTCCTGAGATGTATCTACATCTCAGAATATTATGTTATCATCATGAATATTATGGGTAGATGTGGGACATCTGTCCAACATCTACCTACCACAAATATTAGTCCCGGGTGGGAATCGAACCCAATACCTACAGCGTAGAAGACAGCCACTACCAACTGAACTGTGAGGTTAGTCTTCATATATCATATCTTTATACATACCTACGTATAACTTGAATACGTAACATAAGAAAATGTATTGGAACCAGTATTGTTCAACGGGCAACTAGAAAATGCGCCTGACTGTATTTATTCTGCAACGCACAAGCACGGAAGCCTTGTTTCTTTTGAATCTCTTTCGACCCGGGTTTCATATGCACATGTTTTTACTTTTATTAGGACTAATGCCCCTATAAATATCCGTATTCATTATAATACGGATATTTATTGATCGACTGATAAGTAGGTCCTCCTTGCGTCAGTTTCCTCACTGCTGAGGTTCGATATCTTATGTTGGACCATAATTAACAATGCGAGACGCATTATCAATCTGGATCTGCCTTCAGCGGCGCGAATGGCGTCGCTCATGCTAGTTACCAGCCTTGAGCGAATTTGGTCGCTCCACCGCATAGGGCTCCGTCACCGCGTTCGTTTTCCTTCCATTTTGCCTTTCCAGGCTGCTGGCAATGTTGCAAGTAGGCTAATGGCCTACTTAGACAATTTTCCCATGAAAATGGTATCCATAATATGACGGTGTATGTAACTTAATACTACTGTACCTATCACATTTTTATTTTTGTTTTATTTTTGTGCGACGGGGAACCGCTTGGCCTTCATCTCAACTGGTAGCAAGTTGAGATAAGACCGAAGGTGGAGGCGCACTTCACCCGGAATCCTCAATAAACTGAGGAACTGGCTATCTTACCTCTAAATGCCGGAACACAACAATTTCAGAATTGTTATTAGGCGACAGAATTAGGTAAGATGGTGGTAGCTAGCCAGGCGGACTAAACAAAGTCCAACCTCCAACCAAACAGCACAATATATTGTACTCTCCATGGGGATCGAACCCGGGACCTCTGGATCTGAAATCGGTGGGTTGAACCACTAGACCACAGAGGCGGTTAATCACGAGAAAGATAAGAAGCCTTGGGTGAGCATTACGCAAGCTTGGTATGATAACATACTTCTTCCCTTGCAGTTCAGGTAGAATATTTGGGGCCGCTAGTAGAGCACTCAGACTGGCGGCTCCTGCACCTTCGGCGACCAGCTTTTCTTCCTCTATCAAATGAAGGATTGCTTTACAAATCCAGTCATCATTTACCAACACCTGAAATAGTTTTTCATAGTAATTTCATATTAACATATCTACTACATTCAAAGTAATAGACTCCTTGTGAAAGGGCTCGTTCGGAGAAGCACTGCCACCATACCTATTTCGGCCGCCAATCAGCATTGCTATGTTCCGGTTGGAAGGGTTGGTTGCCGGTGGAGGTAAGAGTTTTAGGTTTAAAACAGAACCTAGAAAATATATATTTGAAGAGTGAAGTTGATCTTGTATGATCACTCAATGTGGTCTTTACAATTGTGCGGTGGCTTGTTAGAAGATTGCATTGTGATTATTACCATTTTATCAATCAAAGATCTTGCAGTATGAAAAGCGTTGAATCCAGCAGTGGGTGCTGCTAGAGAACCCGCCAGACTCCGGGCTACTGCTGTTTGGTACGGTCGCTCATTTTCCAATGCTTTGAAGAAACTACAGCTTTTATCATGCTCTACCCCCTGAAAAAGGAGCAAGGAACCTTCAAGATCCTAAAAAATAGCTAAGAGCAACGAGGTTAACCATTATTTCAAACAAATAAACGTTCAGGACTTCGTTTTCCTCATCCCGTGGGAATTTCCCAAAATACTTTCTTACACGAAATAATATACGAAAGTAAGCTACTCTTCAAAAATCTGGAGGTATACATAATATTGGATTTCAAGGGTTTTTTTGCGCGGAACCCTAATTATTTTTCCTTCTCCGTTTTTTAGGATAAAAATGAAGTAAAGTTCCACTTAAAATTAAACAAGAACCTTAAACAAAATTAACTAAACTAACTAAATTAAGAGGTTGAGAGGGAGGGAGAGGGGGGGGGGTTAGGTTAGGTTAGGTTTTTCTTTAGATTGGTGGTAGGACTTTTTTTAAGTCTGCCTGGCTAGCTACAAAGGAAACTAAGTCCTACCCCCAACCGAACCAAGCACAATATTGTACTCCCCTGGGGATCGAACCCGGGACCTCTGGATCTAAAATTGGTGGGTTGAACCACTAGACCATAGAGGTGGTTGACCGGTAACATATAAATACTAACGTATATAAGAACTCCTGGCTTAAATTGTTTGATGGCAGTCGCTACTCCCGCTAAAAGCCCGCCACCCCCGACCGGCAACACGATCGCGTCTGCATTCGGTAACTGTTCCAGTATTTCCAACCCTATAGAGCCTAATGCCGCTATCACATTTGGATGGTCGTATCTGAAAAAGAAACGCTAGGTACCTACTTATATGTTTATCCCGTTATTTAGTTTTTATGGAAACAAGAAAACAGTTGATCTCATGCTCACTGCGTCATATAAGACGAATGCATTGCGACCATATATATGTATATCTGATATAAGTAAGGGTTTATCACAGTAAGCCACTACCACTACAGACTGACGCCGATGCCCGTAAGACATGATGATGAAGATGATGATGATGATGATGATGATGATGATGACATTATGAAGCCATAGAAAGCTTGATAAGGAAAGGCATAATGCTGATTAAATTAAAGAAAGCAATGTCATTTTTGGATTAGGTGTGATCTAACTCCTAGTGGTCTACCCCAGTCAACGGAATTTTGCTAGCATCAACAGTTGTTTTTTTTTATTTTATTGTACGTGGTTATATGTTGAGATAAGGCCGAAGGTAGAGGCGCACTTACCCGGAATCCTCAACTAACTGAGGAACTGGCTATCTTACGTAAATGATCACAACACTAGTGGTAGGAAGTAATGAATCACTTTTAAAATCCTTTCGACTATTACGATGACGATGTATTTAAAAAATGCTATGTAGATTTTCGATACTGTTATGAATATGCTGCTGATGCTAATTTTGCCTTTAATAAATGCTGGTCTTTTGAAACTTGCCTAGAGGCCTCTCAGTGCCACCTATTTATCAGTTACTATGGTAGCTTTAAGATATTATTCTTCTGGGAGTTTATTCTGTCTGTTTATGTGTCAGTCAACAAAGAGTCATCTGAGTATTGTTTATGAAATGAATATAGCTTGGCATACCGAATGCACTGAGAAACATCTTACATATACCAAACATTGCTTCTATACTGGAAGTAATGATCATGAATACGGGGCTCAATCTCCCCTTTCTCCTAAGTTTGGGTTGAAACGGTGTAGCTCTTTTTCACATCTTTACCCCCCTTAAAAATATAAATTATCTGTATTTTATCATTCTGTTTTGAAATATGGTCGCACAAAAGTATTACACCATTCCAAATTTCAAGTGTCCAAGTTAAGCAGTTTGAAAGATAAACGTGCGTGACAGACATTTATATAACGGTCTTCTGTTCAGTACGCTAAAATGCATACGAGAATCACGTCATAACTACTGTATGAAGTGATTAATATACTTATTAAACATACTTATATAGGTATTTTTGTATTTCAATTGATTGCACTTGGTCACAACATTTACAAATGTACCTAGTAAGTAAATTGGTACTCAAGCTGAGTATCAATATGACACAAAAAATCGAAATCTACGTCAGGAACTTCGTGCCTTAGTTGGTTAGAGTCCCGTCGCGGGTTGTGAATTTTTGTATCATTATAACATTTGCATATATAGGTAGGTACTTCATTCCAAACGTACCCGTTAATGTAAGTGCCCGATCCATATTCCGCTATCATGGTATACGCATGCTTTTTTGATTCGATGAGATTAATCCCATGCAACACTACACGCGCACCGTACTCCCACCGACATTTCTCAATTAACTTGCTGCCAGCGCCCACTGGTAGCACGACGGTAACAGGTATTTTCATTTTTTGCCCGTAGTAAGCTAGTGCCTGAAAATAACCGAAACAAGGTATGCATGATAGACACACAGACACATTTTCTGGTAAACAGAGGTCCTATGGTAGCTTTGTGCGTCACCAGTGACTTGATCAAAGCGAGAGAAAAAGTTTGATGTGATATATTTTTTTTTACATTAATTTAACACAGCGCCAACTAGCCCCAAACTAAGCAAAACTTAATAATATGGGAGCTAGATTAAAATACTTTTTTTTTGTACTAATCATACAATACAACACCCAAACACAGAACAAATCTATATTCATAACTGATCGACTGAGCGAAGCGAAAGAGATCTCTCAGTTAAGTTGGGAAATCCGGCACTGTATGTATGTATGTATGTGGAAATGTTTGTGACGGCATAACTCTTGAACGGATTATTCGATTTTCATGAAACTTAAACGGAACAGAGAAAATGTAAACAGAATTTGATTGTCGCGGGGGATTTTTGATAAAGGGGTAGTTTTTGAGATGTTGGTGTGAAAAGAAATTCAATTTTTAGCCCATATCTTTTGAATGGTTGATAAGGTAGTTTTTGAGAAATAGGGGCGTTAAGTGAGACGAGATGATTTTTGGCTTATGGGGTGTCATTATAGACACCACAACCTACAGCGCAGGAGGCAGATATACTACCAACTGAGCTATGAGGCTTGTTGTTGTAATGTTTTTTTTTATTGTACGACGGGAAAGCCTTAATTTCACCTGGTAACAAATTAAGATAAGGCCGAAGGTGGAGCACTTCAACCGGAATCCTCAACAAACAGAGGAATGTCAGTACAAATGAGTGTAAAGGTAATCTACCTTAGCCCAGTTCCCTGTCGACGCCGTATAGACACCACCTAGACGTTGCTCGTCGCTCAGCATTGACAACGAATAGAAAGCTCCTCTTTCATGAAAACTGACAACAAGTTTTACTTATAGTTAATGTTTCTAAATAATAAACATTTTATTTTCACACATCGCTATTAATCCAATATTACACGAACTAAGTACTTAGGTTAGGAATAGAATACCAACATACTTTTTTGTAAATACATAAACATGATCTAAAAGGAAAAGTGAAAGAGGAAAGCATCCATTATTGCATGATTGTAAGGGCTCGCGAGGTCTACTGTTCTTACCACTAGTTATAATCTATCTATATACCTCGTAAACAATTATTTTACATTTTGAAACAAAGTTTACCTTCCTGTTGTGTGAAAAATTTCATACTTATAGTACAACTCCATTCCCAATTGTACGCAACATTTAGATCTCTGTAAAATAATATACCACATGACTTATCAATTTAACTTCATAAATTCGGATACGGTGTCCGAATATAATATGTCCGAGTTGCCAGCAACTCAAAAATTCATAAGAAAACTGAGAAGTTTTAAAATGGCCTCTAGTATTTTAGAGCAATTATAATTACTATTTAGCAAGTCTCAGCTCAGAACAATATTTTAAAATTACTACCGTAAGTGGTGTTTTTGGTATCTCCTGGCTGATAAGAGCGGCAGCCGCACAAACGTCTTTGATAATAACAGTTTTAGGATTATCGGGGTCGCACAAAGGGTCAAAATCTATTTCAGGCTTCTGCAAATAAATAAAACGTATAGTTACTATTCTTGCCTAACAACTTTTGTTATCAAGAACTGGCAGACCAATTTCAAATTAAAAAAAAAACAGCCTAGTGCGGACACTTTCACCGTTTCTTGTCCTTTTTTTTATTTTATTTGTTATAGCGGCTAAGTATAGAAATACACACACACACTTTGTGAAATTTTAAAGTGTCTACCTGTACCTATTACAAACATTTGAATGTTTATCAGACTTGTATCTCTATTATGTTATTTATTAGTTCATTGGCGACCAGGGGCACATATAATTTATAGGGATTTAGCCGAGAGGCTAAAAGTTTATACGTCACCAGAATGCTGGACTGTATTTTGCTCAGCGGGCGAGTATTGCCATCCAAAATGGTATGCCGCCAGTATTCTGGCCACGCTATAATCTGGTGGTGACAAAGATCGACTGGGCTATCTATAAAATATTAATTTTGTAGATAATCCATTTGATATATTTTCTTTTAAGTCCGTACCTATAGTATTTTTATCTTAATTTATTTATGTGTTAAAAAGTATCAATAAAGTGAAATGTAAATTTTATTTTCTCGTCAAAAATTACAATATCAAAATTAGTTGGTAGCTTCTTAACTTACAGGTTTATTAACATACCTTCTCAATCCTTGAAGGAATATTCGTTTAAAATTAGATACCCAAATAGTTCGTACCTTCAAAATCAGGAGAGATATAGTGGCAACCGCTTCTAGTTTATTAGATTATTTTTGTTAGGACAAAAAGTACTTAGATATAAAAAATGTTTATTTAGTTTACTTATTCTATATCTTTACCATTTCCACTAAGTTCGCGATGTAATAACTCGCTAAAACTTATCTTTACACCCCTAAAAATGTATATTATATATATCATCATTTTGAATAACAAAATAAGGTTGCGCGCATAAGACAATACAGCATGTTAAATTTTAAGTCTCTAAGTTTAAAAGTTTGAAAGAAAATTGAGCGTTACAGACTTCTAAAGTGATCTTATAAGAGTAACGAACGGTCTACCCTTTGGAACCCTAAACAAATTGTCAATAACTTTTCTTTAACAGCTCCAACCACTCCCTCCTGCGGGTGTCGTATAAGATAACTACTTTATTAGATACTTAAGCCTTCATAGGTAAAAAAAAAGCGATATTAAATGCCATAATTAAATATAAATATTAAATGCCTCTAAATGCCACACAATAGATAACGGTGCGTTATCTATTGGCATTGAGGCAATGGCATTTAGAGGTAAGATAGCCAGTTCCTCAGTTTGTTGAGGATTCCGGGTGAAGTGCGCCTCCACTTTCGGCCTTCTCTTAGCTTGTTACCAGGTGAGATGAAGGCCAAGCGCTTCCCAATCATACAGTAAAAAAAAATCATCATAGTGATCTCCAACCCATTTAAACTAGAGCCAATTATCTTGATAGAGATTACGACAAAGCCCTCCAGTCCAGTCAGGGCCCCGATTCTTCTCAATCGCTTTACTATGACAATGGTATCGTCACAGAATGGCCACTAAGGTGCCTTTTGATATTCTCGTGGCCATGCGACATACCATTGTCATTGTGAAGCGATTGATTTAGTAGAATCGGGGCCCTGGCGGAGGTTCATGTCCAAGACTGGTTACTGTATGTCACGTCACGAGCTGTCGATGTGATGCATGTTACATGAACTTTTAACTCACAGGGCACCACGGGGTTGGCTTGACCAATTCTCTCTTGGCTAGTTTAGCTGGGGATTCTCCCAATGTAGATTGCACATCTGGTATTACAGTTTCAGTATGTTGGTTCGGCATTTTGAATGATCAGGTGGACAGGACTGAGTAAAGTGTTGTGCTATGCTAATACATATTTGAAAGTGTTTCACATTTTGTGAGAATTTAGAAATAAAAAATAAACAAACTGTGTTTACATCATATTTTTTGGTGTATTCTTTGGTTCAAAGAGTAAAGAAGTAAAGTCATAATTATATATCTCTCATTCTGAGTAAAGTCAGTCATAAGTCAGTTTGTTGTCAACCCAAATTTTTGCAAAAAAAAACGATTACCTGCTATAAAGTACCTGTACCACTTTGTTTACACCTTATACGTTTACACAAGCCCACTGCTCCGTTAGCACACGCCTATAGCTACGTAGAACTCTACTAAATCTGGGTAGCGTAAGAATACGGCTGCGTAGCATGCTACTTAATCTGCGCAGTATGCCTACAGTTGCGTAGCACTCTGCTACACCTGCGAAAAATATATACATTTACGGTTGCGTAGCAGATGCCAAGTTGCGTAGCGAATGATTTCGGCTGCGTAGCACTCTGCTTACATCTGCGTAGCATACGCATGCGGTAGCGTAGCACATGCCTTCCACTGTGTAGCAAAAGGCTGCGTAGAACATGCATATAGCTGTTCGCGGCACAATTAATTTATACATTTAATTTTATTTCTGTATTTTGGCGCTCCTACAAAACTATTGCCTGAAACCATTAAAAATAAAACCCCAACTGCAGATTTCAGAGAACTTTATCCAGGATATTACAGAGGGAATATTGCTTACATAACTAGGCATGTAGAAGTTACAAATAATCAAGAACTTTGCGCGATGAGGTTACAAATATTGGAAAAAAAGTTACAAGTATTGCGCGACAAAGGGTTACAAGCTTAAGATGGTGTGTTCACTTCTGCATGCAGACGGGGTTGGGCGCTAGGCAGGGTCCACGGCGCGTACCAGCCGTCTTCTCTTGGCGCTCGCTCATCTCCGGGAAGTAGTACTCTCTGTAGTGCTTCTTTACTTGCTCGATCAGCTCCTTAGTGTGCTCCCACCCTCGTGTTTCGGCAATCACTTTCAGCTGAAAACAACCATTATTTGTTTGATTTCACATAATCAACCATTATTTGTTTGATTTCACATAAAACAAATTTACTATTCACCCCCCCTTGCCGGACAGTAATGGCTGAGCACTTGCAGTAATTTAAAGAGAGGGGAGTGAAGGCCCCGTTGTAAGGTGGGCGGTCGTCCGGAGGGACTGGATGTAAAGGCTCTGCCGGTTTCCCAGTCCTCCCTCACACAGACGACACGGGAGTGCCACTGGGTTGTTTAGTGGGTATACCGGCAACCGGAGATTCCCACATAACCCTCCCGCCCTCGATGGGAGGGTATACGTAATGCATTTTTCCCAACAAAGAAAAAAAAGTTAAATTACGTATAGACGGTTGACTGGTAAACTCCCAGTCTGCTGCCTTCACATTTGGTATAATATTAGCATTACTACTAATCTTAGTAACACAAATCTCCGTAGATGCGTTTACCCAAAATATCAATGTTGCCACACGCAATGTCGCACATCAATCGCTTGTAAACACGGTACGAGTGTATGTTCGATTTACCTCTACGCTAAAAACGTCTCCCTTCACCCAAGCACGCTCAGGCACGCAGTCCCGCATAGTGACCCCGATACCAGCCAGCAGTGCGCACATCTCCGCCATTCCTCCGGGCCGGTCGCACACCGTCACCTTGAACTTCACCAGCCGACCCTCGGCTGACATTCCGCGCTCCAGAGCTCGAGCTAGGATCGTCGTTTCGATGTTGCCACCCGCGATGATGCACACCACTCTACCAAAAAATATTTACTATATTTAGTGCAGACCTAGGTCTAACTTTCATAGCTTTGACTATATTGTCTGTCTGTTGGGCGTCCGGTGTCTGTGGAGTGAAAAGAGCTATATTCAGTAATGTGAGTAATGTCAGATCTTTGCATTGCCCGGAAATCATTTCGGGCCATATAAGCCCACTACTGAACAAAGCATTTTCGGTAAGGCTCCCTTCATTGTAGAGCTCATTCTTGCTCAAGCAAGCCTCAGGATTCAGGGCTGAACCTACGTATAATCATGAACCGCCTCTATCCATTAACTACTAGGCCATCTCGGCCATCGGTTCTTCTGCTAACTGCTAAACTTTGGTGTTTCTGGCGAATATTATACGTATTACTATATATAAGTACAAGAGGTTCAAATGAAAAAAAAAGTGATATTTGAACTCACTTCTTCCCTTTTAAGTTCTGGAACAGCCCAGCCATGATGGCGGCAATCGTCACAGCTCCAGCACCTTCCACCACAAACCTTTCTTCTTCCACAAGATGCATGATCGCTCGTGCCACCCAATCTTCTTTTACCACAATCTAAAAGAAAATATGAATCACTCTCTTGAAAATAAAAATGTACTGTCACCGCTGCGTTTAGGAGTCCACTAAATGTTTAGTTCTTTCGGATAAATTACGAAATATTTAAACAAGTTAAATACACTGTATTTTCCCGTCTTAAATAACTTCTAAAAGACTTATAACAATTTCACCTTCGGCTTTAGCCAAACCAACGTAGTAGAATAAAAAAATGTTTATTTTCGTGAAAAAAAGTTGCATGCGCCATGATCACATGACAGGATAGGTACACAGAAGGTACCTAAATATCCCGTTGATATAGTTGAAATAGGAAATGCAAGGGATGTCTTCCTGATATTTACCATTTTATCCACAAGGCCCTTGACATTCTGAAAAGTGTTGACTCCGACCATATTTACGGCTAGCGAATCAGCTATAGTATTCTCAATATCAAGCTGGACGCGCTCATTTTTTCGTAGCGATTCTACCATGCTGCAAGTTTTGTCGGTTTCTACTCCCTGAAACATTTTAACCTCACATAGAGCGGCATACGCATAGAAAACGAACTACACTTACCTATGTACTGTGATCCTTAAGTTACCTATCTATAAACAAAGAATCAATTTATATTTTGGAGGGTGGAGGTTAAGTTTTCTGCACTGACAATGTCTTTCATTGGGGTATACTGTGCATAGGCCTCTGTCGAGCAGAGGTAGCAGGATATTGGTTTGATGGCACCAGTGCTCCAGATTAGAACCATTTATATGATATGAGACTGCAAGCTACACTGAATGAGTTCATGCAGTATAATTTTTGTCCTTACTTCGCAAAATCTTTAATAACTGAACGAAATATAAAAGATTACGGTCATTTTAGATTTTCCCTCCTATTATCATTATATGAATGCTAGCGACTTCCAAAAGCCCATACCCATACCTATGCAAGGTATGGGCCGAAAGTAAGTTCGGACGTGCCTGTGACTATCCCACAGTAGTTGATCCTTATAAGAGATCTTAGTAGTGATCAGAGGTGAATCCTCGAAGGGGAAAAGTCGTGAGCCTATTACATTGTTTTTTATCATACCATGACTCTTCTATCTATTCTAGTTTGATCAACAGACGCCTATTTTGTTTAGGTCTGGCCCTCACGATAATGTTCTCGTGATAATTCAAGACCCTACTGTTACTAACTTACAACATTGAATCGAAAACCGTTAATATCTTACGTAAATTTCGGTATCAGGCTTCAGATGCTTCGCAGCAATAGCAACGCCGCAAAGTAGACTGCCTCCTCCGACAGGGATGAGGATAGCGTCGACAGCTGGCACTTGTTCTATTATTTCTATACCTATTGATCCTTGACCTTCTATTATGTTCGGATGATCATAGCTGTAAATAAATGTACCTTGAAGCGCGTGTAATAAGTATTTTTGAAAACATATCTTTTAACCGCCTGCGTGGTCTAGTGGTTCGCACACCGGTGTCAGATCAAGAGGTCCCGGGTTCGATCTCCAGGGGTAGTACAATATTGTGCTTGGTTTGGTTGGTGGTAGGACTTTGGTAAGTCCGCTTGGCTAGCTACCACCTTCTTCCCAAATTCTGTCGCCATAACGACAATTCTAAACTTGTTGTGTTCCGGCAGTACAGAGGTAAGACTGGCAGTTTCCACAATGTTGAGAATTCCGGGTGAAGTGCGCTTCCACCTAAAGGTGATGATGTTATGATAAATCATAACTTGAAAAAACCAGGTGAGATTAAGGACAAGCTCTTCCCGTCGTACAATTAAAAAAAACATTGTCCATTGAAGAATTACGAAACGCTTACCCATTGATGTAAGTCATTCTCTTGTCCTTCCCAATCGTCATAGCATGGAGTTTAGCCTCGCCCATGCAATGTCCGCTCAGAATGACCTTGGCACCGAGTTGTTCGCACCTATTGACCTTAGTGATAGGAGTGACCACAGGCATCACGATCACGCACGGAACGCCTAGTAGAGATGCATGGTAACTCATGGCCAAGCCGTGGTTGCCGGTCGAAGCTGTGATTAGCCCATACTTCTTTTGCTCTTCGGTGAGGCACAGCATCAGGTTTCTTACGCCTCTTTCCTTGAAACTGATTTTGAAACGTTATTTCTAGGTTATAACTGTGGAGGGACCAATTCAATATAATGTATTGAAATGGAATGTAGTTCTTATTTTAACTGCCTCTGTTCTGTGGTCTAGTGGTTCAACCCACCGATTTCAGATCCAGAGGTCCCGGGTACGATCCCCATGGGTAGTACAATATATTGTGCTTAGTTTGGTTGGTGGTAGGACTTTGTTTGGGTCCGCCTGGCTCCATCTTATCTAATTCTGTCCCATAACAACAATTCTAAAATTATTTTGTTCCGGCATTCAGAGGTAAGATAGCCAGTTCCTTTGTTGAGGATTCCAGTTGAAGTGCGCCTCCACCTTCGGCCTTATCTTAACTTGTTACCAGGTGAGATGAAGGCC
The DNA here is from genome assembly GCA_951394065.1 of Venusia cambrica. Taxonomy (NCBI): domain Eukaryota; kingdom Metazoa; phylum Arthropoda; class Insecta; order Lepidoptera; family Geometridae; genus Venusia; species Venusia cambrica. Next base: position 8,808,401 of record OX596042.1, read on the forward strand.
ATGCGCTTCCCCGTCGTACAATAAAAAATAATGCCATTCGTTAATTCGTATTTATTTTGGTGGTCAATCCAGTCCAGACGTAGGTAATTCTACTTACGTCTGAATTACTAAGATACGAAACTTTTATAATCTTAGTAGTGATAATCTTTATGATTATGCTTTTCTATTTACTTTTAGAGAAGATTTTTTTTACCATCCTGTGTATTGCAAGAACTCCTGCTTCAGGTAAATGTCCATCCCGAGCTTCTCCGACATGTGAGCTTTCTACAATCATAAATAAATAAATGCATTGTGCTGACTGACTGAGTTTTTGCCTCGCGAGATCGCTGCTCGTTCTATGAGTACCTACTCCACTTTCAACGAGTTATTCGGACACCTTCATCTGCTTCTATTGAAAGTTTGGTGATTCTCTTGCCTCTAAATCATTAGCTAGTGGCAAATTAGATGTAAAATAAGATACCTACGACAGAGATATATGGTAAAAGGAAGCCTTCGCCCTGCAGTGGGACACTCCAGGCAAGTAATAATAACATTTTAGTTATGTAAGAACATTTATCCACACAACTGCCTATTTAAAAAATCTCCAAAAAGATAAGCAAGTAGGTAGGTAGGTAGGTACGTTTGTTTAATAATATAATGGATACTTACCGTGCATGGTGTTCGCACCACTGCTCCGATGATTCGTCTCGATGCTGCGAGAATATCGTCATATTTTATTTTACGTGGATTATTGGGATCGCAAAATTCATCGAACTCTATGTCCTAAAAATGCGAAGCAAAATTACTAGCTAGGCTGGACAAAGTGAAGTAAACAGGTCAATTCTCATCGATAATTATTCTGATTTCAAATAAGTATAACCTATGCTAAGCTTGGAGCTAGAGGCGCTGTGTGAAATTGTCTCATAATATTTATTATACTACTCGTAACGTGGATATTTTGTGGATCACCTATGGGTGTTCAAAGGCACGTGATATCACGTTCAGCACACACGTTTTGCAATGTAGCAATAAATCAAAGACAATAACAGTAATAAATAGGGCACATTATATACAGCTACAGTAGGTAGGTACCTACTGGTTACAAGCCTATCGCAGCTTAGATTTTGGAAACACGGAGTAGGTATACCTACCGTTTGAATTTTAGTCCTAGAGATATGCGTGTTTCCTCACGATGTGAAACCCCACATTACTCCACTATGGTGGAACCATAATATTATAAATAAAAACAAATAAATATAGGTAGGTAGGTAGAACTAAGATTCAACTTTTGATACACTCACGTCATTCATTTTGATTAGTTTTGCTTTAATGCTTCATTTACACGGATGATTTATGAATTTGTTTCCTAAAATTACTGATCAAATAGTAAAATGTGTTATGTAAACTTGTACTTGTGATTTATTTAACTGAGCAACTGTCAAAAAAATAAATAATAAATCACATTTTAAAACTTAGTCTTTTATTTGAAGTTTCACAAAGGTTTTATACATTTGTCTATATAAAGAGGTTAATCGCGATACACCTTAATTCTAGTAACTTATTATATATACACATATCAAAACTTAAGTCTTAAGGTTTTGGTTTTATACATTTGTCTATATAAAGAGGTTAATCGCGATACACCTTAATTCTAGTAACATAATACGCTTAAAATTATCACAGATCATGGAACCCTTCCAGATTGTTTCGACCAGCAAAACGCGAGAAATACAATGTCCAATAAAATAACAGTAAAGAGCGTTATCGACGACATTTGAATTTGGCTACACTCTACCCTGTATTTAATTTACTCAGTGCTGCCATCAGTCGCTCATCGACTAAAGAACAAAAATAACTTATCAACAAAATGATGCCATGGGTGAGTAACATGTAGCGGGTTCGAGGAGTACGAGTCATTGAGAGAGTTCGTCCAAAGATTCCTCGCTGTGGCCCGCGCTAAGGGACTCCGATTCTCTTGCGAAGTGCCACTGCCGATACGAAGAGGCGATTAAATCCCGCAACTGATCCATGTGATCTGGTCCTCGAGTTTCGCAGACCACTTTCACCTAGAAATTAACATAATCACATCATTTACATATGTTATTATGACACAAAAATTCACAACCCACGATGGGAGTCGCACCCGCGTCTTTTCCTAAGGCTTTTTTTTGTGTCATAATAATGTTTGTAAATGTTGTGACATAATAACGTTTGTAAATGAGTGCAATCACTTGAAATACAAAAAAAAAGATTCGAAAAAAGTATATATAAGTAAAATAGCCGTAAAGGTAAGATAGCCAGTTCCTCAGTTTGTTGAGGATTCCGGGTGAAGTGCGCCTCCAACCGCCTTATCTCAAATGTTTACCAGGTTAGATGAAGGCCAAGCGCTTCCCCGTCGTACAATAAAAAAGAAAAGTCCACAGAGGCGGTTAAGGATTAGTAAGGCTTAGTAAGGGGTTTCGTTTTTGTTGTAAATAGTTACCATAACGCTGAAGATGTCTCCATGCACCCACGCGCGCTCCTGTATAATATCCTTGATGGAGACGCCGATAGACGCGATGAGCTTGCAGAGCTCCGCGGTCCCGCCCGGCCGGTCGCTGACCGTCACCTTGAACTTGACGAGGCGCTGCTCGGCCGCCAGCCCGCGCTCGAGGCAGCGCCCGAGGATCGTCGTGTCGATGTTGCCGCCCGAGAGGATGCACACCACTCTGAAATAGCCCAGGGATGTTTTTCACTCGTATTTTCTATTCCCTGCTCTATGTTTATCCCTGCTAAAGTTAAAAGGTGGGGTATCTAGGACTATCAAATAGGTTAGAGATATGATTTTACTCTTATTTTCTCTTCCCTGCTCTATATTGGATAATGTGTCGGACTCTGAAATAGGCTAGGGATATGAGTTTTACTAGAATTTTCTATTCCCTGCTCTATGTTTGCCTTTGTTCTAGCTATAAGGTGGGGTAGGAATATGGAATAGGATATGGATATGATTTTTACTCGTTTTTTCTATTCCCTGCTCTATGTTTGCCTAAGTGTCGGACTCTTTAATGGGCCAGGGATATGGTTTTAACACGTATTTTATATTCCCTGCTCTATGTTTGTCCCTGTTATAGGTACAAGGGCTCTGAAATAGGCCAGGGATATAATTTTTACTCGAATTTTCTTTTCCCTGCTCTATGTTTGCCAATGTTATAGTTATTAGGTGGGGTCGAACACTGAAATAGGCTAGTATTTCAGGGTCATGATTAGTAGTGGACATGATTTTTACTCGTATTTTATATGCCCTCCTCTATGTTTGCCAATGTTATAGTTATAAGGTGGGGTCGGACTCTGAAATAGGCCAGGGATATGGCTTTTACTCGTATTTTCTATTCCCTTCCCTGCTCTATGTTTGCTAATGTTATAGTTATAAGGTGGGGTGGACTCTGGAATAGGCCAGGGATAAGATTTTTACTCGTTTTAACTCTTCCCCGCCGTATGTTTGCCCCTATTATAGTGTTATGGTGGGGTCTGAATGTTCGGTTTTTGTTAATTCTATTCTGTCAGCCGTCCACTCAGTATCTTCAAGATAGCATATCCTTATTACTACGGAGTAGATAATATCACCAGAACGGACGCAATTGATGTGGAGTAGGTAACCGATATCGATCGAATCGATCAGAGAAGACATGTCTTAGATGTTCAGTCATTTTATACGTGTGACAACTCAGCGACTCTTGTGACTCTTCGCCCTACTTCTTGCTTACCATGATTTAATAGTGGGACCTACCTATCTGATTACATAACACAAGGATAGATAATATTATGGACGATAATTGTTTTAAATAATAACGTTAGTTAAAAACATATTTATTAAGTTGTTGGTGTAGGTTCCTAAAGACTTAAAAATGATGGATTCATTCATGAAGGTATCACCAAATTTTATCCTTACTTTTGGTTGGCCAGCTCTGGCACCAAGCCAGCCATAATAGCAGCCACTCCGACGGCGCCGCCCCCTTCCACCACATACTTCTCCTGCTCCACCAGTCTTAGGATCGCTCGCGCCAGCCAGTCTTCGTTCACAGTTATCTATTAAACAAAACCAAAGTAAATTGAACAGTCAATTACAGACAGGAAGCCGAAGTCAAGAGAAAACCCAACGTGAAGAAAAAACAGAGTTGGGGGGGACCCTTATAATTCAATCCGAATGATTATTTGTATCTATCACTATTATCTTTACCCTAATGTAGAATGTTAGGCTTAGTTTTACATAAAATATTCTGTACCTATCCTAATTCGTTAATAGACCTATTTTGTTTATTCAGAGGAAGACGCTAGTTTTGCGACACTGTTTTATAAGTACTTATTTAACTTTTGCAGTTTATCGTTCCCATTTAGTTTGTCTTTTATTTATTAATACATACATATCAGCATTGTTGGATCCCCCATCCCCGGTTGTAAAATGGAGGGTGGAGATTGGTGTTTGATAATACCTCATTTTTGTAAATCCGTAATGAATGGCAAATATTAGGCTTTGGTACCTATATAAACTTTGTCTGTATCAACGTATATTGGAATGCATCCTAGTCAAATAAAATAACATATAACAGGACGTTTATTTCACACAGTGCCATCTAGCCCCAAACTAAGCATAGCTTGTAATATGAGAGCTAGATTACGGATAGAATACAACACCCAAACACAAAACAAACATCTATATTCATCACACAAATGTTTGTTCTGGGTGGGAATTGAACCCACAACCTACAGCGCAGAAGGCACTTTTCAAAAGGTGTATCGGACAGACGACAGTCTTTTGAAACGTCATTATGACAGTAGGTGATTTTGTATTTTTGTCCTTGTTAAGGGTGGTTTTTAAGAAAATGGGTTGCAAAGGTTTTTATAGTGCCGTCAGGGTTGGCTTCATGGCTTTCTAATACATATATATTTAAACTGGTTTATTTATTTATTGTTTTTCGCTCAATAGGGTTGCCAAGCCAAGAGTGTCAATAACTTTTAGAATGTCATGGGTTTGACTGCGCACGTCCCACGTCAACAGCCCATTAATGTCCATCACAGTGGAGAAAGAACTTCCTCAAAAACGATTAGTTTTAGCTATAATTACCACGCTAGACAAACAGATTGGTGTTCACAGTTTAAGTTTTGTTTGTGTATAAACAAAACAAGAAGAAGCTGCTGCCTTTTTGGGGAAACCCCTTTGTCAACTTTTACGACATCCGTGGACTAGTGGGGTAGATTTTTAAACCAAGAACATCGCGGCAACATTTTAGAGAGAACTTTTCATTTTAGTAAGGGGTGAATATTCATTCAGTTATTGTATTCTGCCCACCCACTATGTCATACGGCCAGTGCTTTGGTGTTTAGCTCTCATTCTGGCTTTGCATAGAATAAGAGTTAGCAACTAGAGTGAGCCTCAAAAACTCGGGTGAATTAAGAGAAATTGAGAAAAAGTGTGGATAGAGAAAGGTGTAATGAAAGCACTCCTTTAACGGAGTGTGATTGTCTCCGTAATTAAATACCTAACGTGATCTCAGTTCGGGACAAACTATTAGTTACTATGTTTTAGGTATAAATATATTATATTTACCATTAAAGTAATTGTTAGCAATTTATCTCCTGTGAGGGTTAACATTGATGCATGAAAGTGTATCAGTTTTTAAGATGTAAATATGAAAATTGGTTACAAATAGAAGACAGTCTATCAACAATATTGGAAATTCATCCTTATACTTATTAGGGTGAAAGTTTGCATTGAAGAAATTCGTCAATAGGTTAGCTTGTTAAATTCTATTTCCAAATAAAAGACAGTTGAAGCGGCGTTTTAGGAAATCAGCCCCTTGGGAGAGAACAAGAGTCGAAAGGTGGTAGAGGAGTCCGTCGCCAATTCAATCTATAGAACTGGATTAGAGCGGTATGTAAGCGGAAACGGCAGTAAATATCGTGTTGATGGTTTAGGTACATATTATCGCTCTTCGATGCCTCGTTAGCATGACCTCTATCAGCTTATTGGTTGCGGATCCACGTCGTTGTATCCATGATGATAAGATTTTGTTTCGTTGTATATTTACGAGTGCGTAGTATTTGTTCGATTTCGAAATAGGTGACCTGCTTGATAGTGTTGAGCGTCAGAGAAAATATAAACGCATTAGGTTAAATAGGTATAACAGATACACGATTTTTTCCCCTTCGAGGACTCTATTCTGAACACTACTCAGAGCGTTGATCACATGAGGATCACCTATAAGGGGGTAGTTAGCCGGATGTTTGGTCCTTAGGACATACCGGATTCCTCACGATGTGACTGTGATGTGGATGTGACACATCATATCGATGGTCCCATCATGTGACCATGATGAGCATTTGTATGTGTCATGTGCGCAGCGCACATAAACTTCCGAAAAACCGACTGGATTTGAACCCACAACCTCCGGATCAGAAGGCGATTGGCCACACAGCTCTTCGTTCGCAATATGTATAGGTATCAATCAAGGCGGTTCCACTGTAAGAACCTAAGTAAGGTACTACCTAGTTCTTTCAGTGGAAATGTTGAAATCAAAAATGCAAAAGGCTTTGCTACTACCGACTCTCCTACGTAGGTATGATACGATACTAGGTTTATTTATTAAAATCTTAAATATTAGGTTTCAAGTAGGTAAGGTACCTATTTTAATTAGTTCGGGATTTAGTACGTAGGTAAGTACCTACGTACATAGTAAGCAGTTACAGAGTCAGCTACATGACAGAATTCTACCTACAGCAAGTAGGTACTGATATGGTATGTACTCTATACCTAATTATAAAGCTTTTTGGTGTTTATCATTGTTTGGTCTATCAGAAATTCAGGCTTTTCGCGTGATAGAGTACCCGGAAAGAAAGTGAAACTAGCTATAATTGTTTTATGATTGGATCCGTTTCGTCAGCTGACGAGCTGTGAAAAGGAAAAAATCTACAAACAGAGTAGAGCTTCTTTCAAATATATCATTGTTATGGATAGATGGATTTTCCGGCACTCAGCCCATGGATGTCGTAAAAGCCGACTAAGGGACTCACCGGAAGACGGGCAGCAACGTTAAGTGGTGATTAGTAGTGGACACTAACGGGCTGTTGATGTGATAGATGGATGGATACTAAACAAATAAATAAATAAATATTACAGGACATTAATTTTACACAGCGCCATTTAGCTCCAAACTAAGCATAGCTTATATGGGAACTAGATTACGGATAGAATACTTTAATACTTTTGTAAATACATACGCACTATATGAAAGAACACCCACAGAACAAACATCTATATTCATCACACACATGTTTGTCCTGGGTGTGAATTGAACCCACAGCCTACAGCGGATGATAACTACAGTAACAATGATATTTACCAATTTATCCACAATGGGTTTGACAGTAACGTATGCGTTGTACCCGACGGTGGGCACCGCGAGCCCGTCTGCCAGCGTGGAACGGATCTTCAGATTCACCGGCCCGTCCTTCTTCATCGCCTCGTACATGCTGGGGCACTTCTCTGTCTCCACTCCCTGTACGGAAAGACAGGGCTAAAGGAACGCCACTCGTTGAAGATCGACTATGGCAGCAGTCAAGAACGGCACACACGAAAAAAAGTGCCTACAAAAGGGCATAGATTCCTTCTTGTACATAGCTTAGTATAACTGTAGCAGAATCACTCCAGAGGGAGTGCCAATGCAACAATGCCACTATTGAAAGCGTTTTCATGACACATCTCAGCTGGTACTCTGTTAATGATAACCATAGTTTTTTTTGTGGTATAGTAACAAATACATATTTTTTTAAATTAATGCTACAGGACATAATATTCATTAAAATTTTACACAACAGCATCTAGCCCCTAAATAAGCATAGCTTGTAATTTGGGAACTACAATACGGATAGAATACTTACTAGTTTTATTTTTTGTAAATACATACTTACTATTCATACAATACAACACACAAACATCTATATTCATAACAGAAATGTTTGTGCTGGGTGGGAATCGAACCCACAGCGCAGAAGGCAGAGTTACTACCAACTGAGCTATGAGGCTGTAAGGAAGGTTAACATGTAGGTATAGTATTGTAGTAGGTATGATTCGATTGTAACGAGACTGGAGCCACCTTCAAAAACTCTTATCGTAACCTTTGCCATTTTCAGGTCTATCAATAACTACCTACCTACCTACTTCTTTAGAATACTTTGTAAAACGAGTCAATGAACTGGACTTATATGTGTATATTATATGGATGTATTAATAGACTTATTAGATAAACTCGCCAAAGATACAGATAAACTCTATTGTCTATTATAATTCTCGTGCCACTTCTGAACAATCCCTTGTTCTATAATTCAAGACATCCGTTCATCTCGCCATGCGTGCGTGGCGTTGTTTACCAGCGAATTAATAATAGGTACTATCTTATCACTATAACATTCAACAATTAAACACACTCAGCGAGCTAAGAGAGAGCCAATGCAATGAGGCCTTTGCAACTCCGACAATGTTGGAAACAGTATCATGGCGACGTAATTAAATCCGAAATGTGGAATTCCATATGAAAACCAAACAAACCAACATACTCTACTCTACCTTACTATATACCATTTTTTTTCTTTTCGCTAGGAAAAATGCATTACTCATACCCTCCCATCAGGGGTGGGAGGGTTATGTGGGACTCCCCGGTTGCCCTGTATACCCACTAAACAACCCAGCGGCACTCCCGCATCGTCTGTTTGAGGGGAGGACTGGGAAACCGGCAGAGACTCCTGTGCACGCTCCGCCACCTCCTTCTGGGACATTACGTCCTCGCAGAAGGAGGTAACCGCATGGCGTTCACCACGCCGGGAACCTTTTTATACATATATATGTATACCACCGCTAGGGTGTGGTGTTTTTTTTCAAAATATACACAGGCAAATATAGCATACTTACGTAGATCAGAACATGCGGTTTGAGATGCTTGATGGCGGTGGCGACTCCAGCCAGCAGCCCGCCGCCCCCGACGGGGACCAGAACTGCGTCCACATCGGGCACTTGCTCCACGATCTCCAGCCCTACGGTGCCTTGGCCAGCCATGATGTGAGGGTGGTCGTATCTGGGGAACATTTATCTGGGCTACTTACAACAGATTTTAAGCAAGTAGGTTCTCGGCAGGTAGTAACAGTACCTACATCCTAAACCACCGGTTTTAGAACTTTTTCGGCGCAGATTCCTTTTTTCGTGGAGGGGTGCACTAAGAAAGCTATTGGAAAAAAATCATACGGGATGACCAAAGCCAGCGATTTTGCTATTGGTTACGGAGACTACAAGAAGTTAGATTCCACCTACTCCAAAGTACCTTTGTGCATGTTACTCTTGTAACTTTATACTGACCCGTTGATATAAGTCAATCCCCTCTCCTTAGCCAAGCTCATCGCATGGATCTTGGCCTCCTTCATATCATCCCCGTGCACAATCACCTCGGCGCCGTAGGTCCGGCACTTCTGTATCTTCATAATCGGGGCGACGTTGGGCATCACTACAGTGGTGGGCACGTTCAGCAGGTTGGCGTGGTAGCTCAGGCCTTGGGAGTGGTTGCCCAGGGAGGCTGATATCACACCGCGAGTTTTCGCCTCCTTTGATAGTAGGAGAAGCGCATTGCGTGCGCCTCTTTCTTTGAAGCTGCGTTAAAAAAAACATCTCTGCTATCAGCTTAGGTACTGAATAAAAAATGGGAATATCTATAAAAATGTTATTAGAATGAAAATTTGGTAGTGTGATTGTGGTAGTACATACCTGCCGGTGTGTTGCAAAAAGTCGTTTTTGAGATAGATGTCCATACCAAAGATGGCTGACATGTGAGACTTCTGAAACAAGTTGAATTAATAGGATCAGCTCCGTTCCTCAAGGAATGAGCTAGTGAGTGAAGGGCTTTAGCTGGTAAATCTTCCTTAGTGGAGCGAATAAGTAGGTACCTAAGAACTCGTTATATTGACATTCATAGCCATACAACACCAACAACAATGTATTAAAAATTACTTACACACACCATACCTAACAATTAATTAAAATGTTTGAATTGTTTTTAGGAAGGTTAACCTAGCAAACTAACCTTGGTAACTAATAAATTCTCGTCCACAATCTTATGTAGACTTGGAAGCGGTTAACCTACCTACTAGATAGGTACCAAGTAGGTAATAAGAAAAAAATCCTTACCACGCATGGCGTTTTCACAATCCCACTCTGTATCCTGAAGGAAGCGGCGGAGACGTCTTCGAACGAGATCTTCTGAGGACGCTCTTTGACGCACATAGGATCGAACTCAACCGTCTGGAACACCATGATGGACAGTGTTAATCTTACCACATTCCCAATATCACACCGACCATAGCGATTCCCGCGCACGAATGATTCAATGATTGTAGCGTTAGCGTAGCTCGTCAGGTCAGGTCACAGTATACGAAGTTAGCAGTAGGTAGATTTACGTAGTTCAATATCTCCAATGTACTAATTAGATTCCTATGTATACTTAACTTATACATTATAAAGTGGGGTTAAAGGTGACTTGAAATTATATAGCCCTTATCAATAGGTTAGTGACGAGATATGGACTCACTTGGAGTTCACATGGGCTTGGGTAAAGTTCCATTTAAGTATTTTAAATTGTTAAAAATCGAGTACACAAGACCAAGTCTAGGTGACTTGTTTCTCCACATCATCGTTCCACCAAACATCAGTGTTTTTTGTAAAAAAAAAAACATTGCGATCCCGGCGGCAGCGGTGGCGGCAGGTCTATGACATGTTTGATCAACCAATCATTAATTTTCCGTTGGATAAAATTAAATCCTTCCGCCTTGGGCGGCGCGGCGGCGGCAGGTGGTCGTCAAGTCGCAATGACAATTAGGTACCTACAGAAGTTCACTTGAAATGTTTATCTGACAGGGCAGCCAATTACTTTCCTGCGTACCTAATAATTTTGAATCATCTCAAGCAGATAATGCAAGGTCGAAGTCTACACATCTTGTAGGAAGCAGCTGTTTATTAAATAACGATAGATCAATATTTTTATCAATATATTTATGTAGGAAACAGGGCTTCTGATATATAGGATTCGTAGTAGTAGAATATTTGTACGAAAACGAAATTGTATTATATTCTTCATTGAAGTCGTTTTCTTTGTAGTTTTAAAAACGTAATTACCTATATATTTTAAAGCCTTTGTGTGTAAGTCATATCTGACATGGGATGCACGATTACTTCAAATATAATTCAAAACATAGTACCTAAAAATACCTAATAATAATAATTATAGTTAGGTACTGAACAATACCGATGGCTCCCCCAGGGGGGTTGACCAGGGGGGGCACGGGTCCGAAGCCGTTTTCTAAGATTACAAATAAAAATTCCAGTGATTTTAGGAAATCAATTTCTTAGTCTCTACGTAAAGTATAGTTTTGTATGGTTTTGTCAACAATATTTTTTTTCTAATAATTAGAATATAATAAATATATATATATATATATATATAATTTAAAAAAAATATAATTATTATACTCGTAGTTTGTGGTTTGTGGTATGAGCGAAAAGACATGACAATCGCGTTCAGTTCATATAGTTTCTCTAACACGGAGTGATTCTATACTCTTTGATTGTTTGGTATTGTGGTTATTTTTTTGTAGGATATTAATGTTCTGTGCAGCTTATCGCAACTTAGAAAAAAAAACGATGTAAGAGACAAGGCAGAACTTTAATGGCAGATATTTACATAATGTATACATTAATATGAATACTTTCTTAGTCTAGTTCGGTCATAACCTGGACTGTCATGCTCAAGCATGCAAACTTTATCTTAAACAAAAATTTCGATCCGAGCAAATTTATAACTACTGTGGTGTCACTTAGGGGATCATCTTAGATCCCATATCACTCCTGTCGTATATAAATGACCTGCCGGATTACATAGAACATAAACGCATATGTAAGGAATAAAAAATAGCTCAGCAAACTTTACAAAATTCGCCTATTGACAGTAATAACTGGACATACAATCTATTTACTAATATTAAGATTTTTCTTTTAGATTTGTGGTGAAGTTGGAAAAGAAAACAGAGTTTTCATTAATGATATAAATTAAATAGTACCTACTGTGATAGACCAACAGTTGGTCAATATTTTGTAATAAATAGAATCTTGCACCACAGTTACTGTGGTTCAAGTATTATATTTATTGCAAATTACGTACATAAAAAAACATGATTTTAACAATTTTGTTGGTGCCAAAACAAAACGAATGGCAGTAAGCTCTGTTTATTGCACACTCACTGCACAATACCACCGTAATTATTTTACTAATTTCTTACTATTATAGCAAGCATGGAATCGATATCGATAGATTTTATTTAATACGGGTGCACATTACTTTAATTTACATCATGTTGGTAGAGTTTATTGATGTCACCTCTTTTATTTTAAATTAGATAGCCAAGCTTAGACGTGTGGTAATGGTAAACTTTTTTTCTTTTTTAAGAGTCCCGTCTCTTTTACATAGTATTAACCATAATATTGTATTCTCTTTAGTTACGTCACGTAACTATAGGACCGCTTACATGGTAATAGCTACCCTAACTGTGAAGCATAGATTTTATTTTGGCTAAACAAACATTTTTGTACACAGTCTAGTTAGTAATTAAGTATTTGGATGTGATAGACTCATAAAATCATGTTAAAGACTATTTGCTCTTGTGATAAATTTGATCTGTGACTGTGTTTTTTTTTAGTAAGTTTTGTTTGGTTTAGTTGGATTATTTGGAAATAGTGAAAAACTAAATAAACTTTCCTCCGTTTAGTCGAGGAAAACCCTTATATGCTCAGAGTGAGGATAACATAACAGAATTAATACACTACGCTTGTAGGCGTAGGTGAGTCTTCAGAAAGTTTCAAAACTAGGTATTGTATTAATTGCAACAGTAGAGCTTGGATACAAACTCCTTTTTCTGCAGATTAAAATTAGCAAACAAAAATGCCGTACGCGAATCAACCCTCCGTTCATATCACGGAGCTCACAGATGATAACGTGAAGTTTGTCGTCGAAGATACCGAACTGAGCGTCGCCAACAGCATGCGGCGTGTTTTCATCGCCGAGACTCCAACAATGGCTATAGACTGGGTGCAGTTGGAAGCAAACTCCACAGTTCTGAGTGACGAGTTCCTAGCTCATCGAATTGGGCTCATTCCTCTTATATCTGACGACGTAGTCGATAAGATTCGATACTCGCGCGACTGCATGTGCGCCGATTTCTGTTCAGAATGCAGCGTCGAGTTCACGCTTGATGTTAAATGTTCCGATGAACAAACAAGACATGTGACGACAGCCGACTTAAAATCCAGCGACCCTCGAGTGGTTCCTGTGACGTCGCGCCACCGAGACGAAGACCAGGCTGATTATGGTGAGACTGATGAGATACTAATCATTAAATTGCGGAAAGGACAAGAGCTTAAGCTCCGTGCTTACGCTAAGAAAGGGTTCGGAAAGGAGCATGCCAAATGGAACCCTACAGCGGGTGTGTGTTTCGAATATGACCCTGATAATATTATGAGACATACACTTTTTCCGAAGCCTGATGAATGGCCAAAGAGTGAGCACACTGTACTTGATGAGGATCAGTATGAGGCTGAATTCAACTGGGAAGCAAAGCCTAACAAATTCTTCTACAATGTGGAGTCTGCTGGAGCCCTTAAACCTGAGAACATTGTCCTCATGGGCATTGTGGTGTTAAAAAATAAACTGTTGAATTTACAAGTGCAGTTAGCTCAAGAGGCCCAAAATGATGCTCTGGCCATTAATTAGGACTTTTTGGATTGCCTTGTCATTAAATCATTGTTTTAAACACTGATTGTTATTATTTTAGACTAGTATCTAATATTACCTGCCGTTTGGTGTAGCACTGCATTTTCAAATGATTTGTAGATTCAGATTTCTCAAATGTTTAAAAACACAATCACTTTGCTTAGCAACTATCCTTATAATCACAGTAAAGTAGATGGTATGCAAGACTGATCAACATAAAGTTACCTAACATGTTTTACAATAATTACCTTTACAACACAGTGTCAGCAAGTAGTAGAACTATTCAGGTAATCATTCATTTTATATTGTACTTGGGATGGGTGATATTATTGACTTTTGACCTTTTCAGAATATTATGATACTTTCCTTTTCTTCTTAAAATACTCTTTGCTAAATTCCTATGAAGCTGTCAAAGCAGTGTTTGCCACATTTTAATTTCTTTACAAAAATCAGTTATCAGTGGCAACAATTTGAATTGATCATGATATGATATATTTTTACTGATATTCCAATAGTTATGAAAAATTCCTTGTGATAAAAAAATTTCAAATGCTTGTAGACAAAATCAGAAAATACTTAGTAATAATTTTATTTATTACTCTTTCCGTAAACAGGTTCATTATTAGACCATGTCTAAAGAAATAAATGAGACTATGTGGAACACAATTGGGGATACCTTTCCCTGCCTAAAGGAAGACTTATTACAACAGGTAAATTTGAATAAAAAAAATAATCCATACCATTGATTTCAGAATATTACATGCTATGCATTTGTTTGGGTAAGTGTGACCAAGGCCTAAACTGAAATCCTACTGTGGTGTATTGTGGATTGCCCTCCATAGTTTTAACTAACCCTATCCCAGCCAGTACAGCATTTTGAAAGACCGTAGCAGGATGTTGGGTTATTGGTACACTTATTTAGCTCCTGAATTTGAGACAATGATGATTTTTACATTTGTATTAGATACTATTACTATTATAAATTCAGTGTCATCAAAATGCTTAGTTACTACATTATTCTAGATCATTCTAATTAAGCAAGTACATATTTAATAGCATATTCTCTTTCACTTTCCCCTGTCACCTTTCAACTAGGCAACCACTCTTACATAATTGTCCACTCGCACAGTCAATCCATGTCATCCACATTCATACCTACCATAATTTTATTTAGTTACATGATGACTGTCTTCTCTCCACATGACATGTCCATACAACCCTAACTCCTCATTATTTTCATCACTGGCGCTACTTTCAGACTTCTCCCAATATACTCATTCCATATCTGATCCATCCTCCTTACAGCACAAATCCACATATCAGTCGCATACACTCTCTTTTCAACCGATTTTTTCATTGGCCAACATTCTGATCCACACAAAACGTGTAATGATTCCTCATAGATTTTCTCCTAAGCATAAGGGTGATGGGTGGGTCACAAGTTGTCCCTGAGACCTGACACCACTTCATCCATCCTGCTTTTATTATGTTGCCTACATCCCATTCACATTAAGGTAGGTACCACAGAACTAAATTGAGCTGTGATATCATTGGGCAGAGCATGTTGGTGGGAAATCTGTATTTCCTCAATATGAGAATACTTTCAATGAAAGAGAAAGAGCAAATGCTTCATTAATTCTTACAGGTTGAATCTATTGAAGCTTTTTATGTAGAGCGATAGATTAAAAATTACTAAAGAATAATAATAACTCTATTCTAATCTGTAGGAAAAAGACAAAACTCATAATGATGCAAAATTCAAAAAAAGCCAGATTAAGTTGAAACTACAAGACATACAAGATGCTCACACTCGGATAAAAAATCAAGTAATTTTTACTCCAGTTATTGTAAGTATCCTGTTTTTACAATCTCCATAGTAGTTTTTAGTATTTGTTCATGGAATAGATTGTGCCAACCCCTTTGACAGTCTGGCATCTAATAAGACATTCGTGATCTTGGATGCAGACCACAGGACCTCAACCTACCTATAGGCAGAAATGAAGAACTATTAATATAAGTTAGGTATAGTCGACAACAGTTTTCTGATGTAGGTACCTTACCAGCCTATACAGGCGGCAAAATATAGGTAGATAATACTCTGATTTTCATCACAGTTAGCTATATCCGTTTGCCAAGTGTGAAAATTATATGTATAACCAATAAATATGAGGATTTTCCTTGACAAAAGTGCGCAGTTATGTGCTGTTAATTATAGGTTATATACCTACCTTGTTACCGACTGCTTTATTGTTGATTTATTTTATTTTTCAGGAAGCTAAATATATAGGGAAGGGTTTTTGTAACGTTATCCTCAAATGTGAGAACCTTCAACATACAGGAAGGTGAGCAAAGTCGTTATAATCATTCGAATTTCCATTTAGGTAACTACGACAAAACATCGGGTAAAGCTGACCAATAGGTACTGGTATAGATAAAACCAGATGAATCAACGATGATTCAACTGTTGTTATTCAGAAAGATTTAATAATTATGTAATTATTATTTTTTATTGTGCGACTGGAAAGTTCTTGGCCTTCATCTCACCTGGTTACCAGTTGAGATAAGGCCGAAGTTGGAGGCGCACATCACCCGGACTCCTCAACAAACTTTGAAATGTCAAATCTACCGACTTTTCGGAATCACGACCAACACAATGTGTACGACATGTAGAAAGGCAAGAATTTCGGGCTAGTTCATTTTAGCCATGAAGACCACGGGATACGTAGGGTGGCAGTGGCATCATTCTCGCTCCCTGCAGACTTATGTGCCGTAGAAGGCGACCTTTTTCCTGAGTGCAAACAAATCGATTCTACTCCCCTGCACCTACCGAACCACCTTCCAAGCGTAGAGATAATTGAAAACCCCTGTGTTATTCCATCCATTTATCTGAAGGTGTTTTCCAGCTTTAAAGCCCGTGGTGCTTGCAACGTTTTATCCAGCATGTCGCAGGCTGATAAAAGTAAGGGCGTCACTGTCTCCGGCGGTAGGAACTTCCTCCTAGCGATGACACATTACGGTTTCTGCCAATCAGTTCCAACCAACGTAATAGTGCCCAAACACTGCCCTCTGGCGGACAGGCAGCGGTTCAAAGAAAACTTTGCGATAGTCAAAGTTCACGGCAACGATATTAATGATGCGAGGTTGCGCGCGCTCTCTTATTCTGAAGAAATTGGCTCCAATTATATCCACGGGTGAGTGACTTCTTCGCACTTCAGTTATGTTTCAAGGAACACTAGGTAATTCATATAGAGGCTACACAGGAATACATGACTTATAAGTTTAGGCAGGACATGTAAGGAAATGCTCATGCACACAGTGCAGTCAGTGAAAGGCAGGTAATTTTTCTTTTATATGTATATTACTAGGACCTTGGTGGGGTGTTGTGTTTGATGGAACATAAAACGCCGACTAGGTATACCTACTTCAATGCACGGGTGTAGGTAAGTACTATCGTACGAGGCTGAAAGGCGTCTAATGTATCTTATTAGATACATTACTCATACAAGCAAGCCTCATAGCTCAGTTGGTAGTAACTCTGCCTTCTGCGCTGTAGGCTGTGGGTTCGATTCCCACCCAGGGCAAACATTTGTGTGATGAATATAGATGTTTGTTCTGTGTTTGGGTGTTGTATTGTATATAAGTATGTATTTAAAAAAAAAAAAAAAGTATTTAAGTAATGTATCCGTAATCTAGTTCCCATATTACAAGCTATGCTTAGTTTGGGGCTAGATTGCGCTGTGTAAAAAATTATGTCCTGTAATATTTATTTATTTATTATTATATTATTACGATCGGGGTAGGGACCTGGCAATCTAAAACAATAGTACCTATACAACAGTAATCGACATTACCTATATACCTATTTAGGATAATGTCGATTACTGTTGTAAACTTCCTGTATATTTATCAGCTGACAAGTAAGTACCTATACCTAAATACTTATCAGCTGGTTTGTCGACACAAAAAGCCACTGACTGGAATATTGTAAACCCTATACCTACATCAGATCTTTCATTGCTAGGTTTGACCGACTCGACCTCATAGCCGGCTATGGCTCGCTGGGCCTAGAACTGCTGACGCAACTTGACAAGATGGACGCCATACTTTGCCCGGTCGGCTGCGGCGAGTTGGTGGCGGGGCTCATACTCGCTGTCAAGAGCCTAAAGCCCAACTGCCTTATTTACGTTAGTCCCTGGCATGCTTTCCTTATATAACACGCGATTTAGGTGTGTCATCGACACTTCATAATTATATTTTACCGCCTCTGTGGTCGAGTGGTTCACCCACCGGTGTCAGATCCAGAGATCCCGGGCTCGATTCCCTAGGGGAGCACAATATTGTACTTGGTTTGCTTGGTGGTAGGACTTTGTTCAAGTACGTCTAGCTAGCCCCCACATCTTACTTATGTCTGTCGCCATAACAACAATTCTAAATTGTTGTGTTCCGGCATTTAGAGGTACGATAGCCAGTCCATCAGACCGTTGAGGATTCCGGGTGAACACCTTCGGCCTTGTCATAACTTGTACACCAGTTGAGATGCTTCCATCATCCAAGCGCTTCCCCGTCATAGGTACTACTTATAAAAAAAAAAGATGCTTGTGGACAAGATCTGGAAGCCATGTTTCATGGCTGTATAGGTAGTAACATGGGGCTAAAAGTATCGTGTGCGCTCGCAAAGGACATAATTATTATCGTGTGCGTTATCTTAGTTACCTACTTACGCGGTCCTACCCACAAAACATATGAAAATGAAATGAATACCTAATAATCATCATAAAAATATTCCAGGCGGTCACCCTCGAAAGTACTCTCGCCGATGCCAGGGCTCACGGTCCAGCTTGACTATTTCTTTGATTATTTTTTATTCTATATAGCCTTCATTATAATTCCAGGGCGTGGAGTGTTCAGCGGCGCCATCCATGACCCGCGCGCTGCAGGAGCAGAAGCCGGTGATGATCCACCTGCAGCCGACCATCGCGGACAGCATGGCGACCCTCATCGCCAGCAGCCACGCCTACCACATCGTCAGGGGATACTTGGACAGAATGGTAACGATAAAAAACCTGCCACTTCTAGACTTGCATTAAATAACTGAGCTGAACCGAGAGAATAAGCATCGTAGTTAATAGGAGTATGTTATCAATAAATCTAGACCCATGTCCCGCATTAGTCTTTTACGGGCTGAGATCTGAGTATATCCTATATTTCAACACAAACAGGATTGTCTAGTGGTTCAACCCACCGATTTCAGATCCAGAGGTCCCGGGCTAGATCCCATGGGAGTACAATATATTGTGCTTGGTTTGGTTGGTGGTAGGACTTTGTTTAAGTCCGCCTGGCTAGCTACCACCATCTTACCTAATTCTGACGCCATAATAACAATTATATTTTTTTTGTGTTCCGGCATTTAGAGGTAAGATAGCCAGTTCCTTAGTTTGTTGCGCATTCCGGGTGAATTGCGCCTCCACCTTCGGCCTTATCTCAACTTGTAACCAGGTGAGATGATGGCCAAGTGCTTACCAGTTATAAAAAAAAATGTATACCTACCCAACAGCTTTTAGTGATGAGGGACAAAATACTAACTAGCTGTAGGTTCTTACCTTTCCCCTTCTGAGTCTATGAATGAAAATAAAAAACGAAATTGACATTTAGACAGACCAATTAATCAGACAGAAACAGAAAGCCTTACCTATCTATAAGAGTAACAAATGAGTAGGTAATATTATAAGAGCCTACTATACCTACTACGTAGTCGTACATAGGTTTGCCTCATCTGGACTAGAGGATAAGTAGTGTTCTTTGTGCAGATAACCGTCGACGAGCAGTGGATATCCCGCGCGATGATCAACATGATCGAACGTGAGAAGATGGTGATAGAGGGCGCTGCGGCTTGCCCCGTCGCCGCGCTGTTGGCGGGAAAGGTGCCTGAACTCAAGGGGAAGACGTAAGTTACACAGCCAAATAACACAAGAGGATACGTGTGTACAGGCCAAGGATGGTTATTAATCCTGACATTTTTTTTTTATATATAACTTTATGGCTCAGAAAGAGAACCGTCGTGGGTAAAAAGGGAACTAAAATTATTTCCATCGGATTTTAGGGCACTTGTATACGACGGCTCTCTTTCTTCACTTACCAGCAGATTACATTTTTATCAACTTTTGATAGGTACCTGGGTATGCGATGAGTTATTCAAGGTATTGCCAACGCATCAAGTTGTGTAGTAAACTGTTCCATCTCAAAGAACATGTTATTATTCATATAAGAAAATCACTAATAGATACCAAATGCTTGCACCATTAAAACTAAGTACATTAGGTATAGGTCGTAGTACCTATAGGAAGCTAATCCTCTTTCACCCTAGACGAATTCCGCTAACTATATCATTGTAATTCAACTCGCAGGAGAATTAAGAAAGGGGAAAGAAACAATACACTACTATACCTATTTTAGGTAGTGTATTTTTCGATAACACCCCTAGGTACTTTTAATTTTTGATTCGCATCCCCCTCTAATAAAATAACAGCGTTTGTCACACCCACATATTAGACAAACAAACGACACCTCCCACGTCAAAATCCATCAAGCCGTTCCATTCAAGGCCCATCGGTCGTAACCGAATTTTACTCTTCCTTTCATAACCGGTTATATGTTGGAAAAATATTTTCCATGTTCGTAGCTGGTTACAAAATTCAGCTACGAAAGTGGATAATTATTATTTCTTATTCGATAACTGGTTACAAAAGGATGAGTAAAACTCTATTTTCGTAGCTGGTTACGAAATCTCAGTTACGAAAATGGAACATAGGGCACCTTTTGCCCTTAACCGCAAAGAAGAAAACTGAAGAATGTCACATTTCCTCTCCAGTGTCGTGTGCATCCTAACCGGGGGCAACATAAACAGCACGCGCATGTCTCGGGTCATAGACCGCGGGATGGCGGCCGAGGGTCGCCTCGTGAAGTTCCACGCGACGATTCAGGACGTGCCGGGCGCGATGGCGCGTCTACTCGCGCGCGTCACCGACACCGGCGCCGATGTCAAGAGCTTCGTGCCCGAACGCGCGTGGATGCGGCGCGATATCTTCACTATTTCTGTAAGTGTCATCTTACCTATGGTCCAAGTACGGATCTTACCGATCGCTTAATAGCGAATCGCAACGTTCGTTAAAATGAACCGAATCGTATCGTACATCGCGAGTATGGAAGTCCAGTCGGTAACTCATATCGATACGCTCTTGCGATCGTCAAAGTGCTCTAAGTTTATCGAATAATTAAAACTTTTACCGAGACCTACTTTGAAGAGTAGATAAAACAATCTTTGTAAATAGACAAAATATACGATCTCAAACGTTAAACAAAAAAACTAGTTATAGATAAACTCGATATAATTTAACGAATGTATACCGATTTTATCTACCGATTACTTCCATACTTGCGATGGTCGATAAACCCAATTTTATCGATTTAAACGACTAAATGTCAAATTATGCGATTGGTTCTACGATTCTAAATGTCAAATTATGCGATCGGTAAGAACCAACTTGCTCCGCTGATTCTGTAGCCATAACAACAATTCTAAAATTGTTGTGTTTCGGCATTCAGAGGTAAGATAGCCAGTTCCTCAGTTTGTTGAGGATTCCGGGTGAAGTGCGCCTCCACCTTCGGCTTTATCTCAACTTGTAACCAGGTGAGATGAAGCCCAAGCCCAATAAAAAAAGTCATCAGTAGCTAACCAGCTTCAGTTTCAGCGATTTCCAGCCGAAATTTTCAGGATAATATTTCAATGACCACTTAAGTTTTTGGAGTATAACTCTTAGTCATGAATTGATTCGGTTTCTTCGTCCAAGTTATGCATAGTCAGGTTTTTTTTTTAGATTTTATTCAAAAACGATAGTATGCTTTTCTGGAAACGTTTATGGTTGTGTTGTATAATTGGTGTATCAAATAGTTTTCAGCGAGCTTAAATGTTTAGCGCGTAAAATTTTTGGGTTTATCGAAAATCACTAAACGTCACAAATTAACAACTTAACAACGGTACAGGTCATTAATATACAGCAAAAAAAAGAGTTGCGGAGAGAACTGACCTTTGAGGAGCCCCAAGGTTCCGTCAATTGGTCAGAACATTGATGACTATTGGAATTGAGTCAAGTTTTCGGGAGCAAAGTTTCATAAAAATCAACAGCATCCTCCTGATTACAAAATACCTTCTCTGAGTACAGGTACCTATGATTATGTTCTGTTTGGTTGCAGGTAAACATGCTGATTGAGACAAGCGACTTGCACCACGCCAAAGAACTAGAGAAGAAACTGGCCAAGGAATACCCACAGTCTAGTTATATTATGTTGTGATTGAGAATCAAGTATTGGTAGTTCAACAATTAATTTAAATTACTGTGATAATAAAATATGTACCTCAACGAATAGTTTTCTAATGAATTAATATTTTGTAATAGGTAGGTACCTACATTCCTATACCTAATTCCTACACAGCATCTTATTCCTCTCCCTACAGTTAATAAGGGTTTGTAAGTAGGTAGGTTTTATAGGAATCCCGTTATTGGTGTTCACAAGTCATTGGGGATGTTTGAGACTCTTACTCCCTTATCAAATCTTGCATAGAATCCGTTTCCTCAAAGCCAAACTAGTTTGGCCACGATGAAACTTAATAATTATCATCCGCCCAACTACAACAAATAACACAATGTACCTACATAGTCAAACACTTGTATCGCATCTTTACAAGAAAATGTCTGGGTATTTCTTTATGCAATCATTGTTCATAACGAAATCATTATTTTGTCACTCTAAATACCTACTAACAAAATGGGTACCTAGGGCATACGCCTAATGAAAAAATGAATGATGTCCGCTACATGTTCTTTCACAAGGATGCTAGAGTAAAATGTAAATAACATTTAAAATGTAATATCAGATTTATTTTTTTACTATAAATATGAATTAACAGTTCTATAAAATTATTATTAATTAAAATCTTAACTTTGAGACTAAAATAACTAGCATGCTGACAATATTTTTTCTTCAGCCCTTCTTTTCAATCATTTTTTATGGTGAACCTTGAAGTGATACTCGTGTTTGATATCACACTGGCAGTTCTCGAACGAGCACCATGGTGGTCTTCTCTCATACTGGTGTTGGTTATGATCAAACACATCACGTGGCATGATATTGATACAAAAATTACCAAAAGCAACGGCATTGCTATATAAACCAAGCCCGACTTGATCCCCCATCATGATATGTAAATGTTTTTCAACCACATAGCCGATATGCTCCTCTCCTTCCAACACCTTGTGAAGAAACCCACAGTTTTCAATTGCCTCAGTCTCCTCTAGTTCAACAAGATCATAATGAGATATTGGCTTATTCAAGTAGAATATAAATGGGAGATTATGATTGACATTGAAACCTACAACATCCTTTAATTCTATGGGTGCCTCATCTTCATTATCTTCATAGTCTTGATGATATTCAGCGAACTGCCAGGGGTGCCTCTCTGGTGATTCTGGCGACTTTGGATAGCAACAATCGCATTCATCAGAGTCACAATTCTGGTCGGGCTTAAATTCTATATCTGGAACTAGCATAGACACTTCATCATCTGATCCGTTTGAATTGTAACAACTGTCATTATTATCAGAACTAAACGAATCATTGTTGTTGTAGGCCCATTCAATTGATTCATCAAAATTTTGCTCAATGATTAGAGCATGATCATAGCGATCACATGACTTAAAATATTGATTAAATCTTTTGCAAAGTCCATCCTTAAATATTCGTACTTGTTCAGGGTTCTTGGATTCGCCATTCCAGTAAGTACCAGAGAGTCCCTTGTCACACTCACGAGTCCAAAACACGTGGACTATCTCGGACTGTATGAAATTGGGGTCTCTGGTGAATACGTATCCTCTGTTGAATGGCGTCAGCTTGTAATCACCTGAAACAAGATTGTATAACCCATACGGTTAGTAGGTTCTGAAAGTTATGAAACTGATTTTTGTCGCTTGTCTTTTTAATTGGATAATATAAAATATAATTTTTAGATATGATCTGGACCTATGTAGGACCGACTTACATAATTATACAAATTGTGATTCAGTTGAAGATGCCTCATTATCATCGGACCAGATAAATTTAAAGGTAAAGTTGTAGTACCTAGGTAAACCTGTCTAGTGAGTTCTTTACTTACCTATATACCAGCCCCAGAGATATATGATTCTCATACCTAGTAAAGTGGTTTATAATGTAGGTACCTACCTACTATGATAACTATTTATGTAGTCTGGTTAATTATGAACCGTTACTAATAGTCTATTGGTAACTTAACTGATCTAGATCAGTACCAGACGGAAGTGTGTATAATAATATGTATAATAAGTACCTAGTTTTTTTAAAACAGCTCTGGATTATTTATTATTCTATGCATGCTCCATAAAAAACTTCTTACCTGGTGAAACATCGATTTTCAACATGTCATCATCTCTTAGTGACGTAAGGGTACAAATGTAAACGTGCTTGTCCAACTTCAACATTTCTATAGGTACCTTAATTGATTCAATTTTTAATTCGATTTTTTTAAACTATTTTTAGCACTGACAATAAACGTCGTAACGAAGTCAATTCATAGAAAATTTATAGAAATTCGAATAGAAATTGTACTTGGTACACACTCAACTCACTCCCTCACAGTCAGTCACACGGCGGCGGCGTTAGTCAAGCATAAGTGAGGGTAGGGAGCGCATTACATTACCCGCACATTAAGTCATTTTTCATTGGTCGTTTCATTACGTTACATTGACATAGTGAATACCAAAAAGCAACTCACATCTCATTTGTAATAAAATCCGGTTCCTCCAAATACCTTATACTTACTAACTAGACTGTGCACTATGTAGAATACATAGTTATTGACTTGTGGCACTATAGCGAAAAAACCGGTTAGTAAAAGGTTACCGGTTGTAAGTAAAGTCTTTATACTTATTCCTCCCTTCCAATCGACCACCACACAAATGTCACAAGTGTCGTGACTTTTCCATCGAAATTATTTTTGTGAGAACTTGTCAGTGTCACTATTAAATTGAAAAGAACTGAGCCTAAAAAACAAATCCCAGTATCTGGCATATCCGTAATCTAGTTCCCACATTACAAGCTTTGCTTCGTTTGGGACTAGATGGCGCTGTGTGAAATTAATGTCCTGTAATATTTATTGATATATATATATATATATAGGCGACCGTGTAATCGTGTTTTTTTCGGAGAAGATAATAATATGTGCCATTCAAAGGTTATTAACGTTTATCCAACAACAACAATTCAAATTACCTGGGTATGTACCTACCTCAAAAATAGACGTTAGGGCGCTATAGTACCTACCCACATTGTTAGCAGGATCGAGTCGTTCGTAATAAAAACATGTTTTATATTTAAAAAAGACGCCTTAAGATAGATAACTTAAAAAGAAAAACCTTATCTAAAATTCTACTTACAAAGTTAGATCCAAATCGTTACAGCCGTTTCCAGTTACACTAAATCCATATATCTATATAGGTATTAGAACCATGAAAACAAGAATGGCAATATGTGGCTTACAACTAGCAGTGACGTCATTACCTATAGGTACCTACTACTCGTATACTTGGACCTCATGCAGGCAGCAACCTATAACTGACAGAGGCAATGCCACTTTTCTTACATTCTTGACATTTGTCAAAATCTAAATTCTCAGAATCCATCCAAATCTTCAAAAAATCGTAAAAGTTTAAATAATGGTAAGTACCTACTTACCGAAGTACGAGAGAGGAAGGTGTAGGTAGGTACTGCCTATACCTAACTATAAAGCTCTCAACACCTTCATCTTTAGCCCTTTAGACCTACTGTGGTACCTACCTAGCCTACCTACCGAGGCACGTACTAGTCTACCAATACCACTTGATTCGCGCGGAGTCAATAGGTAGGCCTTCGTAGGTACCTATCGATGGTGAAGTTGGAAATATTATTGCAGGAGGATACAGACTCGTTAACGGATCCGAATCATAAACATGCACGCGTTCTCACATTCAATGACATCAAACAAGCAACAGAAAGAATGGAAGGTGGTATTATACACACTCCTCTTTGCGTAAGTACTTAACTACCTAACCCACGAGATAATATCTTCCCACTATTTCGTTTTAAATAATGAATTTAAAAGTTTGATAAAATACAATACTTACTTAGTTCTTTAGTAGGTACCTATAGGTTAACAATGATTTTACCAAAGATATTGATTCGATGATTATTTGTATACTTACAGTACCTACCTACCTAGCCCAAGTACCAAGTTCCTCTATAAAAATCCTTATTATGTAGGTATAAAAAAAGGTTCGCCTACGTCGTGTCAGATCCAGTAGTACCGGATTCCACCCCCAAGGGAATACAATATTTAGGTTTGTAGTAGCTATGTTTCGTCCGCTTGGCTGGCTACTTACCTAAATCTGACGCCATAGAATAAGAAACATTATATAGGTACCTACTGTTGTGTTCCAGCATTTAGAGGTAAGATAGCCAGTTCTTCAGACGATTCCGGTTGAAGTGCCTGGCCGAAGGTAGAAGCACTTTCGGCCAGGCTCATCCATGTTGTACAAAAAAAATAACGAACAGGGTGTTACAAAAAAAAGTAAAGTATCCAAGTTTTTATTTTATTTATGAGGACATATTAAATATAGCAAATTAGTGTATAACAATGGTTATTTCAGTTATTATAAGCATAACCCACAAAGTTATTCACAGGTTAAGTGTATACTTATTGAAATTAAATTAGCAACTAGAGAGATAGGTAGGTAGGTACTTAACTAAAAATATATTATGATATGAGTTAGCAAGATGTTAGATAGAAGTTACCAGATTCTAGATATATTATTATTTAGATGGCCCTCTGTGTAACAGGTATAATAATATCCTGCAATATTATTATTATTACTTTGAGTGCTGACAAAAAACATGCCTATAATGACGTCTTCAATTTTATGGGCGGTCCTTATATATAATGGACGATCGTCTTCACAAGGTCCTAAAGGACTTGCTACGGACGAACCTAAATTATGACGCTTTTACTAGGGCTTAGCTTCTAAGATCCAAAGAGACGAATCAGAGCGGATAATTTAGAAATAAGTAAGTGGACCGATTAAGTAAATCGTGTGGAACATCTGCGTCATCATCTCGTCTCTGCTCCCTTCGCTTCAGTGGACACGCACCTTTACATAAAGTTCACCTACCTATTTATATTGATATACTGTACCTAGATTAAAACTTTTAATCTAGGTATCGTAACGTTTCAGGAAGCGAAACACAGTAAATATATGGATTACGACATTTATCTGAAATGTGAAAATCTACAATACACGGGAAGGTGAGTAATTGAAGTTTTTTATTCCTACATACATACTTCATAACCGATTACTGTAGAACAATCAAAACTCTCCTTCAATACTGAAGGGTAAGTATCTAGTACACAGCAGACACACATATACATAAACAACCCATTAGAGTCCACTGCTGGACAGAGCCTCCTCCAAAGCTGGAGGGTTTTTATCATTATCACCACATTTGACATGCGGATTGGTGATCGCAGTAAATGTGTCGATAATACATAGGAAGAAGAACTGACCTTCTGGGTCAGTTCCCTTAGTCGGCCCATGCATCGCACCCTCCAACTCAGCCCATGGATGTCGTAAAGACATCTGGGGCTGACACGGCTACACACATGTATTTTGTAAGTATTTTGAGTAGCATTTGAGTAAAATGTATCGCCTACAACAAGTATAATTACTATGCAGTTGCGCGGAGCGTGGAGTCCGGAATGCCTTGGTAGCGTACGGGGAAGAGGGCCGCTTGCGGGGAGTGGTGGTGCCTTCGCACGGAAACATGGCGCTCGCTGCGGCTTATCATGGCAGGAGTTTGACAGTTCCGGTTAGTAGTAGGTATCTAGTATGTTGGTATTGGTAGCTACCTGAAATAAATTTTATATACCGTCATCGCAGTATCAAAACATTATCACCACACCCCGAAAAAATCCAAGGGGATTGGTCTCCTAATGATGGCAATGGGAATATTTACCTATTTCACCACGCTTGGCAGGCGGATTGATGATTGCAGTATGTCTGTTTGTATATGTACGAGTAGAAACACTATAGACACACATACACAAATAGGTGGATATAGCGCTCCGGCCTATTCACTGGTGTGCCGTATGCTATAGATGCCTGTTACGACATCAACGGAAGTATTGGGAGGGGTCTAAATTTTTTGCCGGAAATTGATCGACTGGACGACTCCGTATTAGTCCAAAGGTCAAAATGTCCAGGAATAATACAAGGTTTACAAAATGTCCAGTTATCAAAACAACCAGTAGTTAAAAGGACAAATTTTCAAATCGTTTAGTTGCTAACTGACGCAGATATTCCTCACGGTTCGTGCACCTCCACTCCACAATGTTGAGCTGTAATATTTTTTTCATCCCACCATCTCGGAAAGAGTATTTTTACTATTCGATATCTGAGTGCAAAAGCCGTTTTTATCCGCTAAAGGTTAAAGTAAAGTTGAATTTAGAACATCGTGTGCACTAAGTTTGTGAATTCAAAACATCAATAAACCTATTTACCTACTTCTACCTCCATGGTGCCGAATTCATCAAACAACCTTTTCTAATTTGTTAAAAACTCGAAATCGGAACCTTCTTGGTGTATTACTTGTAAAGGCATCGCAGGAGCCATTACACTGAAAGAGCCTCAGTCAGATCCTTGGACTGGCGAGTCTACATCAAAAATGAGCCATTACTAAACACCTAACCATCGCCCTCTCATGCCAACATTTACGCCAAGGGAATCCGATGAATCGGTACAACTATTAAGTATGACAGATAGTTTACCGAAAAACAGTACACAAGTGATTAACACCAATAATACGGTACCAAACAAAAATATTACACTCAATTTAAATAACTGTAGCAACGTTACTTTCAAATTTTCTTAATTATACCTTAGTATTATTTTGTTATAAGTAATTTAAAGATTATTCTGTAATACTTACCAGTCATAATGTAGTAGTTAATACCTAAACTGAAATAAAAGTACCTATCTTGTGATTGTAAACGTTTTTTTGCATTTAGTCATTTCCTCGCTGAGGTGGAATGAAAAGTTACGTGTTGCACTCGAGTGGAAAGATTTTTCACCTCGTGCTCTTTTGATTCCCTCGTTTGCTCGGTCATCAAAATTGAACACGCGGTTAAAAAGCAACTTTGCACTCTTGTATAACAAATAACTATTTCCAAGGAAGTGCAAGTGCTTTTAATCTGGATGTGCACAGAAGAAAATAAACAAGTATAGATACTTATATACCTACACCAAATTAAATTCGATGAGACCTAACATTTTTCTACTTATTATGAAAACTTGGGAATTTTGCACATATTGGCTAATTGTCTTTAACTCCTTCCTCCTCCATTTCAACAATTTATTTATTGACAAGGTACTTAGTTGTCTTTGTAACATCATTTAAACATATTAGACCCTGACCTTTGGACTAATATCCCCGAAATCTGGACGAGATGGCAATAGCCCAGCCAGCCACATCGACAGTTATCAACACCTTGTTGTACACACAGAACAGAGTAGGACGCATTTTGTACTTGTAGGTGACGGTAGTTCTACCAGAGCGCACACCGCCTGCGCTCGCGCAGCGCTGCGCGGATCTGGGGGCCGAAGTGGTGATTTGCGGCAGTTCTATGGACGACACCATCGCCTACGCCACCAAAGTTCAGCAAGACACCCAGCAGATCTTACTAAGGTTGTTAATTTACTAAGTGTTAAGATTTTATTATAGGCTTTCAGATGGAGACCAATAGGTAAATACTCGCAAAGAAATCACTATTTATGTAGTTCCTTCTCTATGCCTGGAGCGAGCCTTCCGAGAAAATGATTTTTTCAGCAGTGGGCCCGAAATGACAGTGATGAACTTACGATCTTGGCGCAAGTGTAGGTAACTGCGTGGGGGCGGCGGCCTACAATCAACGCACGCAAGCCTGAAAACTTTATTTTTTATTGTACGACGGTGAAGCGAAGGCCGAAGGTGGAGGTGCACTTCACCCGGAATCCTCAACAAACTGAGGAACTGGCTATCTTACCTCTAAATGCCGGAACACAACAATTTTTAAGCATTGTTATTATGGCGACAGAATTAGGTAAGATGGTGGTAGCTAGCCAGGTGGACTCAAACAAAATCCTACCACCAACCAAACCAAGCACAATGTTGCTCCCCTGGGATCGAACCCGGGAGAGAACTCTAGATCTGAAAATCGCACTTAGATACTCCTACCTATCTAGTTGTCCTCTGAGACACAACAGTAACATGAGTTGTGGGTTCTAAGCTAACTAACTAGCTAGGTAGGTTAGGTATGGGTACTGCCTACTACTTTTCCAACAAGCTATAATATACATACATATCTGTTTATTGTTAGGTAGGTAGGTAGTACCTAATAGTAGGCGGAGGTACCCGTAGGTACCGCCTACTATTAGTTATTACTCCAATAATATCTTCGCGACCCAAGCCAACCTTACCTGTAAGTGGTATTTCTGGTAAACAACAGACAAAGCTCTGGTGCAACAACAATAACACACAAGCTACCGAGGATGGGCAGAGTAGAGTCCTCCCGAGAACTATGTAACGCACTCACTGCGATGACCAATCCACTTACCAAACGGGGTGTTTATGGCAAACCAAAAAAACACGGTCCCAATTCGTCGGCAGCTTCGCCACTTCTGTCACGACTGCGGCAGCGGCGCGGCGGCGGCGTCATCGTAGTTTTGGAGTATGTGCAAAACACAGTATTTTAAGTTTTTTTTTCTAAATAGAGATAAAATTTTCATGAAGACATAACTCCACTCAATTGTGTTGAGAAATCCTTTCGTACTGGTATGGGTGCACTAGACGTGATGACGGGAATGAAGTCCCGGGCGATTCACTAGTATGTAACTAATAGTGAGCTAATAACTAATAGTGCAGACGACCCGCTGGTGATGGCAGGCCTCGGCACCCTGGGACTAGAGGTAGTGACGCAGTTACCTGAAGTGGATGCTGTGCTTGTCCCAGCCTCCAGTGGCGCCTTGCTGGCTGGAGTGCTCGTGGCTTGTAAGAAACTCAAATGCTCTTGTTTGGTATATGTAAGTATATACGTATCACTTATTCCAAAGCTCAGGGAAGGAGATCGGCCCCTGTAATAATATTACACCAAGCAGTTCGCTGTGCTTCCGCCGTTGGTGAGCGGAAGAGCGAGATAAAAATATCGTTACCTTTCTCGTCGTTTGCCTTTTGAAAAGTAGGTAGGTGAATTCAATCTCTTCATAGATGTTCCACTTGATAAAGCTACAAAAAAAAACTGTTATTTTTTGTACTTTTTTTATTGTACCTACGACGGGAAAGCGCTTGGCTTTCATCTCACCTGGTAACAAGTTGCGATAAGGCCCAAGGTGGAGGCGCACTTCACTCGGAATCCTCAACAAACTGAGGACCTGGCTATCTTACCTCTAAATGCCGGAACACAACAATTTTAGAATTGTTGTTATGGCGACAGAATAAGGTAAGATGGTGGTTGCTCTAGCCAGGCGGATCCAAACAAGATCTTACCACCAACCAAACTAAGCACAATATTGAACTCCCCATGGGGATCGAACCGGGGACCTCTGGATCTGAAATCGGTGGGTTTAAGCACTAGTCCACAAAGGCGGTTAAATGTTAATGGTATTCTGAAGGAATTCTGTGAAGCTTGCGTGATATAAAAAATCTTGAGTTAGGTAGGTAGGTACCTGCTTAGTTCACATAAAAAAATGCGTGAGTTAGACTATAAATAGGCACATTCTTGCTTTTTATTATCCGGTTATTCTTTAATTATATCAGGGTGCGGAATGTTCCCGTGTACCGACGCTGATGAAGGCTCTACAGGCCGGACGGCCAGTGACGGTTCCAGTAGTCGCAAACCTCGCAGAAGGACTCAACGCATCTGTGGCCGGGGCAAACGCCTTTGCAACGCTCAGAGGGAAACTTGACCGAATGGTTAGTTATACCTAGGTAACTAATTATGGCAAAAAAATGATCACTTTTGAAGGTGCACTGCTTTACAACCTTCTACCTATACTCTATAATAAAAAAAATGTAAGCTCTTTCAACGCATTTAAAACCAGACTAAAGACACATGTTGTTGAAATGTATTATGAATGACCAAGATGCATTGGATGAGCACATCTACCACTATGTAATGAATGACGTACTTTACATAATGTTATATACTTACCTACTCAAATGATAATATTTTTCTCATGTAAGTGACATTCCTGTCTTTTTGAGAAATAAATGTCTTTAAACCGATCTACCTACCTGACTATGCCAAATTGTTCAAGGAGCGTACGTGGTAAAAATCTTTTGCCGTGGGAAACAGCTGTGAGTCTGAATATATGCCACATATCCTTACTGGATCTTACTAGCCTATATAGCGTTATTTTATTTTATTGTACGACGGGAGACGCTTGGCATTCATCTCACATGGATACAAGTTAAGATAAGGCCGAAGGTAGAGGCGCACTTCACCCGGAATCCGCAACAGTCTGAGGAACGGCTACCTCTAAAATGCCGGAACACAGCAATTTAGAATTTAGTTAGTTGAAAGTTATAGCGACAGACTTAGGTAAGATGGTGGTAGCTAGCAAGGCAGACTTAAACAAAGTCCTACCACCAACCAAGCCAAGCACTATTTTGTATCGGTTCTTCCCCACCGTCCACCTGCTGAGCCGTGGAAAGTTTTTTTTTTATTTCCCCTGGGGATTGAACCCAGGACCTCTGAATCTGACACCGGTGGGCGAACTACTACAGAGGCGGTCAGAAGTTAGCCTATACCTACCTCTTTATTCTCAGCTGGTAGTAGATGAATCGTGGATCGCGCGCGCGACGATAGCGGTATTGGAGCGAGAGAGGATGGTGGTGGACGGCGCCGGCGTGTGCGCCGTGGCGGCCGTCATGCAAGGCCTGGTGCCGGAGCTGAGAGGGAAACGGTAATACTTCTATGTGAAACTCTGAGTAATCTATGATTGCGAGATCTCAGGTCACAGGTCAAGATTCCTAGAAAAAAACCGACATGCTCCAGGCAACCATATGGCGTAATACCGGAGCTGAGAGAGAAACTGTACCTACTGTTTCCATTTGTACTATTGAATCCATGAGATTATATAACTGACTTATATAATCTCATGGATTGATGGCTTCCTAAAATGTAGTCTCGGCTATTTTTCAGGAAGCCTGACTGGTAATCGTTTTTTCTCCGGAAAGCCAACCATTTTTTTTTATTATACGACGGTCAAGCGCTTGGACTTCATATCACCTGTTGTCTTGCCGAAGGTAGGTACACACTACCAGGAATCCTCAGCGTCATTTATATCTAGTTGAAGTGACCTACCGACTTCATGCTAGGTAAGGCCAAAGATTTTGGTCTCTAACGAAACGCACAACGCTAGGCGGCTTTGCCTCTCACCACTGACGCTTCGACGGAATACCGCATCGCTTACAGCAGCGTTTTAGGCATCGCGATTCAGAGACCAAAAATTTACACTTGATGAAAAACCCATATAGATACCTAAATACCGAAGGATACTGATCCCACCTTCTGCATATTTAGACGAAATGTTTTTTTAGTGCGGTGTGCGTGCTCAGCGGAGGTAACATCGACTCCGGCCGCCTGTCTCGCATCATCCAGCGCGGGCTGGGCGCGAGCGGACGGCTGGTGCGGTTCGCGGTGGCCGTGCCCGACCATCGCGGCGGTTTGGAGCAGCTTGCCAAGGGGATCGCCGAACAGAACGTGGTGCTCAAGAGTCTGGTCACTGAGCAGATGTGGGTGCACAGCGATGTCGGAAACACTTGGGTGGGTTGCTTTGACCACCGCGTCACGAGCGCTATGCTACAAATTAGAGGTGGAATGTGTGCGAGTAACTTTGCACACACTTGCACAACGCAAGGAAATCCTCAACAACCCGAGGTCACTCCGTGAAGCCTGTGACGACCCCAGGAATATTCTGCGCTTCTGGT
The DNA here is from genome assembly GCA_951394065.1 of Venusia cambrica. Taxonomy (NCBI): domain Eukaryota; kingdom Metazoa; phylum Arthropoda; class Insecta; order Lepidoptera; family Geometridae; genus Venusia; species Venusia cambrica. The sequence continues at coordinate 8,842,336 of OX596042.1, forward strand.
CGGAGTTAGGCTGGCTATACTAGCCGGACATTCCTTACGCACAATGGTCCACTTGAGTCTAAGTGCGGTAACGGGAGTCTTTTTTACATAACATTACATTGCTACAAATAAAGGCAGTTCAGTCCGCAGTGGCGTCTGTTACTGATCTGAATTTTACAACTGTCTCTTGTGTTACTGCTCACCAATCCGCGTCCCAAGTATGGTGATTATGGCGAAATGGGATATCTATTTGATGTGATAACAGTTTTATTAATAACGATTTTAAATTAGCTATGATAATTATCATCACAGCTCGAGAAAGTCCACAGGTCTCCCGAATGCAATGGTAATGATAGAAAAGATTCAGATCACCATGCTTGACAGGCGATGTGTTTTTTTTTTTAATTTACATTGAAACTCTTGAAAATGTATGTCACCTGCATCCAGAAATAGAGGTGTGCGGACTCAAACGAGTTTCTATTTTCTACAATCCCTGCATGATTGACCAGAGTAAATCATTTCAGGCCAACATTGTGGTGGAAACAGCCAATGAAGAGCATGCTGCTAACTTCAAAGATCACATACGAGACTTGTATCCTTCAGCCCGGTTCACAGTCATCAACCTTGACAACAGAGACAATATTACTACAACTCAGTAGAAAATGAAAGTACTATATTCTAGTTTCGATTTTTTTTTAGGTGTTAGGGTCAAGCGATACATACTGTGTATGTATATCGTAATAATGTGATATGAAATACTTATTAAGAACCTGACATTTAGCTAGGCTAGTAAGAAATAAAATTAGGATAAGTAGGTACATAATTGAAATTTTATGAATATCACATTATTATGTATATGGAAAGACATCCTGGATTATGTAACAGCTGGGTTTTCATCTAAATTATAAAAAGAAATTACTGAAGTTTTTGGGTTTTTGTTTATTTTTTATCCTTATACATAATTCTAAGCAACGGGATCATCACCCTTTGTTGCTCTTGTGTAGATCACCTGTCCGTGGTGTTGGACTACCTGTTTGATCAATCCTGGAACAAGGAAAATATAGCTTTAGCTATGAGCAGTAAAGGGCAGAGAGATTGGTGTAATATCTTCTAATATCAGACTCAATATATCAGTTTGCAACTGTCATGGTTTATCCAGAAATAAGGTTCATCACAAAAGACAGGTTTGAAGTAATTTAATTATAAAATAATGTAATTCTGGCAATAGGGCTTCCTACAGCTAAGTAGAATAAACATTTGAATTTAAACATCACAAATTTTACCCCTACTCATTTTTTTTTAATGGGATTGGCTTGTTTGCCTTGCTGAATGTTGAACTATGATGGTGCATGCTTGCCTAGAAGTAAACTATTAACTCATAACTAGAATACTCCCAATGTTGTAATGCTCAGGAAACATATGAAGCCTTCCATTTCTTGGCAGTATGCTGCGCATTAGAGGAAGAACATATAGTTTTATTTAGCTATGAAGTTTAATGCGCCTCCTAGTGTAATATTGCTGTGTCCTGACAGGGTTTATGTTTGAAACTTTTATCCACACAACACCTGTATACCCAATGACAATGTTTTATTCACACAACACCTATATACCTAATAACAACATAAGTGCAGCAAATAATTTGAATTTGAACACTGCTAAGTGTAAGTTAAGATGAAGTCTATGCAAATTGCATCAAAGTTTAGTGCATGTTACTAACAAGGCTTCATCATCATCATTTCAGGCCACATACATCACTGCTGAACTGCTAGCAATCTGAGCCACCTCAATCTATAGTCACCGCAACTGACAAAATGTTGTTTCATAGAGTGAGAGGGGGGGGTCTTCCCACACTCTGTAATGAGAAATCATTCATAAAAATCTAAATGTTATTGCTTATAACTCAGCCTATGATTAATAAACAGGTAAAAAAAAAAGTCACCAACATGAATTTATAAAGCTCCCTTCACTTGTAATTTAGGGGAACTTTTCACTCTTAGCACAACACAGGTCACATAACTCACCTTTTTCCCTAAGCTCGATAAGTGCTCGCCTCGCGAGGGAGCCTCGGACCTTCAATCTTTCGGAGACTACGGCGGGGGTGATCAGCTTGTACTGAGGAACTTCTTTGTACAATTTCTCGTATGTGCCCTTGTCAAACAAAACCTGATTGTTCAACTTGTCACGGACTTTTCCTTTGGACCACTTCTGCAAATATAATAATAATAATGCATGAATAAAACTATGTTAACAGTGGGTGGAATTGAGAGTCTAGAATAACTGTCATCAGTCTCAATATATCAGTTCACTTGTGACTCTCACGCATTCAAGACAAAAAGGAATAATCATATGACAGTAATTTCATAATACATAATTGAGAATTTTTGTTTCTCTTAGCTCATCCATTGCACGCAGTCCTAATCCTAACCTCACTCAGTCACGGTGTCAAACTTGTTTACCTTCTTCTTAGCTTTGCCGCCACCGGACCCCTCCTTCTTCTTCTGGGTCTTCTGCGGCTGCTTGGCCGATGATTTTGTGTCCTTCTTAGGCGGCTAAAATAATAAAATCATTGTTGACAGGAAGCTTCGCCACATGGTACTATACAGAATGAAGATTATTTTTCTGGAGAACTGAACGATTGATTTTAGAAATAGTTAAAAAGGAATAATAAACACCATACAGATATGTTTTTACAAGCAAAATACTAGTAAAATCATGTAAAAATTGGTTATTTTACGAAACCACGATCAGCACACTCACCATCTTGAAACCGGAAAGAAAGCATAGACAAAATTGTCTATGGTTTGAAATACGTCAAATTGACAGATGCGTTTGGAAACCGTGTCATAATTTTTGACTTAGTTTATGGTTTGGTTTTTTGGCCTATCAATATTATTTTTCCGGGCTGCCCAGTGGTAGTTTGGACTCAAAATAACCTTTAAATTAATCAGAAGACATCACGATGCGGAAGTTAAAAAATGAAGACAATTTCAAGAGCTCAATTTGTTCGGTTACTTGACTCTTGTTATGGTTGGAACGAACGGGAGGAACAACATCCCAAAAAGCCATAGACAAAACATGGGCTCATAGAATTACCTACATTACAGATAGCAGCATGTATGTAGTGGTTTCGCCAGGCAGCGTGGTATCCGGATAGAAACTATAAAGCTATGTTTTTCATAATGCAGCTAATTGCCAAAATTTCAGCTTAATCCATTATGTAGGTAGTTAAGTGAGGAGTAAAATAAATTGTTTCAGTTTTGTATGGCAAGGCGATGTTTGACATCCTATCATAAATTAATTTATTACTAATTTTCCAGTTCTATTACTGCAGTTAATATGTTTCGCAAATCTATTTCGTTGATATTAAATATTTTCCGAATGTGTTAACATAATCTGTTTACACATTATTTAAGACGTACCTATGTAGTTTGTACTGTGAAATTAAATGAACCGAGTTATTGTGGTGTAATTGATCCAAAGACCACATACTAGGAACTAGACTGCACCAAAAATATTTGTTTAGCTAAATTTATATTTATTTCTTAAAGTAGGATAAATAGCTATTATCTTATAAGCGGTAGCTAGCTAAAAGCGGTCCTGGTGAGAGGGCTCCCGCTGGTAGTGTGTTCTTTTCTGACGTAAAAACAAACAATTCATAAACATTGAAACTACAAAACAATCATAACAAACCTGTTTGTTTTTCTTGAAAAATGGTGAATTCATGTTGCAAAAATGAGTCTTATCCCGGTAGCAGCTTTTCTTTCCACGGGTAAGTAAAAGAAACAATCATATTCTTTAGGGTAACCATGAACTTTTTGATCAATTATTTTTTTACAATATCGCAGTAGTAGGTACCTAGGTCTTAAATTGGAGATGTACCGGTCACGGTCAGAGTGTACAAAAGGGCCAAAAACCCAACACTTCGTTTTTTTTTTATTACAAAAACAATGTCGTTCTTATCGTGTCCTTAGACTTCGCACCCAATTTTGCACTCGTGTTAAGATCACGTGCGTATGCAAAATTGCACTTGAACATGTTATACAACAAATATGTAAAAGTTTTAACATTTTGGTGATGAGGGTCCTATGAGAAGGCGGAAGTAAAACTCCTAAAAGATTTCTAGTAGAAGCTCTGATCTGCACGAGTCTGCTCCAGTCTACTCTTGTCAATTTTCCTCGAAAATTAAGCACATTTTGCCTGCTCTGACGAATTTCACGAATTGGAATTGAGTAGGAGAATTTATGATGCTTTGAGGACACAGTGGAGTTTTGAGTGAGTTCTTTGAGATAATAACTGCAGTTTGTCCATCGTAACATCTGTCGAACTTATCTTTAAATATATTGGTCAAAAATACTTAAATTTATGACTTTGAAGCTACGGGAAAGTCCTTAACCCTCAAGCACGTAAGAGACAAGGCAACATTAAGTAAAAAATTGCGTAAAATTGTATCGTTCAACAATTTATAAAAACAAAAATTTAGTCTTTCCGTCAATTTCTCTATCCAGAATGTTGCATCACGTTTAATAATAATAATATGAGGGGATATCTCACATTAGACAAACATACCTAGCTTTTTTACTTTTTTAACTCCATACGGAGCGGAAGGTTTGTTAGGTTGTTGTCAAATGAACGGTAGGCCAGATGATACTTATTATACAGAGAGGAAAAAAAGTACTTCCGACCCACGCGTAGGGTAAGTGATTTAGATTCCAATAAAAATATACACACGATGTTTAGGTTTATTATTTTTACATAAAATAAATTAAGTAGCGTAGTAGGTAGCATCAATATAATCAGGATAAGTACTTACACAATCGTTTTCACAATCAATTTGTCCTGTGTTCTGTTTGGTCATGGTCACCTCATTAGAAACGGACACACTACCAACGTGAGCCCTCTCGCGCGGACCTGTTTTTTCGCCATAGTGTTCGCCACAGTCTAGATAGTAAGTAAGTCTTTGGATTGATCACACTTAAAAAAAAAACTCAGCAAAACCAAGCGGAGACTCCGTAGTCGCTGCTGAAGTTAATGACAGAAAAAAAGAGTGCAAATGCTTGGTTCTTACCCGCACTTCACAGAAACGGTAGAGGTGCTTTATTTGAATTATGTATGTACCCTGATTTTTTTTCAATGTTCAAAATAATTGTAAATAGAGGGGTTACCAGAAAAGAAAATTCTTCAATAAATTTGAAAGACACATTAAGGATTTAATTCTACACAAAATGTTGTAAAATACACGCGTTGTAACTACTCTAAGGATACGCTAGATTTTAGAATTAGTTACGATTTAAAAGTAAGCTGGTGTTCGATCACGCTGTTATTTTATCACATTATCTAGGTCTTTTATTTCCCAGAAGTTTATACGCGGGTGGGTGCTAGTATAGTAAAGTGATCCATTGAAAACATGTTTTTCTCCCCTGGGTGGGCACTTTGACGATGACATAGTCTGCCTGTTTACAATTTTGACCTTTGAATAAAAATCAGACTATATGTGTGGCAGGCAGGACACAAGCTAACATTACAGGGAAGACTGGATGGTAAAAAATATGGGAGTCCTATGTAGGTATAGCATTAGCTATGAACCTAAAAATAATTAAATAATGATAGAAGTCATAGTTCTTAGCATATATATATTATAAGCTTAGCTAAATGCTTGGAAACGAGAACGCGAGAGCCAATTGTTATTACTAGTTGCTAGGTATAAGAATTCAGAAAATTTAAATAATAATAATTTCATAAATAATATAACTGCACTGGAGCATTTCCATGTATAAAATCGAGACTAGTTTTATAAAAAAAGTTTTTCACAACCATAAATATTTATTTTAGCTTGGTAACATATCCCTAGATAGGTATACGCCAGTACATTTTCAGCCAGTAAAACATTATCCGTAAACATTAAAACACTCTAATGCAGGCGCATCTACACGTTGCAAGCATTTCTCGGTAGTAAATGTGTTGCCAGGTTTGAAATTGTTCGGGACCTTAGGCTTATAATGCGAATTAAGTGTGTACCTATACCTACGACAAAAATGGATATTCTAAAATCACCTCTTTTGGCTAAACCTTGTAATTGGAAATTTAAGCCCGGAACCCGATATCTATATCTACATTTGTGACTTCAAAGATTCATAGTAAGCAAGTTCTTCCTCGGTGACGGATGGCCTGAAGGATTCCACTCCTTGCCACAGCTCCGATATACCGAGGACCACTGAATCTGGACTCAGTTCACATTCCTTCACCAGACCTAAAACAAATAGAAAATATCGTATGTATGTGTCAACCTTCACTTGGTTTCAAGTTACGATAAGGCCTAACGTAGAAGCGCACTTCACCCCGGAATCCTTAACGGACTGAGGAACTGGCTATCTTACCTCTAAATGCCGGCATTGTTATGGCGACAGACTTTGGTACCTAACTAGGTGGACTTAAACAAAGTCCTACCACCAACCAAACGAAGCACAAATTTGTATCCCTGGGGATAAAACCCGGGGCCTCTGCGTCTGATACCGGTGAGCACACCATTTTACACTACAGAGGTGACTCACGCTAGACGAAGGTCTTAACGACGACTGACTAGACTTCCCGTAATCGTCGGCTCATCAGCCGTCATCGTCGGCTCATCAGCCGTCATCGTCGGCTCATCAGCCGTCACTGGCGGATCACCAGCCGACGACGCTATCGGCTTACCAAACGTCATCGTCGGCGCACTAAGCGACACGGTCGACCATCCGTCTCTCATTCGGACATTGGGTTTCCAATAAACCCCATACGACTTGCTGATATTTTTTTTGTGTTTAACATTAAGGTAAGTAATAGAAAATGAAAAAAACATGATACTGAGGAACTTTTGACTTGCCAGCGATGACAGCCGCGAGGCTGCGACTTATTGCATGGCCGCAAAGGTTCAAAATCTACACCGATAAAGCTCTGGCTAAGAACCCAAATATTCGTTTTCTTCCCCTCGCTAGAATTATGCCTAACTTTTTTTTCACGCTATCACCGGTTTCGAAATAAACTTATTGACAGTTACAAGATGGCGACGTTCGAAATCGTCAAAAGAGACTCAACGTCAGTACAATACGTGAGTTATTGGTAAGTTTACCTTGGTGTAAATTAGCGACTAGATTTCGCACGGCGACGGAGCGCGCGGTTCCAACAACCTGCATTAGGTCCGCGCCCGTGCAGCGTTCCGGCAATGCCTCCGCGACTGAGCAAAGGTTAACTTCCTCTCGTAGTTTATGCCTGTAAAACATGAAGAATGAAAAAAAGAAACAAACATATTATTGTGTTAGACATGAGACGCATAAATAGCTCTTTTTTATTGTACGACGTGGAGGTTCTTGGCCTTCGTCTAACCTGATTTTCATGTTACGATACGTGGAGGCGCACTTCACCCGGAATCCTCAACAACTGAGCTACTAGCTATCTTACCTCTAAACGCCGGAACACAACATTTTAATAACTTTTGCTATGGCGCATGGCGACAGAACTAGGTAAGATGGCGGTAGCTACCACATCCTTTTTTTTTTTTTTTAAAGTCGGTTAAACATTTTTTTTTTCACAAAAAACTCTACGCAATTAACCTTAAATTAAATTAAAATTAAAATAATTGGAATCAAGCAATAGCTAGCCAGGCGTAATTAAATAAAGTCCTACCAAAAGCTCGTTGATATATATAAGTACGTAAAAAATCTCACTTGCGACACAGCGCGGTGAGCACACTGATTTTCTCCTCGGTCCCGCAATAGGGCCCCACGTAAACCAGCTTGTCGAGTCGGCCGGGCCGCAGCAGCGATTGTTCCAATAGATCCGGACGATTCGTTGCGCCCATCACGAAGACGAAACTTGATGTATCTGCGTCTGGAACAGACCAATAATCACTTTATCTAGTAAAGATCTAACCTATGATGGACTCTAGAAATATTTACTTTCCCTCAGCGAACCATATATATATTAATTTATGCTAACCACCAGATGTTGGTAAAGATTAAATTATAATATGTCCTATAATTAGGACATTAATTTCACACAGCGCCATGTAGCCCCAAACTAAGCATAGCATGTAATATGGGAACTAGATTACGGATACAATACTTATAGACTGTTTTTTGTCAATACGTGCTTATCATACAACACAACGCCCAAACGCACAGAACAAACATATATATTCATCACATCGAATCGAACCCACAACCTACAGCGCAGAAATCAGAGTTACTACCAACTGAGCTATGAGACTTGTTAAACTTAGGTATATATATCAAGTTTATGTTTATTTCTAAATGTTGTGTACACGACTTCTTTCGTTTCTTACGACAGGTCTCCACCAAACGACGCTAAATATAGAGATAGTAACAAACAGTGCTTGGTGAAGTGAGTACCTTCTTTCGATGAGACTCCGTCGAGCGAGGCCAGCAGCTGGCTGACGACGCGGTCGCTGGCGCCGCCCGAGTCGCCGGCCGCCCCGCGTCGCGGCGCCAACGCGTCCAACTCATCTAGGAATACTATGCACGGTGACGCCGCACGGGCTGATTCGAACACTGGAAACAAATCATGTGACTATTTACCGAAGGCTTCGACATCGTACAGTAAAAAAATCATCCCAAGAGTGGGACTGAATGACCAGCGTTGGTGAGCAATTGCATTTTCACCAACATTTTAAGAACATGAACGTAATAGTTGTTTAGATATAAATGTTGTCTCAAACATATGTACCTGAGGCATTAATTCACTCAACATGTAGGTATATGTATATGACAACATTTATAATATATCTATTACAAGTTCTTGTTGTTAAAATTTTGGTGAAAAAGTAAGGGCTGAGCAACGCTGGTTATTCAGCCCCACTATTATGAAAAAAATCGCATCCAACAAACATACAACCTGTACTTCATTAAAAAAAATCATAAAGTTGGACACTTTCACAATTGAACAACTTTGGCCACATAGTCATCATACATTATTTTTTTATTATCAAACAAAGAACTCAAAATTGCAAAAAATTTTTTTTTCAGTAACTCACTTTTCCAGAAAAACTAAAAAAATAATAGATTTTCTATAATGCAGAACTTATTTTTTTTTATGGCGCACGTAACTCCTAACGTGACTTTTCGATAACTTGGTTTCAGACTTGGCCTCAGTGGCCTTTGAAAAAAACTCACCTTGTATTATTAGGTCCTTACATATGAAATTGGCGTTTTGTCGTACTGGCCACTTTGATCTTAAATATCTCCTCTTTGGTTAGGAATTCCAAATTCAAATTTAAACAGCTATTTACTCATGCATTTGTGTTTCGAAAACCGTAATTCATTTGTTTTTTTCTCTTTTGCTTTTTTTTTCTGCGTCACTCATCTCACAAAATGGTAAACTTAAAATATCGCATTATTTACGAGTACGAGTTCCACCGTGGCACCAGTGCTGCAGAAACGGCTCGAAGGATTAATGATGTGTATGGTGGTGGTGTCGCAAAAGAAAACACGGTGCGTTTTTGGTTTCAACGCTTTCGTTCTGGAAATTTCGACCTGCAGAACAAGCCCCGTGGACGGCCGGAGACCAAGGTCGATAATGATGAATTGAAGGCTATTGTGGAAGCAGATCCATCGCAAACCACATCACAGTTAGCTGCAGGCTGCGGTGTTAGTGACAAAACCGTTTTAATCCACTTGAAGCAAATTGGGAAGGTGAAAAAGCATGAAAGTCGGGTACCTCATGAATTGAGTGAAGCAAACCGACAAACGCGCGTCGACTGCTGCGTTACATTACTCAACCGGCACAATAATGAAGGAATTTAAATCGGATCATTACATGTGATGAAAAGTGGATCCTGTACGATAATCGTAAACGCTCATCGCAATGGCTGAACCCTGGTGAACCAGCAAAATCTTGCCCCAAGCGAAAATTGACTCAAAAAAAGTTACTTGTAAGCGTTTGGTGGACTAGTGCCGGTGTCGTACACTATAGCTTTCTTAAATCTGGTCAGACGATTACGGCTGATGTCTATTGTCAGCAACTGCAAACCATGATGGAAAAGCTCGCTGTTAAACAACCGAGACTTTTCAATCGCTCTACGCCACTGCTGCTTCAAGACAACGCTAGACCACACACGGCCCAACAGACGACTACCAAATTAGAGGAGCTTCAATTGGAATGTCTAAGACATCCACCGTACTCTCCGGACCTTGCTCCAACAGATTACCATTTTTTTCGAAATTTGGATAACTTCTTGCAAGGAAAAAAATTCAATTCCGATGAGGCAGTCCAAACCGCTTTCAAAGATTTCATTGATTCCCGTCCGAATGGTTTTTTTAGTAAAGGGATCAATGAACTACCTATAAGATGGCAAAAGTGTATAGATAGCAATGGTACATACTTTGATTAATAAAATATATTTTAATATGAAAAAATTGCCTTTATGTTCCTCCCATACAAAACGCCAATTTCATATGTAAGGACCTAATACATATACAAGGTGAGTTTTTTGACTTGAGACTTGGAATACATATTTTCACTAGGAACGTCAAATCAAATCTAACGTCTTTTCATCTTTTTAAAAACTTTGGTATTTCTTTGTATCTGTGATATTATATGTCTATCGGATGATATCCCTACGAACCTTTCCTAACGTTCTCCTCTGACTGTCCAATATACATGTTCAGCAATTCAGGTCCCTTTACACTCAGAAAGCTGACATTCAGTTCTGTGCTGACTGCTTTCGCTACCAGGGTTTTCCCGCACCCTGGAGGACCATACAACAGGATACCTGAAATTATACATACATTGTTGACAAAGATATCAATGCCACCGCCTCTGTGGTCTAGTGGTTAAGATATCCAGAGGTCCCGGGCTCGAGCCCCACGGGGAGTACAATACATTGTCCTTGGTTTGGTTAGTGGTAGGACTTTGTTTAAGTCTGCCTGGCTAGCTACCACCATTTTACCTAATTCTGTCGCCATAATAACAATTCTAAAAATTGTTGTGTTCCGGCAATTAGAGGTAAGATAGCCAGTTCCTCAGTTTGTTGAGGATTCCGGCTTATTTTTTATTTTTATTGTAAGACGTGGAAGCGCTTGGCCTTCATCTCACCTGGTTACAAGTTGAGATAAAGCCGAAGGTGGAGGCGCACTTCACCCGGAATCCTTAACAAACTGAGGTACTGGCTATCTTACCTCTAAATGCCGGAACACAACAATTTTAGAATTGTTGGTAAGGCGAGAGAATTATCAATGATGTAGAATACCTATTTAGTTAGTTTACATGAATTCAAAATTGTCCATGCCTATAGTATAAATTCAAAAGTAACTCTTTTTGTTTATTTGTACTTTTTCACGCCTAAACGACTGAATGGATCATAATGAAAGAAAACTGCTACTTCTTGCCCAGTTACCACGAGGGCGACACCGAGGCAAAAGCAAGTGAATTATATTCACATACCTGATCGTTTAAGGCTAGAGTTTTTAAACAGATGGGGGTATTTGATGGGGAATTCAATGGTCTTCATAAGTTCCTTTTTCAAAACATCCAAACCACCAATATCCTTCCAGTAGACTTTCGGTATTTTAGGCGCATCCATTTGTTGGCTCTGCAAACTTCGTATGGATTCTAAAAAGTCGGAAGAACAAGTTACAAATCGTAGGAATGTGTATTTAGATATTGAAGAACCTATTACCATGCTATTACATAAGTTATATCTGATTAAATTAAGATAATATTTTCTGAAACAGAATCATACCTAATGCAGTGTTGAAATCCTCTTCATTTACCAATGTCAAATCAGGATCTTTCAATAGCTGCTCGTAACTACTTTGTTGTTTTAAATAAGACTCTCTTAGTGCGAAATGCATTAGTGCATCCAAATCTCCATATGCAAATGTATCAGTCTTAGCTGCCACTCTTTTCAGAATCTCTTTAGATGAACTTTCTAATATTTCTGTTTTCATTTCACTGGATGTGGTATCCTGGTTGATTTTCAATTGCATTGCTCGGGTGAACCATTCCAGAACTTCATACCTCTCTTGAGCGTTCAGCCTGGGTATATGGAATTTGTCCAGGAATAGCCTCAGTATATTAGGTTTCAAGTCTTGTTTTTCCGTTATAGCTATGAATATGATTTGGTGTTTTGTGTAATTTTGGTAGAGATCTGTTATTGTGTTCATGAAGTATTCTATCACTCTGCAGTCTTCATTGTTTTCAGGGTCAACTGCAAAAACCTAAAATAAGTTATAATGTTATCGAAATGTTTAGTACGAAAATACCCGCGAATACCAGGAGTTAGATGAGAAAGTTATTTATTTAGTGCATGACTTAAGTCCGAAACCAGCACTTTGCTTTTAAGTCTTTAATGGTAATCATAAGTGGCTGACCTCATGTTATTCCAAAATCAGGTGTAAAAATGTGTACTGCAATAATATTTCACTACACATTTTTTTAAATCTGATTAATAAATAAATAAAAAGACATCATTTCACATCATTTTTTTAAATCTGATTAATAAATAAATAAAAAGACATCATTTTTTTTTGTATTTTTTTAATATACACAATACTTCTATTATTGCACAAAAAATATTTCAGTTAATTAACTATCCCATTGTATTTATACCTTACCTCAAAGTGATCCAGCATTACTATACAAGGAGCACAAGACTTTGCTTTCTGTACAGTCAGCTCTATTTTACTCTCAGTTTGCTTTGCAGTTGAACTCATTATTGTACCACAGTCTATTGAGAGGCAACTCATTCCTGAAAAAGAAACACTTTGTGAATAAGAGACCCATACATTACACAAATAAAATGCAAACCTATGGTTGGTATGTTGGTTATCATTTTATTTGTCTGATATTATTAAACCCTCAGTCTCACAGTCCTTGAAGCTGTTCTGCAGGATTTGCGGCTTCCCAAAGTGTGTAATTTCGTATATTGTAAGTAGTAACTCTGCCTTTTGTGCTGTATGTTGTGGGTTCGATTCCCACCCAGGATAAACATTTGTGTGATGAATGTTTGTTCTGTGTTTGGGTGCTGTATCATAATAGTATGTATGTATTTACAAACATATTTAAGTATTCTATGCGTAATCTAGTTCCCATATTACAAGCTATGCTTAGTTTGGGGCTGGATGGCGCTGTGTAAAATTAATGTCCTGTAATTTTTTTAACTAACCAATTTTTTTATCTACACTGTCCCATCCCACTGCAGGGCAAAGGTCTCCTCATAAAATTTCCATGTCTAGGGAAACTAAAGATAATGACAATTATCTTTAGTTTCCCTTCAGTCCAGATTAAATGCAGTTAGATTGTCACACCAACTTACCATTATATTTAGCTAATGATCTAACTATTCTATGTCTTCCTGATCCTATTGAGCCAGTCAACAACAACATTGGAATGATTGGACTTGACAGTGAGGATGACAAATCATCTGAAAACAAATGCATATGTTAGGTTAATTATATAGCTCAATAGAAATAAACATTTATCTGTGCCTGACACACACAAGCAAGGTTTTATACCTCTATACTATAATATGGAATATACTGGGGAGGAGGGATAGGTAATTAGCAGGCTTCAAAAACTGATAGTTGTTCTTACAAAAATAGTAGATAGATACCTACACGATGAAACATAATAAAATCAATACAGTGATAGGTACATACCATTCCAACCAAACCTACCCAGTTTGGTGTGAATGAAATACCCAAATAAAACCTATGAAACTTAAAGTATGTGCTATTGTGCTAAATCATACCAATATCTCCATTCAAAAAAGGCTGTATTGTTTCCTGGAGCTGATCAAATTTTTGTTTCAATCCAGTTGGACACAGATGTAGTAGACTTTCAGAACATTGATAACTGAAGAATTCTTCTTTGGGCTTTATCATGTGCAAGGACTCACTCATTGACATCTGAGTGACACCCTTTACTATGAAGTATGTTCTCATTATGTTTTCATTTTCTTTGGTAGTTAAAGTACTTGTGATTCCTTCTGATGGATCTTTTTGACTATCTGTTTTCTCTTCACTTGTCAGTCTTTTACACTTGAAGTACAGTTTCCCAGCTGCAGATACTAAATCTTGGTACTTATACAGATGGTGGCCGGTTACTTCAGGGGTGAGCTCAATGCTAAACACATCATTCACAATCATTGGTTTCGGGTTTTCAAAGTAGTTGCCTAAAACTTCTCTCAAAAAGTCCATTGATAGCTCATACTCATTGAATATTAAACTCACTTCTGCAGATGCGGCTATTTTTGGGTTATACTCTATTGAAGGTATAGGATGGAATGTTACTTCAAAATACTGATTTTTTAGGCCATAGGTGGAAGAAATATTGTGGTATTCATTTTCTGTTACAGCTATTTCACCCTCTGGAATAGTGTTTACACCTACTACTGGAACTATTCTGATGCTTTCAAGGCTGTCTGAATTGGTATCATTCCAAAGCAATTTGTATATTTCTGAGGTAAGTGTGGTCAGGCTTTTGTTTGTGGTTTGTTTACTGCTGTTTTTCTCTTTGAACTTTCTTTTGCAATCACTTGATAGCTTCATGGCAAGCCACAGTACTCCATTGTCTAGATAATAAAGATTTTCACTACAAAGCTGAATGAATTGCTCTTTTGATATTATTATACATTTATCCACAAAAACAGGTAAATATTCTTCCAGTCTATTATTGAGCAGGGAATAAGCCACATGATGTGGAATAGTCCTAAACCGATACGTATCCATTACCTTTCTACAAGATTGTTTTCTTTGCCACCAAATTCTATATTTTATTGCGAGATAGACCATAAAAACGTAGAAGTTGTACTTTGGATAGATAACTTTTACACAAAATTTTATTATCCATAACTGTCGAGTTTGTTGTTCATTCATAATAGTTATATAATAAATCTAGGTTAGCACTTGTTGCGTTGCTTTTACTAATTATTATAAACAAAAAACTAAATATTACAATATAAAAACACGTTTGTTTTGATAATAGCAAATCTTCGTACGTAAAATAGTACATTCATTTTTACGTATGTATTATAATCATCATCGGTCTTCAACACCTCTACTCTTTCTGGGAAGTGCGGGTAAGTAACGGGCTTTGACTCTTATTTCTAGCATCAACTTCAGCAGTAACGACTGCTGAGTCATTTGGTTTGCCAAGTTTTGTAAACCTTTCAGCGGCTTACAATGTCCTTGGTTTACAGTTGCGTTTCGACTGCCGGTATCTTCTTGGCTTGCGCTATGCATGTCAATCTAATGTTAGTGATTAGTAAGTTAGAGGCTAATTACAATTTTGCTTGTACAATAAACAGTCTAATCTACAATCACCACACAATTAATAAAAATTCAACATATACAACGACACAGAAAAAAATAGGTCTATCATTATCAGGGTGGCGTAGGAGCCCACTAAAATATACTAAAACGAAAACAGAATTTCACGTGGAAGATGTCGCCAGGGGCGGTTATCATCCGGAGGTCTAGCATGAAGCGGGGCAATAGTGTTGAGATGCACGTGGTGACAATTTTCCGCACGATCGTACAAGCGTCGCGCCAACCACGAACTCCACAACACTGGGCATTTGCTTTTTTTTTTTTTTATGAAAGGACAATACGCTGGCCTGGTTCTGAACCTGGAGAGCGACAGCTTTGCGCGGACCTAACCTGGGCATTTGCAAATCACGGGCAATGGTTTTGTTCCTTACATACCGCCCCTCACCTGTGCACACTCGCAAGGCGATTCTTTGCTGGGACTCAATTTTGTTGCGGTTTGTAGCGAGCACAGCACATACCATCCTACGTATGTACGCGTTTAGCATACGAAAAATTGAGCAGCTGATTTGTTTGACATTGACACTGACTAAACTGATGTATAGTCAGATTTTTTGATTGCCATTGCGAATCAAAATAAAATAGCGCTAAATAGAGGTCCGCTGGAGATGTGTACTAACTGCCACCATCACGACGTAACATAGTTATTAATCTGTGCACGGAACAACAGACAGATCACTCGGAACACAAAGAGCGCGCTATTTCAAAACTACAATAGAAATAACAACAAATGCTAAAACACCGAACCGAAAATCTCTATAAAAACAAAATATAAATGAATCTTACGTGGGCTTCCTTCAATAACCTACGGATGCTTATAATGGCTTGCATGCCTATTATCATATTTTATCTAATTTGGCTGGTCAACACATCGGAGAGTATTCGGATTGAAGAGGGGGCACTTTTGGATTTGATTTGCTGGCCTGATGGTAACGCGATACCGGTTATCATAGCTTGTGGTGCTATTATCGCTGTGGTTATTGAGGTACATATCCCTAATTATCTACTGGTTCAAGATTACAAATAGCTGATGTAACCGCCTTTTTAACCGCCTCTGTGGTCTAGTGGTGTAGCCACCGATTTCAGATCCAGATCCAGAGGTCCTGGGTTCGATCCTCATGTGGAGTACAATATATTGTGCTTGGTTTGGTTGGTGGTAGGACTTTGTTGAAGTCCGCCTGGCTAGATACCACCATCTTACCTAATTCTGTCGCCATAATAACAATTATAAAAATTGTTGTGTTCCGGCATTCAGAGGTAAGATAGCCAGTTCCTCAGTTTGTTGAGGATTCCGGGTGAAGTGCGCCTCCACCTTCGGCCTTATCTTAACTTGTTACCAGGTGAGATGAAGGCCAAGCGCTCCCCCGACGTACAATACAAATAAAAAAAAACTTAATTCGTCATACCATGGACCAATTTGGTGCATTGTCCTACTAGTTGTCTGAGGGTAGCTTCATCTATCATCGTACGAATATGTAAGTGAAGACATGGGGTATAGACTATACTCCATGTATGCGCTTACATGTTCCGGGTATAGTATATATATATATATTCCTATCTAAATACGTTGGTTTCGTATAATATTATAGTTAGGTACCTACCTACTAGTCTTTTTTCAGGTCTACGGACTCTACCAACTCTTTAAAGCTGGCCAGCCAAAGCAAGAGTATGACGTGACAAATGGCCTGTTCTATTACATTTGGGCACTTATCGTCATGATAATAATATTTCTTGCCATCATGTTCTATTCTGGACTCCAATCTACTATAATAAGAGGTAAGATCACCATTTTTTCTTGCATTAATCAAACATATAATTATGTACAATGATATTTGGTAGGTAGGTACGTTATGGTTGATAAGTAGGGGGAGTCCGGGACTGGACTGGGCCAGTGAGGAGACTTGAGCCACTTTGAATATCTCGTTTGAATATATTCGCCAATGGTTCGTTTATCTACCATCGGATGCTCGACTGACAGTTCTTGACGTATGCGGCGCTTGACGATATTGGACAAAATCAGTTCGGTTCTGGTGTCGTAAGCTTAAAAACTTATTTTGTACGCCAAAAAGTGGAAACAAATATTTTGCGGAGTTTGAGTGTCACGCAGCTAAATATTCAGGTACGTCCTATATGTACACCTTGTTGGATAGTGTAATTCAAGTAGAATATTGTTAAATGACTGCTTAAACAATCGGAAATTATATTTTAAACAAAACAATCGACGAAATAAAATATGGGAGCTGCGGGAGATTTGAACCATGCGGTTGTAGGGAGGTAAGAACAGTGGTTTTTCCTCGATATTGTTCTACTCTCCCTCCTATAGGCAGAGATGAAACATTTTTCATCTAAAAAAAATGGGCAACATTGTTAGATGTTGTATGAAGCAATTAGTTAAGATTACTCATAATAAATAATATTTCATTGACATACGCTTCGTTTTTATTGTATATCTTGCCTAAAAGGCCTATGATCAACTCTCCCTCCATCTATGGTCGACTGTCCCAACTATCGGGGAGACTTCATTTTTGATAAATAAGAGCACAGCTTCGTAATTTGATTATTAGTAAAAAGTTTGATGCCAGATTGTAGCTATTAAAATTCACTATCCATTGGTACTAAAACAAATTCGCTATCATATATCATATCTTAGGTACATTTTTATGCAAGTTTATGTGTTGGGGGGTTTTTTTCTCCCGGACTCCCCCTACCTTAATCTCGGTACATTTTCGTTTCAGGTTAGATTGGTACCTACCATGTAGTGCCCGTACGGCAGAGTAGATAGCACCATACACATACCCTCTTCATCCACACACTAACTGAAGATAAGATGACAAAACACTTTAAACATACACAAAACCCGCCAATCATGGAGATCATTGAAAATCACTCCATGTCTATGAGGAGGCTCATATCCACACTAAACTTTATGCACATGATATGCACATGGTAGCCTAGAATAGATATATAGTTTATTCACAGCCGCTGCTGATAATGATGAATAGAAATGCAACAGACCGTTTAAAAAAATAGGCAATAGTCATAAGGGAGACTCCATTGACCTTGTTTTTTGATGTAGGAAGCTTAAGTTATTATTAAATCATTTTTGTTTGTATACTTTTTGGTGTCATCGTGAGATTTGTTAGCGCAAAGACCCGATGTGGTAACTTCCTAACCACAGAATAAATCATATTAGATTCAACGTAGTAGGTACCTTGATCTATTTGAAAGATAATCTAGGTATGCTCTACTAGTGTTTGTCATCACAATACAGCTAAAATAAAAGGTGGGATCACGAAGGCAATGTTACGGTACGCCCACCACCTGCCCTCAAAGGTGGCGATCGACCGGCTACAGACCCGCTTCCACTGCTGCGGACGAGTCGCCTACCAGGAGTGGTTCTTCATACCCTGGTTCACGGATGGTGCTAATGAGGAGTCAGAGAAAACGATGTTGTGAGTGTGCTTCATAAAAGATAAAGAAACTTCTCGGTAGAAGAGATCTTTGTAGCTCCACAGAATAACTAATAGTGCGCGGAATGCCCGTGCGCCTTTCAACAGCTGGTTTATTAGTGTCCGTTATGGTTGCTGTCGTATAAACCGTTTTCGAGTACGGTCATGTGTACGCTAGCTTGATCGTTATGCTGGCGTACCCACTAAGAATGGTCATTATTTCTTAAACCAATGAGGCACTATTTAATTTAATTTTGCACTAATTATGCTCTATTTACGCAGAGTTTTTTAGGCATAACCACGAACGTGAATTCGATTATGTGTACGCTACCATAACGGACACGTTTATTATGTCTCGTAGCACTGGCGTATTTTTAACCGCCTCTGCGGTCTAGTGGTCCACCTACCGGTGTTAAATCCAGAGGTCCTGGGTTCCCCAGGGGAGTACAATATTGTGCTTGGTTTGGTTGGTGGTAGGAATTTGTTTAAGTCCACTTGGCTAGCTACTAACATTTTACGTAAATGTCGGTCGCCATAACAACAATTCGTGGTAAGATAGCGAGTTCCTCAGACAGCTGAGGATTCCGGGTGAAGTGCGCTTCCATCTGCAACCTTATCATAATTTGAAAATCAGGTGAGATGAAGAACAGCACCTCCCGTCGTACAATAAAGAAAAAACTCTGACGTGTGTACATACGCAACGGGCGTTGTGATATCTCGCGGTGTGTACCTATGTATGGGTATAGCGATGTTGATGATAAGTATCTACCTACCTACTCAAGTGGATGCTGTTGTCTATCTCCTGATGATTTCTCACGCCCGCGAGGTTTTGCCTATCTGCAAATGATACTTGACATAGTTTATCTGCTATGAAGCCTCTTTCAAGGCAAAAAGTAGGTAAACCATTCTGAATAGTACTAGGTATCCCATTCTGAAACAAAACAACCGAAGGCTACATTATTTGTTTACCTTTTTAGTGCTTGTGTACAGTGTGGATCGCAAGTTTGTAGCAGATAACGTGCCATACAGCTGCTGTGCGATGGACGCGCTATACCCTTGCATCCATCACGGGGTCACCCAGCTGGGCGTCATATACAAGTACAATCCTGCGGTAAATATACATCGTTCACATACCTATATATACCTACACGATCTCTTGATAATTATTTAAAAGACACCTATACCTAGTGGTAATTCAGCGATGATACCACTGTCATACTGAAGCGATAGGTTTAGAGGAATCGGGGCCCTGAAATACGGAGATGGATTTTTTTACGAACCTCACGATGGACGACAATTTGGGGTTTTGTGTTATTTTCTACCGAAACTACCAACCTGTATCAATTTTTATTGGGAGATGGGATGGACGACGATACTACGTTTGCGGTTTTGTGTTTTTTTCTACCGAAACTACATCAATTGGTACCTTTTGTATTTTGGGGGATTTATGGTACCTACTAATGCGAATAACCAAAATAATGTTTACCTCTTTTCTTATTCTACGACGGAGAAACGTACCTCTTACCTATGAGTACCAATAAGCTCATGTCATTAGGTAGAGTTGTCCCGTGATTTACAGGTATATTATATTTACGACCCCTCCAAATCAGCTTGCGGATGTCGTAAAAGTCGACTAAGGATTTTTTCCAACATAATAAGGACAGCAGCTTCTTTCTGTATACTAGCCAAAAGCTTTATTGCGATCACCAATCCGTATGCCAAGCGTGGTGAATATGGATTATATCAACTTTGGAGGTGGCTCTGTCCAGCTGTGGACAGGCTGTTGATGTTGTTGAATAGTAATTTTATTAGAGGCCGTTTTCTCTTCTATTTGCAGAAACAACTCACAATATCGAATGACGGTTGCGAAGAAAAACTGATAAGCGAAATGATGTCGGTTTCGTGGAGGTTCAATGCAGTGATGGCACTCATCATTCTTGCCATGGTGACACTTTTATCTTACGTTACAATTATAACATTGACTATTGATTTAAACCGCCTCTGTGGTCGAGTGGTTCGACCACCGGTTTCAGATCCAGAGGTCCCGGGTTCGATCCCCAGAGGGAGTACAATTGTGCTTGGTGATAGGATTTTGTTTAAGTCCGCCTGGCTAGCTACCACTATCTTACTTAAGTCTGTCGCCATAACAACAATTCTTAAAAATTCTTGTGTTCCGGCATTTACAGGTAAGATAGCTTCTTGGGTTCACTTTATCCATTTGTCTCCGCTATACATACCTACTCTATGTAGTCTGCCCTCATTTCTGTGAACAGTACCTAACCTACATACATTTAAAATGGGCACTATTTTAAATGTGTGTAGGTTAGGTACTGTATTCCACATCGAAACGTCTCAGTTGGTAAGCAACTTACTGGTTTTAGGGATTCGAACCCATTTACTCCTTTGAACGCAATTCGGCGCGGAATTACCATTCGGCAAACTAAACTCTCTCCATCTACTCGAATCAAGGTTTAGCTTTGACTTTATTTAAAACTATCTGTATACCTATAGATACTTCAAATAGTAGCAGTTCGGTATCTCCATACTGCTTACAAAAACGGCCTCCACGCAGGCAACAAGTTCACCTGCCGATCGTACCTACTTGGCTCGCGTACCGACACCGAAGCGCTTAACACTCCGCCGAAAAGGAAAGTGTTTAGAAAACGAAGGACCAAGGACAGTATGACGTTGCAGTGGATCACTGGCTATGGGTATAGGAAGAGACGGTTCACGGGCTCGTCGGATGATGCTAGTACTGATGAACTATTGAAGCCTATTAATGAGTGACTTGTAGTGCGTAGGTACGAGGTGAATCCCTGAGTGATACCATATTTTATAGGTTATAGGGATTACGGATATGTATTACAGGTGCACCTAGTAGCTGCATTAAAATGCATTTGTACCTTACGTATGTAGGTACATGTTTTTTATAACCTCCATTAGTTTTGGGCTTGCCTTGTCTTGTTGGTGCCAAAGACATAAAAGTAAAACCGCCTCTGTGGTCTAGTGGTTCAACCCACCACCGATTTCAGATCCAGAGGTCCCGGGTTCGATCCCAGGGGGACTACAATATTGTGCTCGGTTTGATTCGTGGTAGGACTTTGTTTAAGTCTGCCTGGCTAGCTCCCACCATCTTACCTAATGCGTCGCCATAATAACAATTCTACATAAAATTGTTGTGTTCTGGCATTCAGAGGTAAGATAGCCAGTTCCTCAGTTTGTTGAGGATTCTGGGTGAAGTGCGCCTCTATCTTAACTTTTTACCAGGTGAGATGCAGGCCAAGCGCTTCCCCGTCATACAATAAAAAAAAAGTTTTGAACAGAATAAATTGAATATCTAAACAGAAGTGCAAATATTCAAGTAAGTAGGTATTCGGGTAGATACCTAACACTAAACACCTACTACCATTATCATCAAAGTAAGGTTTATGTACACAAATTACCTTCATACTACTACGTGACATTTGTACTTGCTTAAACAAATCTATTAGCACACATTAATCCAAATAAAATTTCAATTTATCATTAAAATACAGGTATAATTTACAAGCACCCATCAACATTATTAGAAGGTTAAATAATAGCGAAACAAACATGTTAGTTATTGTTGATTTTGTACAGCATTTTCTTAGTACTTACTTACAAAAAATATTTTTACCTCATTTGTTTAAGAATTAAAAAAATCATCTTCAGAAAATGATGCACACAATCAACATCATTTATACTTAAAATATTTAATTACATTTCTTATGTCGAAGATGGACCATTGGATATCATTTAAATAAATGCCAGGGAGGAATAAATGTCCAAAGTCATTGCATTGTAGGTGCATTGGTTAATCAAGTTACAAGATAAGATAGGATGGTGATAATAATATAAAGCAGTTGAAAGAAAAAAATCTTATCAATTCAGATTTTTGCAGTGACTATATTTTTTTTATTATATCCCATACTTCCAGCATACACATTTATGATTTGGAAAAATAACGCAGAAAACAATTTCAGTTGATGCATTTGATATGCTGCCAGCTAATAACTTATTTTTCGTTCAAAAACTTATGTATCTTTTCTGGTTCAGCTAGATCCTTGAGATGATGCAAGTTGTCCCACCAGAGTTTCAGTCGATGGCGGCGGATCATGTTGAACCAGGGCGTTATAGGCCCTTCCAGGGTCGGAAGATACCTGAGAAGGGGTCAAATTTTAAATGTTGGCAATTATAGATAAAGGCTTCAAGAAAAGTTCAGCGAACAAGATGGATTAGTAGGTAGGGAACAATGTTATTAGCGCTGCATACCACTGATAGATATCATAGAGTCATAATCAGTCGTGAATCTACAATATAAAAAATATCAAGATCGCGATTCACGACAGTATCCTTTAGAGGTCAAAGGCACCAAGTGAAATTCTCCATAGAGCTGAGAGTTGAATTCTGTTAGACAGAAATCATTTTCAGAAATCTCTTTGTATTGAGGTAGGAAGGTCAAAGCTCGCTAAGTCAAATCACTTTGTCATCACACTGTATGATAATTATATGATGATGATATGACCCTACGTTTTCAGTGCGAAAGACCAAAGGTTACTAAGTGTAGCTCTCTTCATACTTACGAGTTGAATTCCGCCTTAGGTACAAAGCAGTACTCGGAGATCTCGTTAGAGTTGGGCTTGACTTTGACGTCACTCTGGAAGAAGAGCACGTGGTCGATCTCGTGCTCCCCCCACACGCCGTCGCCCGGGTCGTGGTAGTGGACTCGCGTCATGTAGTTGAACTGCTCTGGGTCCATCTACAAAGCATCACCACATTGATTACATTCAAGTAACACAAGTCGCCTAGGATAGAGCCTCTGGTTTGGGCTGTGCGTTGATTGTCAGTCAGTCAATTAGTTACACGACAATCCATATCCCTACCATTAATACTTACTAATATTGTAAATGCGAAAGTAATTCTTTGTATATTTCTTTGCTACTTTTCACACATATCTTAACTTAATGAAAGAGATGGGATAGAACGCAGGTTACTTTTAATCTGGGTAACCTGGCCAAAGCTGCAGGAAAAAGGATTTTTAGACATATCTTTAGATTATAACAGACAGTTCTAATGTTATTAATGACAATAGAGTTCACTACTCTGCAAATATTAAGCATAGACTTTTTATTCTAGCTAAAAAGCTTGATCATATAAATTAAGGCTATGAAAGATACTATCCTACTGCTAGATTGCTTGACAAACCGCCAACACATAAGAATGCAGTAATCTGGCTTATGCAATAACTACTACGAGAAGCTATTCAATATAATACTCAATACTGACAAACAGACAATTATAGTATGACTACTTACATCGCTGAGTGGTATTCCTAGTTCATGGTTTAGCCTGCGTCGGGCTGCTGTTATAATATCTTCTGGCTTTTCATTTATGTACAATGGATGGCTGCAGCATGCATTTGTATAATAATCTGGATATGTCACCTGAAAATATTTGTACCAACTATAACCCCTTAATTCATAATATGTACATGGCCCTCCAACCAAACTGGATTTCCTGTAATACTGGGTTTCAAAAAAGTTTAAATATCTTTTATCCATAAAGTAAAAAGTGCACCAACTGGAGATAGTATATAAGTTTTTTTTTAAATTAGGTAAAATATGTGATACTTAACAGTCTTTAGCTTAATATAATGTTTTAAATGACTTAATACAAACCTTCTGGCTAGCCCGCCTTTGCAAAAACATATCTCCCCGCTTGTTAAACAGGAACACACTAAATGCACGGTGCAGTAGCACATTGCCATCGGGAGCTACCTTGTGGCACTCCCGCTTTGTTGCGGTGCCAATGAACTGGTCCTTCTCATCCACTAGCAGGCAGATGTCTTTGTCCAATGCTTCTGCCTATATGCAGGTATAAAGAATTAATGAATAATTTGTTAACATGAGTTTGGTATTATTATTGCGCAATTTTTTTTTATGGAATTTAAAAATAGATGTTTAGTAGAAATACATTGTTTTGTCTATATATAGGTATATAATGTTAATTAGACACAAATATTTGAAACGTGTTTTATCTGCTTGGACAGTAAAGAGGAGTAACCTGCATAATTAAATTATTACTTATGTAAAATACAATACATCTGTTATATAACACAGGTACAATAGTAATGAATAATACAGAATAAATATTCTACAATATTTACTACCTACCTGTATGTAAAGTTTAAAATATAAATAAATAGGCAATCCCAAACTTGTATATTGATTTCATGTTTGAAAATGCAAAAAAACATGAAAAACAGTTCAAAACATAAATTACTCTAAACAATACAATGATTATTTTATAATACCTGTAGTGGTTCCACTCCATCTTCAATTTCAGGCTGTGGTTTGACTGGTTCAGATGCCAAAAACCTCTTTTCTAAATTAGTTGTCCTCCAAAGACTCCTTGTCAAATTGCGCACAAGCATCTCTTATGGAATTCAAAATAAGATTAGAATAGATAATCAATTTAGAAGAGTAGGTAGCTACCTACTTTGTTATGTAAATAAGCTAAGTCAATACTATCAGATTGAATAAGCATCAGTGGTAGGTAGCTACTCTATTGAACTAAGGTGACGATGGTTGAAAAGTGGAATGAGTAGAAGTGAGATATTCACACAAATTGCCAGTGGGTCCAGTAGGTATCAAAACCGAGTTTTACATGACGACGACTAGAAATCATACTAGGCAGTTAAATCACATGCTGGATAAAGAAAGGTACTTGGAGGGGATGGTACGAGATTGCTCCAGTTCAGACTCCCAGTCTCAGCTGTGATATTTTTTATAGAAAACATAAACAGTTACCTTCGCTTGAAATATATGCGTGGACGAACGTGGAGAAGAAAAAGATTCTTCGTCTAACTTTCTTAAATTTTATAGCTTCATATATAAGTAATTTCTAAATCGAACTACATACATAAAATTCCTCGCATATCATTTAATTTGTTTGTTTCTTCAACCAAACAAGATGCCCTATTTTTTTTATATTTAAAAAGTTCTTTGACAATTGACATGACTGATGCCAATGACATTGACATAAACATGACATCGATACTTGCATTATGTCGACACCGTATAATCATTTTCCACACCTCACGGCCGCAGCCGCCTCTTTTGGAAGGTGCAGTGCGGTCATAGAATACTACTCATAACAATCACAAGAATGCGGTGTGGTTAGGAAACGATCTTGCGTTTTCGGGTCCGCAGTCTCGGTGATGGTGCGCTGCTGCCATAGATTAAACTAATTACAATTTACTAATGTAAAATAATATAAGAATATACTAAGTATATGATTGTAACTTATATACTTCAAGCTTTAAAGAATATTGCACGCCTAGATAGCCAGTCACTAGCGGACTCACTACACACTAGTGGTTCTGTAAGAACAGCCACGCGAGCCCTTCTAACCATCAAAAACCGATACATTACTCTTTTACTTTTCCTTTTAGACTTTTGAGCAAATAGGGGTAGAAGTTTTAGAGATTACTCGCGTTCCCTTGCTCTGAGGAGATCGAACCTGGTCTATAAGGATTTGTCTTGTAAATGCGGAGAGGACTGCGTAGTCTGATTAGTAAACGTAAGTAGGTATACATTTTCCGAAAAAAAAAAAGAAATCGTACAGCAAACTTCTCCCATTTTTCCCCTCCACTCCCCCTTTTTTTCAAAACATCTTGTGCAGAATTAAATCCTTAGTGTGTCTTTCAAATTTAATTGAAGTCCGTTGATAAATAACGCTACAGCAAACTTCCACCCTATTTTCCCCCCGATCAAAATTCACGATCGACTAAAAAAATTTAATAAATCAAGGTGTGCCTATTTTCATCAAAATCGGTTGAAAAATGCGACCTGTAGGCGAGAACAAACCGACAGCCGACAAACAGCGGACAAAAGCATTTTTGGACAATCTCGAAACTGAGACGCTTCGTTCGCTCGGTCAATTAATAGGTAGGTCATCCTTAAATTTTTACCAATTTCGACGCCACGGACATTCCATTCACGGGTAATTCTAGGATGGTACCAACCATTCCTTATATTTTAAAATGCACTACCACTTTGTCTCTACTTAACTAAACCTACTTCATATTATCACTCGACCATTGTACTGGCAATGGTCGAGTGATAATATGAAGTAGGTTTAGTAGCAAAAAGCTCACTCATCTCGCACACAGCCTATACGTGGGTTATAGTAAAAATAACTTCTTACCTATTTATTCTATATTCAAACATTCCAAAGTCGGTAAGTAACTGTATTCGGGAATTGGGAGGAGGAAGTAGTTATTCTCAAAATAACTTTGTCGAGATTCTGTGCGATGTATTCGTATTTCTACTAGGTATTTTCTACTGATTCATTGTGTTGTGCTGTGGTTGTGTGATACAGGTGTTTCTTGTGACAATTCAGTCAAATGTCTAATATGAAATTATCAATACGAGTGAGACCTTTCACAGACAGGTAAATAGTTTACCAATAGGTAAGTATAGGTATCTAAATTAAAGTAACTATAGCCTACTTACTTAGGGACCTATAATTATGTTGATATCACAGATTTGGTAGCTATTTAGATGAGCTAGGTCTCCTAAATAGCTACCAAATCTGTGGCAATAGTAGGTACCTAGGCACTAAATAATAGTTCTCTAAGGTACCTAGTACCTACCTACTCATACAACTGTTCCTAATATATACGAAAAGTTAATGTTTCACCAACACAATATTTGAAACAAACAACATAGAAACATGTAGGTATAGGTAGTTAATACTATTTAGGTATCTACCTACTTTTGTAAAACAATGAAATTTAATGTTTTTTACTATCTAACTTTTGGAGTGTGGAGCACTCAAAAAATACATTGTAATTCCTTAATGTACACACAAACACATAGATTGAACACATATAACAGAATAATTATGTACATAGGCCGAGCTTACCTGAGTCTTTTTATTTTACTTTTTAGAGGTACCTACCTACCATGATAATGATGAAACTATCTGTAAACCTATTACGTAAGTAGGTAATTTAGAATTGAATTAATTATGTGTTTATTTCAGGGAGCTTAAATCAGAAAAAGATCGTATTCCCGTCGTAAATGTTGTTGATGATCATTCAGTTACCATCACTAATACAAAAGTAAGTAAATACCTTCTTAGATTAAGTAATCTTCGCTTCTTACTTGCGTGCATAAGTACAAACACACACATGTTTTTTTTTTATTTAAATTGAAACCCTTACCTAATCTTAAGGTCTATAAATAAAAAAATAAATCCGATAGGCTACCGATAGCTGATAAACTACTTAAGTAGTACAAGTTTCAACAAACATCCCAGATCGAGGCCGGCCATCGAGGAAGTTTTAGTAAGTCGTCGGAGTCTCCTTTTTTTCAATTATTTATTCATACTTAGTCACTTCATTTTGGTTAAATTAAACTAAAATACACACAAAACTATTCGAAAATAATAACAATAGTTCATAGACGGCTGTAAATTGGCCAATCGAATGTCATAACATAAAATATATAAAAACATTAAAAAGGTTATTTGCAGCTGTACAGGGGCTTTGTCATTCTACTTACAAACTAATCTTAGAACTAGTCGGTCCATGCCTTGGGGTCAAAAATATAATCATTAATAGTATAATACGCCTTTCTTATAAGCATTATTCTTGCACATTTTTTGAAGGCTTTTTCAGATAAATCCAGAATTACACTAGGAATTTTGCTGTAGAAACGTACAGAGCTGCCAACAAAACTCTTGTTACATTTTTGTAACCAGAGTATGATGTGATCCGGAGTTTACCTTTGTTTCGAGTATTATAACTGTGAATGTCACTTTGTTTTATACATTCATTAATATATTTTCGTACAAACATTATATTTTCATATATGTAAAGGCTCGAGACTGTCAAAATATTTACTCTATTATAAAAATCGAGTCATTCCATTTTAATTTATAAATCGTGCGGATAGCTCTCTTTTAGGATTTTTGAATATTTCGTGAATATGAGCACTAGCGCCCCATAATAAAATGCCGTAGCTCATAATGCTGTGAAAATATGCATAATAAACAAGTCTAGCTGTGTTTACATCTGTTGAGTCTTCTGACTTCACGGATAGCATAGCACGCCGAGCTAAGTCTACCACCTAATGCAGAAATATGTGGACCCCATTGAAGCTTACCCTCTAATATTCCTAGGGAACTTTGTTGAGTCTACAGCGACTAGTTTTGTTCCCATTATCCCTAAATTTGGGATTGCTTCTTTTACGTTAGGCAACGTAAACTTGACTAGTTTAGTTTTTGAAGCGTTAAGAACCAAGTTGTTTGCAGGAAGCCATTTACAGACAATATTTAGGGTTTGATTTACGTTAGGTAAGTCCGTAGTGAGTAACCTCACATAACCTCAGCATCAGCGCACCCCCAAGGCGGTCCTGTATCTTGTAGGAGATTTGCGAAAAACGTGTTCTACACGATATGGTTCTAGATAGGGTAACTTCCACGCTGATTAACCTCTTCGATGATCTTCACGCAATCTTTTACGGTAGATCATTTTGAAGTTTTTCTAGATTTGAGTTCTCCAATACACGACAATATGTGCTTATGACAAGGTGTGACACCTAAAACCGAATGCCACTTAGTTCTGCAGATGATTTCGTAAAAAAAGTGCAGTTAGTTACTCTATAATCCGGCTTTACTGTTAAATCCGTGTGCTCAGGTCAGTTTATCAGGCGCTGGCGATAGTCGGGAGCGAATCCGCCGGTACTATGCAGACTACACATTGGATAGTGCTTGCGCACCCAGTCTACCGTACTATGCTTCACAAGAAAAGGTAAATACGATGCTTCCCTACCCGTTAGTAGGAGGACCCTATGTCAAACTCTGCATCTATCGATTTTCCTTTGATAGCGAGACAATCTGTAGCTAAATACTTTTTTTTCTACATGAAATGATCTTGACGTCATGGGCAAGGATATGGCCTACGATGGAGCAGGCTGAAACAGCGAACTGCTTGGCGCTGGACTTCGGCAGGAGTAGCCAGGTGGGCCTTTGCGAGTCCTACAACCAGAGGGAACTTTCCGCCGCTAACCGTTAAGCAAAAACCAGCGGATCATCGATGCCTAGGGTACACTAGGACTACCACCAAAATCAGCATCACATCGCATCGAGCAGTTAGCTCGCTTTTTCCAACAAAAATGAGATTACCAGAAGATGAATGATCATCGATTATTTTCACAGGTGTACGAAACCATCGGGCGAGAGGTTCTAGCCAGCGTGTCCAATGGATGTTCGGCATGCGTAATGGCATATGGTCAGAGCGCCACTGGGAAGACTCACACAATGATGGGGACGGACGCCCAGCCCGGCTTGATACCTCGGTTGTGCCGGGCTCTTGCTGAATCGAAGCCTTTTGAGCTGACGGTCAGGTACCTACCTAACTATTGACCTATTGTAGGCATTCTGATCAAATTAATCTTTAATATGCAAAACTATGCGAAACACATGTTTAGGTATTGTAATATAGTTGTTTTTGTCAATCAGAAACATATTAGTTAAAAGCAGGTCACACTGGTAAGCTTTAGTCAAGAGCAATTGTTTCCTTATTAAATGAAATTGGGTAGAATATGCAGAACATCAGATCTTTTGTTGATTGCCATTTTGTTTGGTGTGCTTGTGTTTATTTCATTTACACAAAAATTCTTCTCCTTTTCTATATTCTACTATTGGAGGGTGATTTTCCAAGGCACGGAAAGTGCGGAGGCATGGTACCGGAAACCAATACCATGTCTGCGCAGCCTGACTATAGATAGGTAGGTACTAACACATAGGGTATATCTAGGGTACTATCTTTAGCATAACGACCATGTTATATAACGTTGTAGCTTGTGGGTGCAGGATTGCATTATGTTATTGTCCGGACGACCAGGACATTAGCCAATTAATTTATAGAATAGTCGGGATCACCTGTAGACACTTCACAGGCATAGGTGCCTACCTAATTACTTATCTGCACATTTTTCAGGTTATAGCAACCTACAGAAATTATGAAATATAGCTGCACCAGACGCCATGTGCTACGCCTTGGTATTGAGATAGGTACCTATTGAAATTACCTGTGCAAATTGTTTGTGTTGTGTCGTTCATGCATTTCGTGTGAAGAAGCTATAGGTGTGACCGTAAGCGCACGCGATCCTATTTTCAAATGAAATGAGTTCAACACTGGGTAAAAAGTGCCTACATTTAAAAATATTTTGATAGTCAAGGGTAGATTTGTTACGGACTGACTTATCCTGAAAATTAAAGCCACGAAGAAGACGAAAATGGCTCAATCCAATCCAATCATACATCCAAATCGCCATCCTTTTCGATCTTGTGCCTTATTTGAGCATTCATTTGGACTTTGACCAGCAGATCGTTGGTGCACCTCATAAATGCTGTCACATTTCTGTGACCAGGACAATTCAAACTTTGCCTTATTAATAAAACAAATAAATGTATCGAAAAAGTCCTGTGAAAAAACTTCTGTGTTCTCTTACCAACACCAGCCCCCAATCAAACACCAATAATAAATTCCGATAGGAATTCCAATCGCTCAGAAGTTTTCACATTTTTGTTGGAAAGTTTTTACGATTGTTTTCTCAACACTTGTGTAATATTGTTGGTTGTATTCGATTAAGTTTGAATGGCTATAAATGGTGGCATGGTTTCCGGGCCCAAGGCCGACGTGGCACGCGAATCCACATCCACCCTTCGCCATCATGGCTTTATCTCTGCTGATTCCTCATGTGTATAAGTGTAGCGGATATTACTGTGAAGGTTAATGGCAATGCATTATAGTGTTGCATAAATTCATAACGCACAGGGCTCTTATTCACTATGACCAATGGTGTCGTAACGCGCCCGCGTTACGATATCTACTACGATGATTCCATAATATGGGCCCAGTTCAATCTATGACTAAAACACAGTTTATAAAAAAAACATTAATTTAACATTATTTTTTGGATGTCAGCAAACACGTTAAATTAATAAATACTCCTAAAACAAAGTTCATATGTTTATTCGTTCTCTACGATATCAGACGCTGTATATTTTATTTCTTAACCATGCATGGTTAACAAATGAAATAGGTATACGAGTATAATGTTCAAGCATCAAATTGGAAGTGTTTTTTTTACATTTACATTAAATGAATGGACAATCACCCTGTTTTAGGGCAATACATATAGTTAGGATATAAATACATAAATGAATACAGGACACAGCGCCATCTAGCCCCAAACTAAGCATATAATAAAGCTATGGGAACTAGATTACGAAACGAACGCGGCTCTGCATTGCGTCTGCCATCTTTAGGTATAGATGTGTGGAACACCGTGGGCGTCTTCTGCCAGCCCAGCTTCTGGAAAAGCTATCGTAGCAGAAAGGCTCTATCGTAGACCTTAACCTCGCCCTCGCGAGTAAAAAAACGTATGGTTAGGTTAGGTTAGTCACGTTATAACACCCGATGGGTTTGTTATCTGCTTGGAAGCAGCCCTTACTTCCCCGGGACTAGCGACGTACTATGTAGGTAATTTACATTTATAAGTGATTTTGTAAACTTTAGAAATAACTTTGTAAGTATATATTCAAGAAAGTGAATGGAATACAATAAAACGAATTAGCAAGAGGTTTTTATCGTCTCCTTGTGTGCTGGTCGCGATTCTGAACAGGCGTTCGACTTTACCTTACAAAATGATCCTAAGAATCTTACTCAATAAACGACTAGTTTTTATTGTAAATAATGGATTAAACAACGGTTTCACAGTCAGGTAGAGAAGCTCAGTAACAGATGAAAAGTACTGGTAGACTGTTTCACAGTCAGGTAGTACAAGCTCAGTAACAGACGAAAAGAACTGGTAGACTGGTTTTACAGCCTGGCAGGTAGGTTCGCATCTGGTAAACTGGCAAACTGATAAAAAAGTAGTAGTGTAAGTACTTACAAGTGTAAGTTTGTGTCGTACGACACAGGCTAGACAATGTCGCATAAAAGTCATTGACCGCCTCTACGTGTTTTTATCATTTTCTGTCTAGAGTGTATGTTGTATATTGTACCTGAAACGATAAACAAAGGCTATATGAAAGGGTTCGTGTGAAAAAGCGCCTTTGTCTATCGTCTACGGATTCACACTGCGTAGAACTATAGCAGTGTATCGTTCGCCGCCTAGCCACGCCGCCGCCGCCGCCCGCCCGCGAGTGTCATCCGACCTAGTGAACAGTTTCAATAAAATATGGTTTTTCTCAACCAGCTTTCGTGTTTGGAAAATAGCTAAGGTACGTTAGATAGTAGTAGAGGTATTTATCGTTTTTGTGTATGATTCAATTACGAATAAACGGGGTTTACGTGAAAAAAATGTTTTTCAGCTAACATATTTCATAAGTAGGTATCTCCTTAAAGTTTTGAAAATTATGCAATTAAGTTTATGATGTAAAATAATACAAGAGTGTATTTGTAAGTACACATACCTACCTACCAAACTAATTAATCTACCTACATGGTACACATTTTCGGGAAAGCTTTACCCGTAATTATTTACAGATATTGTAGACCAGTAGTTAGAATACCTTATATATTATTATTTTCGAATTTTAGGAAAACTGACAAATAAAACATATCGAAATAAATATTTACAATCGTTGTAATGACACAAAATTTTACAATCCGCGACGGGACTCGAACCCGCATCTTTTCCTAAAGCCGGAAACGCTCTAAACAAAGGTTTATCAAGTGAATGAGTAGGTAGATATTGAAATAGTTTAGGTAGATATTTGTACTACATTTATTCAATAAAAAGTACAATTAAACTAATTATGTACAAAGGAATCAGTCAGATTACCTAAGGACCGTTACAAACGGCCTATAGGTAACTCAACTGTTCTAGACCAGTACCAGACGGAAGCGTGCCCAAGACACTGGCTGCATTGCCACGCTGAATAGCTATGCTAATTCGCTGGCCTAAATAAGAGCCAGCCCTTGGGTCACGTGTCGCCTCAATCAAAAGCCCCGCAATATTTTTGAAAACCCGGAGGGCGCCGGCTCCCCACGGACCCAAGGTCTCCACCCCAAAAGGCTCAAATAGGTAAGCTCTGTCGAGACCACTATATTTGCGCCTTTTGTGATCCTCGGCCGAATCAGCCGCCGCACCAGCCCTAACTGATGTCCCAGGCAGATGAGATGGCGCTAGGGTGTCGATGCAGGTAGCGTCCCACACCAAAGGCCTACCCATTTCCCAAGGGACAAGAGATATTGAAATAGTTTATATCTGTGAAAATATTACCACCGTTCAGCATTGAGTTGGCGTAACAAACATCCATCCAAACCAAACAAACTTTCGTTATTGTTATTGTGCCTTTTGTTATAGTTAAAGCAAATTTAAGTAGGATTTTAGTGTCTCTATGTTGGTCTGGATAGAGCCGCAACACGAACCTTTTATTACATGTGTTTGGCGCCATTAACATTTTTATGGTAGGTAAGAAGCCAAACATTACAAGCTATGAACGAAGGGTCTAAAAGGGCCCAAAACCACTTGATTGACGCAGTAAAAAGTTTCTGTGGAAGCCATGTGGAACCACGGAACAGAAGTATGCAGGAAAAATGTTTTTTCATCTCACCTACCGAAGTCCGATCCGAAATAGAGTATCCAAAGTCCGGCGCCAAACAGTTCGTAATTCCATCGAATTACCCACGAACTGTTTGGCGCCGGACTTCGGCAGGAGGGTGGTCGCTAGCCAGGCAAACCTTTACAGGTTCTACGAGGGTAAAACAAAGCGACTGCGTATTACATAAGTACCTATCTACTATACATTTAAAACGAAGTGTAAGAATAAGCAAATTAACGACAAACGAAGAAGCTCAAGCAGCACCTATATGTAGATGTAGAGTATCTACTTACGATAATGTCGTGACAAAAGGTTGTAAACGACAAACGACACTGCAAGTATATAATGATCACCTGCTTTGCAAAACTATTGCCAGTTTGAAACTTAGAAATACCAGCAACAAGGTAAGAAGGTATAATAAATGAATGTGTTGTGTTGAACTTTGAAAACATTTCCCCGCAAGTAGGTAGATCAGTTAATTATTGAAATGGGATATCAAAACACTACAAAGATTTACAACAAAATTAAGGTTTTTTTATGATTGATTGTGATGGTCTTAAAGTGTGGTTGATCCCGACGTTTTTCGTTACAAAATTTAAAAAAGATCTTTTACTTGTTAATTATTGCACTAGATGCCCAGTTGGTCCCGACTGGACATGATCACCACAGTGTGTTTTATTTTTTAATTCATTCTTTGAATGCTTACTATCATACGTTAATTTGTGTACCAGTTTCCTGGAGATCTACAACGAGCGGGTTCATGACCTGCTGGTGGAGGCTACCCCCGCCTGCCACTCCTTGCCTCGACGCAGAGGTAACGCGAGGAAAGACCTTCGCGTGAGGGAGCATCCTAACAGAGGACCGTACGTGCAAAGTAAGGACCTTTTGGAATACATTTTTTTTCATATACGAATCGGCCGCCGTTTTACTAAAGAATCTTTACTGGCAGATCTTCGCCGTGTAGCTGTGAATGACGTTGAATCCCTCCTTTCTCTGGTGAGTGAGGGAACGCGAAGGCGACGCACTGCTGCTACCAGGCGCAACCCCACCTCCTCGCGGTCTCATGCCCTGCTGGATATAGTGCTACCCCATGTGACACTGCACTTGGCTGATCTTGCCGGCAGGTAAGTCTTACAGCAATAACTACCAGCGTGCACTACCTGTTTGCGCTTACATTCCTAAGTAGGTATCCTACTCGATATCGTGCCCTGTGAAAGAGCTCGTCCGGGAAGACTAGGTACCACCATACCTTTTCAGCCGCCAGCATTGCTGTGTTCCGGTTTGAAGGGTATGGTTGCCGGTGAAATTAGAGGCACGAGCCTTAACACCTTTATGCCTCAAGTTGACGGGCGCAATGCAGTGCCGTATAGACTATGTTCTTGGTGAATGTGACCTACGCAGAAAGGCCTTAATTTAGGCAAGTGATGCACTTAACATAAGGTGGGTTACTTGCTTGTTCAGTCTTAATTCAGTTGTGTAAAAAAAAAAATTTAGAGGGGATATTGGTGTTCTGTGAAATAGTGCGGGTCTGTATTTGGATGATCGCTCATGGTATTCTGTCTGTCCGTCAAAAAGCGGACAAATGCAAAGCTTTTTTGAATCAAAC
Organism: Venusia cambrica; assembly: GCA_951394065.1. Classification (NCBI taxonomy): domain Eukaryota; kingdom Metazoa; phylum Arthropoda; class Insecta; order Lepidoptera; family Geometridae; genus Venusia; species Venusia cambrica. The sequence continues at coordinate 8,878,335 of OX596042.1, forward strand.
TTTATTTAAATACATTTAAAATCAATGTCCAATTATTTTAATATTTTTGAAGTTGTAACTGGGACTTTACCTGCGGGTGGCATTTCACTGACCAATTTAATTTACTAGGTATGGCAGACGGGTACATAGTTCTGAGAAAACTGTATATTTTTATTTTTATTGTTACCCGACGCTTCCTCGAACGTACAAGGTTCCTATATGACCCAGCCAGGGCATTCACCTGACCTTTCTTTTAAAGCGGTAGTAAGATAAAAACACAGGAACATAATGAAGGTCTTCGATAAATTTTCTTGTCATCACAGAATCGACAACAACAATTTACGTATAAAATTTAATTCAATGTGTCCATGAGTTAAACAGTTACTACACTACTTAAACTTAGGTACATACTAAATAAACGATTATCTACCTATGGACATGAGTAAGGGTACCTAGTACTTACATATCTACATAAGTAGTACGCACACGCGTAACGTAAAGTAGGTTAAGCGTTGAATCCTTACGACTGAATTCCGATAGTGCTTGCGCAAAGGAGTATAATTATACTTATGCCTAAGCATATAACTAGTGGTTCACTCCGAACTGAGATCTCGTGATGTCTACTTTAAATTTTAGGTATTTAATTACGGAAATGATCACCCTAAGATAATGTATTTATTTTTAGGAAGACCAACTGCTACATAAAAAATCACATTCAATTAATTAATTAAACTAATGAATTAATCACTCTAGTCTAGGTTATCAGAGCAGCCGATTAGCGGTCCTCACGAATGGTAACAGAATAATTGTTTATGTACGCAGCTAACAAACGATAAAAGTGTGCTTTCATTACACCTTACTTTCTCTCAATCTCTTTTTATTCGCCTGAGTGTTCGAGGCTCACTCTTGTTGCTGACTCTCATTATATGCAAAGCAGGAGAGCAAAGCACCAAAGTATCGACCGTACATCAGAGTGGGTGGGCAGAATACATTGAGTGAATAAGTCCACGAAAAGCTTTTTGTAATTTTTTTCAAAAGTGCGCCCATACCGTGCAGCCTACGGATGTCGTAAAAGTCAACCTAGGGGCTTCACCAAAAAGGCAGCAGTTTTCTTCTGTGTATTAACAAATTACTATGAACACTAATCTGTCTGCCAAACCATTTTCAGTTTTGGAGTACCTAAGTTCTTTCATTAATGTGCTGTTAATGTGTGATTTGCGCAGTCAAACCTTGCAAACCTCTCAAAGGTATTGCTTGTTGAAACTTATTGACACTCTTGGCCAGGGACTCTACCGCCGACGGCGAAGCCGATCTCCATTGATGGCTTTAAATTAGCTTCATGAGAACTAGAAACGATTTTTACCGTCAAATGTACTGAACGGATAGGTTTCATAACATGTGTACACTTTTGAGATGGGAAACGCCATTTCGGATATGACACATACCTAAATCGGTAAAAATCGTTTCTAGTTCTCATGGAGCTAATTTAAAGCCATCAATGGAGATCGGCTTCGCCGTCGGCGGTAGCGTCCCTGGCTGGATAATAAAATAATGCTGTGGAATTTAAACAAATAATAGACCGGTGGACATTAGAAGAAAAAAAAACTTGGGTAGTTATATCTTGAACAAGTGTGACAAGGAGTGAAAGACGAGATAATGAAGAGATTAAAAGAAAATAGAAGAAGAAAATATGTTGTGCCGACTCCACAATATTTTGATAAAGGGCAAGACGACGATGATAGATATAACCACAGATAATAGAATCCTAAACTTCCTTTTTTTCGAGGGGAAAATCTCCAACAATATGCCGAACACCGCATGGGTGAGGGTGCTATGCGATGTGGTTATCGAGGCTCCGATGATCCACTAAAACTCACTCAGTGGCTGGTAGCTGGCACTCAGCTACCAGGGAGCACCAAACTCGATAGAAAATATCATAGGTCAACTTGAGACTTTAATTCTGCTTACAGCGAAAAAGCAAGCTGGGAAGGCTGTGGCGGCGGTAGGCAGAAAGAAGGCGCCAATATCAACAAATCTTTGGTAGCACTGAGCAACGTCATCTCGGCTCTAGGTAAGGCAGGATCGTTATTGCAACAAAACAATACCATACCTACAGTTTGGTTGGCACTTTTTTCACTCTTCTATGCACCGCTAGAATTAAAGATGCGAGCAGTACCTTCAGTAGAGAAAAGTGAGAAACTGAAATGATAGTCGATTAACTTATGATTTACTTAAAAATATCCTGATGATATTTTTTTCCAAATAAAGATCGCCGCCAGGCAACGTGCTTCTACCATTTGTTCAATGATATTTCCAATTGAGTTCAATGTACTAAGTATTTAATTTAACTCTTTGCTTTGAAATTAGGTAAAGCAACTAAAACCATCACACTATTATAAAGTTTTTGGATGTAACAGTAACAGTTAACCTGTCTTTTAGCCATTACAAGAAAGATTAATCAGTTTTTAATCATTTGTTCGCATGTCGCATTAATCACCTAATTTAAAGTTTCGTAGCAAAAATACGGAAAGCATTTGACCTGGGTGCGAACTTGAAGGACGGACGAATTACCTTATGTTTACTAGTAAACAGTTCGATCACGTAGCTTACCTCCGTTACGTCATATGAACACGATGCACTTGCTTTCTATGTAGTTGAGGACTTGTGTAATTAATCTAGAAATTAATCTAATTAATTAATTTATAAGAATTAATCCATTGTTTACTGACAAGATATCATAATTTTCTTCACCTTTAGTTAAAGTTGAATGTGGGATAAGCTGAGGCAGTTAGAAATATTCTTAAAAAAAACAATTAATGTTATTAGTTTTTTGTTTATCGCATACCTATCTAATAGTGTATAACTAATGACCGCAATGTGCCTTCATTCGGAAGATAATAATCAATACAGCCCATTATCTTCCGAATAGTCAGAACATAATTCTTCCTACATGCATAGGTACTCTCTCTCTCGTTCTGTATTGAAATATTTTTGTTGAGATTTTTAGTAAGCGGAGGAAGCGGGCGCAGCAGCAGATTTGTTCCATACCGTGATTCCGCTCTTACCTGGCTGCTCAAGGACTGCTTCACAGGCGGCGCGAGCACCTTTATCATAGCAAGTATGAGTAAACTATCTATCTACATCTGTCTGGTCATGTCATATCTTTCAATAATTATTTGTCTGATTTGTCCTACTTACTCCTAGTTTGTTTTTACTTACTCATAGTTCTTTAAGATTGATTTTTACATGGACTTCTCGGTCAGATTTTTTCAAGAGAACTCTCTACCTCTGTAATGGTTTACGTGGCCACTCTATGCGGCCCTTCATGTGATGGCATAGAGTGGACATATAAAAATATTCTCCTCTCTATTGCGTGTGTTTAATTATATTTCGTTTCTGTTCTGTATGCTTGGTTACATGTATCACATTTATGATACTTTATTACTAAATTGAACTATTCTTATGAATTTTTAGCTCGTAAAAAACGTAAAATATTTTTATAAAGTAATTTAACTTTGAAAATAATAGGTATATTTCCTGGTCTTAAGCCTAGCATTGAGCAGTCTGAATTGTAGGTGCGTAGTGCGTGAAAAGTACGTTATTATATGTAAAGATTGTGTCTTACTAAATTATTCATTTGCCAGCGGTGTCTCCTAGTATCGCCTGCTACGGCGAGTCAGCGTCGACTCTACGCTGGGCGGAGCGCGCTCGTCAGTTGCCTACGCAGAAGCTGTCCTGTGCGGTTAACATTACATCTAAGACCGTTCTACAAGCGCAGTTCAATCATCTGATCGCTGAACTCTCCAAGAATTTCATTCGATACGTACGTTCCATGACAGAATTAGAAAAATAGATATTGGTAACTCCATAGTAGCTAGGAAGGTGTCTATTTTGATGGGTGCCATTTCATAACTGCTTTATATTTTGTTTAAGACGCCGGATACTGGAAAAATTACATACGAAGACCACCACTGGGAGCTTCACATGAACCAAAACAAGCAAAACAAGCTCAGTACAGAGAACAAGGAAGCAAACATAGGTTCCATTATGAATAGGTTTAAGCCAGACGCGAACTCTGAATCAACTGCATCCTCAGTTGCCAGTGGAAGTTCGGACGTTCTTAATACGATGGATAAAAACATCAAAATCGTAGAAGAAATAAATAAAGAAGTGGATAAACTATTCGTCCCAACTTTTGAAAGGACTAATAGCAGCAGTGATTTGAAGGTGGTAGCACCTCAAAGACTTAAGAAAAGACAATATAGATCACAGGAAATAATACCACTCGATGTAAACAATCATCAAAATAATTCAGTCACTTCTCTGCCAGGATTAAGCCAGGTACACGGAAATGAACAGAGCCAAAAAGCTAAAGTAACCCATGTACCAATTATGCATGACAACCAAAGAGCGGAGATAGTTGCATCAGTTACTGAAAGATTGTACTCAAAACTGAAAAAGAAAGAAGAAGCTGCTGTCTCCAAAGTAGAAACGATTGTAGATAGAAAAATAATGGAGCCATTAAGCGAATTGAGAATATGCACAAACGCAAGACAAAGATTAATGGAATTGAGTCAAAAGGCATTGCGAAATAAAAGAAGGATTGGTATTCCAGCTCACACACAAACAAGAGTTTCAGTCATACGCGTTAAAGACCAAGGAGTTGACGTACAGACCGACTTAGAATCATATATTTCTAAAAACCAGCGCCCATTTACACTTTTCCACGACGTGGGTACAGAAACTATTCCTGTGACACCACGTTGTAAAGAAATAGCAGTAGGTTCAAACTACGGCACACTTAACCTCAGTGACAGATCAACTATAACAGAGAAAAATAAAATAGTTTACAAGAACTCTAACATGATGACTGATGTCCTTTATAAATGTGAAAAATTTACTCAAACACCAATTGTGCCGCCACCGAGAAGGAAAAAACGTGCCATCAATCTAGCTAAGTATATCACTAATGATAATGATGAAAGTCAAGATGAGAGTATCAATCCGGTTATAAGCATTAACATATCTTCCACTTATTCTATTGAATCTGAAACACAAAGCTCTGACGACAATGTCGAACCTGTAAAAGACAACATGTTCACAAAAACTACGCCCACGCCAGATTTATTATCTAATCATTGTGATTCTAATGAAATTGAAAAGGAGACTAAACCGGAAACTGCTGTCACAAATAATATTTCTACACAAATGAAAACTAACGTAACAAAATTAGGTAAAGATTCTAATGAGTTAATACAGCAAAATGAAGAATTTCCTGATTCAGAAGAGTGTATGTTACCAAGAGTTGCAATCCATGCAATGGAAACATCCGATTCAGGACAGATAAAAAATATGATCCTTGGGCGCAACGCAAACCTTTACCCTTATAACATAGTGCTTTCGCCTCCTAAAGAACGAGATACGAAAAGGATTGTTACGTTTAAAGATGCTTTTAAAGCTCAAGCTATTGATGTGAGTTCACAAACTGACTGGAACTCTGACAACGAATATGTAAAGAAATGTAATATTTCTGAAAAATATATTCGCAGGAATGAGGACTATGCAGCCACAAGTGAAAGCATTGTTTCCGAATCCACAGACTGTAGTAAAGCTGAAACCAACTCATTTGTTTGGACTCAAGGAAGTAAAACATTGGGTCATTTGCATACTCATTATACCCCTGTATATAAAAGTAATCCTAGGAATAGAATGACAAGAGCAAGATTTTATAGAGAATTTCTAGGCCTGAATATGGACAATGGCTCAAGTTTGCCACAAAACATACTACATGATATCAGTAGCTCTAGTGAACATTTAAGCTTAAGCTATGAAGATCAACATAAGTACAGATTTACGCACGATGGCAGACAAAATAGTTTGCGATACGATAACATCGAAAGGAATATATTGAATTCCTGCAATGACTTAGAGGCTGCCGCAAATAATTATGGCAGTTATATAGATACTTTTAAGATGCGTAGCAGAGATAATCGCAGAGAAATTCCAACAAGAACTCCGACTGAGTATCTGAAACATTTAGTCAAAATAAGAAGGGAGGTTGTAAAAGCGGAAGGTGATTCGATAGATAAGTTTTAGTCAAAAGTTAAGTCTGATCCGCCCGGTAGCGCAGGGAGGTTAGATGGCATAGGCCGAGAATTCAAGACGTTTCTAACTTTTAAATAAGCATATGTACCTAGTTAATATTTTGTAATAAAAATAGTGTATATCACAAATAATATATTCCTTGTCTTTTTACTTTTCTACGAATAAAAAAACCATCAAAATATTGCAATTCAATGCTACCCTTGGAATGCGATCTCGCGCTAATGTAATTTAGTTGATTCATTAAAAACGTGTTTGAAGATCTTTAGGTCGCTATCCGCAGATATGAGCAGAGATATATCAAGATCGTAGATATTCTTAGGGCACCCCTACTCTGTAAAATAAAGATATTGCGAAAAATTTATGTTGCAAGGTTTGGGCTGTGCGTTGATTTGATTGTCTGACAATCAAGCGGCGATTGCATAATTTGAATACCTAAATACATAATAATTACCAATCACTTCTTTCTAATTATTTATAAAACTAATACGTATTTTTTTTGTACAACTAAGAGACGGGACAAATAAGTAGAGTGTTAAGTGCATCTCTTGCCTATAACAATGCTTTACCGCATACGTATGAGTACTTATAAATGACTAACTTTTTACTGCGGATTCACCCGCCTGGTATCCGGAAAAAAGTAGCCCATATTGCTCCTATATCCATGCTAAAAAAAGGTAAATAAATAACAGAGTGTAGTAGGTACTTTAGTAGATACTTTCTTAAAATAATATTGGCATTGGTAGGGATAGAATATATGAGAGATTGTTTCCCAGACATTTTGTTATATCTACCACATCTGAATTGTTAAGATGGATACTGGACTTAAAATACCTGGGTCATGGGCATATTATGAAACTATTAAAGTAAGGTTGCCAGCCGTGCAGCGTAAGCGAAGCTTTACCGCAGCTCCTTAGTACGGTCCTTATGTGCTCCAGCATGCATACGTTACCGCTAAACTGACGCGTTTTCCAATGAGTATTTAAAATACCGAATAGGTATTTGTTGTTCCCAATATAACATTATTTATAACGCTATTTCAAACGAAAGTGAAATTGACTTATCTGATAATGCCTTTACTTACTTATGAGAGGATATTTTCCACAATAGTTATCGTTGTGTTTATTTATTTATGGTTTCGACACAAATTTACCTATTGGTCTAGAAAAGGAGTAACCGGACCAGCACCAGTTTTTCCTTTTGGACACATAAAGGACGTTATAAGAAAGAAAACACAGTTTTTCCAACCGTACATTGACAACTACTTTAAATACAAGCAGTATCCGTACGTTGGTATGTATTCATTCCATCGACCAGTGTTGCTCATCAACGATTTGGATATTGCAAAGCAGATTCTGATGAAAGACTTCGAGAACTTCCAGTCACGAGGAACATACTCCGGTGGAATTGGAGATAAGTTAGCAGCAAATCTTTTCAATATCTACGGCAGCAGATGGAAGAGTTTGCGATTAAAAATGACGCCTGCATTCACTCCGGGAAAACTGAAGACGATGTATCCAATAGTAGAAGACATTGCAAACCAAGCTCTAAACTACGCAATGAAGCTGCAGTCAAAAGGCGTCGCTATTGATTTCTCCGATTTTTATTCCAAATACGCCATGGAAATTATAGGGAGCATAGGTTTCGGTGTTGAGTGTAATGGATTTAACAACCCGAAATCGGATTTCTATGTTTTGGGACACGAATATTTTGATCATAAATCTTTTTACTGGTGAGTTTAACTCGTACTGTACCGAAAACATTATCTTAATATCGCTGTTCTTTTCCATTTGATTCAACGTTATCATGGAATTTTAATCTTTCAGGAGAGCTATACGAGCGTTTGCCTTTTTTGCTCCGGATGTGTTTCACTCTCTCGGAATAAGACGAATTAGTTCACAAATCGAAAACTTTTACTATGGCATAGTTAAAAACACAGTGGAGCATCGCATTCATCATAATTACAAGCGAAACGATTTTCTTCAATCCTTAATCGAACTAAAGAACGGTCAAGTTGTTGACGATAAAGGTAAATCATACAATAGGAAAATTCATAATCCTGACTTAAAAATACATTTAAAATAATAGAAGATTACTATTTAAGGTCAAGTAAAACACATCAATGACTTTCCGTTTTCGATGACGGACGTGGCGGCTAACGCAATGCTATACATGATAGCTGGGTACGAAACTTCAGCAACCACCGGCCAATTCGCTGCGTATCAGTTGGCTCTCAACCCTCACACACAGATCAAAGCGAGAGAAGAAGTAGATAGAGTTCTGGCAAAGTACGATGGCATATGCACTTACGAAGCACAAAATGAAATGGTATACTTGAACATGATACTAGATGGTAAGTAAGTAAGTAAGTAAGAGATGACGTAATATGAAAGTAGGATAATTGTACAAGTTTACGTGCAACAAGCTGCTGATTAAGGAAAGTGTCAAGGACACCTGCTGTAGCTCCACTACACTACACATTATAAAACTGCGATTAGCATACTCAAGTTCATTTCTTGTATTTTTAAGTAGATGACCGTGACTCGTGGATGTCGTAAAAAGCAACTTATGTTTTTCACCAGGGGATGGACACTACTGCGATCAACGATTTGCCGAGCGTGGTGGCTTTATTATTACTACTTACTTGGACTGCGTTTATTTTATTTATTTAGTTGTCTACATCAGGGTTTGGGAGTACCAATAGCGCATTTATTTTGATTAAAGTCATGCAGTGGTTGAAATTCGAACGTAAATAAAACAACAAGCATTTTAGTTAATGGCTGCTAAGGCAGAAAGCTACTCTTTCCACAGGAGGAGCAATATTGTGCTTGGTTTGGATGGTGTTAGGATTTTGTTTAAGTCTGCCTGGCTAGCTACCTAACTAAAAACATACCTATCTTGCCTTATTCTGTCACCATAATAGCAATTCTTTAAAAAAAAAAAATCCGGCATTTAGCCACCTCACCGCCAGCTCACCCTCGGGCTTATCTCAACTTGTTACCAGGTGAGATGAAGGCCAAGCGCTTCTGCATCGTACAAAAAAAAAAATGCACGCTATATTAAAAAAAAATGTGTCTTTAAACAAAGTTTTAGGTAATTAAATCTCGTATTCATTTATTTTTATTTTAGAAACGCTGCGAATGCACCCCTCAATGCGAGCGCTATTCCGACGATGCAACAAAGAGTACAAGCTTCCGAACAGTGACTTGGTGATAGAAAAAGGCACGTTGGTGTTCGTTCCCATACATGCGATACAAATGGACCCAGATATATTTCCGAATCCAGAAAAGTTTGATCCCGAACGATTCAGCCCGGAAAATAAGGCAAAACTACATCCTTGTCATTGGATGCCTTTTGGGGAAGGGCCAAGGAAATGTTTAGGTAAGTTCCCAGTTAAGTGAGTTATATTTTGTCATCCTTATTTTTATTTCTAGGGGTTGGTTTGTAGACTAGTAGTTCGCCCCGAACTAAGATCTCGTGATGTCTGGTTTGTGACGGAGATCATTTCTCAAATAGAACGTAATTAACAAACGATAAAAATGTGCTTTCATTACACCTTTCTCACCTTACTTAAGCACTTTTATCTCGAACTCTCTGTATTCACCTGAGTGTTCGAGGCTCTCTTTTGTTGCTAACGTAATGTATCCTTACTAACATGAAACAAAGGAAAGGCGTTTTGAAAAGTGCTCTCAAAACTGTTGCCTTAGTAGTTGTGTTTTAAAAATCTACCCCTCCAGCCCACGGATGTTGTAAAGTCAACCAAAAAGGCAGCAGCTTTTTTCTTTGTGTAAACAAAACTTTTACTGTGAGCACCAATCTGTCTGCTTAGCGTGGTGGCTATAATGGCCGTAAAGTCCCGTATTGAGTGAATAACAATGGATGAAATAGACCAGTTTTGAAATTTCGAATACCCTCTCTTATCTTACAAGACCTGATGATCATCTTTTGCCTCTTCATCTTAAAAACCACCCCTAATAAGGGCAAAATAAACTAATTTAAAAATCAGTCTCAACCCCTATTGTATTATATTATATATTTATATTCATGTTTAAACACATTTTCAAGAATTCAATTTTATTTACCCCTTTTGCACCTTTTTGGTAATCAAAAGAAAGTTAATTGTGAAGTCAACACCTTTTAACAGTCTATCCTACAAGACATATCAAGCGTTTTAACCCCTTAACGCGCCTCTTTGTTACAAAAACCATCCCTAATAAAAAGTAAAATATATATTTTATAAATGTGCAGCCGATATTTTTTCAAATGACACAAGCCAAAAATCATCTCGTCTCACTTAACACCCCTATTTCTCAAAAACTACCCTAGTGTCAAAAAAATCCTCAAACCGATTGATAAGTATTATTATAATCTCTGCATGAAATTGATCGAATCAACCATTCAAAAGATATGGGCGATAAAATTGTATTTCTTTTTACCCCAATATCTCAAAAACTACCCCATTTATCAAAAATCCCCCGCGACAATCAAATTTTATTTACGTTATCTCTATACAGTTTAAATTTCATGAAAATCGAATAATCCGTTCGAAAGTTATGCCGTCACAAACATTGCCACTTACATACATACACAGTGCCGGATTTCCCAACTTAACTGAGAGATCTCGTTCGATTCGCTCACTCAATCAATAAAATGGTCAGATTTTGCAACTCTGTAGTAGTGTTCCTTGTGAAAGGGCTCGTACTAACACCAGACCTATTTCAACCGCCAAGCAGCATTGCTGTTTCGGTTTGAAGGGTGTCTATGGTCGCCGGTGACGTAATTACGGGCAAACGGGGCACACGTTTTTGTAGGACCTCTGTGGTCAAGTCGTTCGCCCACCGGTGTCAGATCTGGAGGTCCCGTGTTCGATTCTTAGGAGAGTATAATGTTGTGATTGGTTTGGTTGATGGTAGGACTTATGTAAGTTCGCCTAGCTAACTGCGCCCATCTTACCTTAGTCAGTTGCCATAACAACAATTGGCTTATACCAGTTCCTCAGATTGTTGAAGGTTCTGGGTGAAGTGCGCCTCCTTGTTCGGTCTTATCATAACTTGAAACCAGGTGAAGACTAAGTGCTTCCCCGTGGTACAAAAAAAAAACAAACACTAGAACACTCTAACTAGATATCCGACCGTTAATCGATGGACAATGTGTAGGCTGTGATAATTGTGGTAATGATAATTAATTTTAAGATGACATTAGATTAAATTATGAATGGTATAATACCAATGGTAACGATAGTGATAATTATGGTTATATGTCGGTTATTATTTCATTAAAAACGGTGAGTTGAGAATATTTTTAATCTATATAATAAAAAAAACAAGTAAGCCAAGTGCTTATATTAAATGAACATTTCTACGTAAGGCAATAGTCCTAGCTAATATCTTATTTCTTATAGGCATACGACAAGGCTATATACAATCAAAGATGGCTCTGATTAAGATCCTTCGCGAATTTGAGATCCACCTAGACGAGAGAACTTCAGTGCCTATTAAGATCAAAACGTCATCGTTGGTCTACGCAGCTGACGGCGGAGTGTGGCTCCAACTAAAAAGATTGAACAACAATAAACAAACGTTTGACAACAATACATCTAGTAATCATACATAACCTTATTTAAATAAGCACAATAAAATATTGGAATAACTGTTTTTTTTTTATTGGAAGGCATTAGGCAAGCCATTAATTAGAGAGAAGCACCGATCGTCTGGAGATGCAGAATTGAAGTGTGGCCCACAGATCAATAACTTTGTGTTCTACCTTCTCAAATGGTTACCACTAACTGGGGGGTGTCACTCAGAAGTTTAGGTATGTTTGGCCGGAGCTCCTCCCGGGGAGGATGACGGCGGTAGGTTGCCACTCGGCTCTCGTCTCGGGTCGCGCGCTAACCGCGTGCGTCGTCGTCACCGTGCTTTATTTTAATGATATTTGGATCGAATTATTACATAACAATTATTATGACTTCGAAACATAATCATTCGTATAAAAGATACTGTTATGTATTGTATAACGGTGTTAAAATAAATAAAAAATGGTAAGCTATTTTTATATTCAAACCATCACATAAAAGCCTGCCTACTCTGTAACTTTATGTAGTTTTTTATGTACCTTATGTAGTACCTAAGTACATAATATGAAATATATTAATATACACTTAAGTACATACACATCTTAGGTCATAAGGAATGAATAATTGTGTGTGAAATTTTATTACATAGGTGCCTACCAACTTAGTTAATAGTTTTTTACCTACCTAGTTTTTTCTATATGTGGACTTTCGTATTTCGTTTTTAATTGAATAGATAGTAAGTACCTACACCTACCTACCACTGTTTCATTTACCTCCGTTTCAAGCCGCGCGGATCAACTGAACCTGAGGAGAACGGCAATAACTCTTTTTTGTATCACATTTTTCATGGTAGTGGCACAAAATAACTCTTGGTGCGCGGACTATTTTTTCCGCAACTGGGCCTCCTATGGGCTATTTTTGCGTGACGGGTGGGCTTTTGCTACTCCAACCACCCGATGTCCTCCAAGAAGGCCAGCAGCTCGCTGATGCTGGTGCAGGCTTCCTTGGGTGTCCTCGGTGTCCCAAGGTGTTGCTGGCGCTGAGACGCTACGCTACTGCACTCCAGGAGTACGTGTGCGGCCGTCTCCTCTGCTGCCATGCACCCTCTGCATAGAGGGCACAAAATAACTCATAGTACTACGTACAGAAGGATCACTCTCTAACAAAAGTCATGTTTAGGTATAAAAATGTACCTACTCTTACTACTTGCACGCGAAATTGAATCTCAATGTGGTACTAGCGTTCATATTCCGTTGACACCGCTGACTTGTAACCGGTTTCGCGGTCAGAGCATAGGGTTCCCACTCGCAAATATACTTAGTTGGTCGGCTAGTTAACTACAAACATACCCACTCGACTGTGTGACGTAGACAATATACGCGAACAAAAATGGCGGCACAACATCCCGATGAGTCATCCATTTTACTTTTTACGACTTTTTTTACTTTCTTTATTTTATAGTTTAAATTTTACGAACTATACTCACAAGAAACCTTTGTTATAATTAAAGAAGACATTTCTGGCTTTCTATTGGTATACTTAGTCTGTTTATTCATAAAAAGAGGAAAAAGGGGGAACTAAACAATGTAAGCAAATAACGATTCTACCGTAGTGCCTTGAGACGTTCCGAAACATGACCGTAATAGCAACATCTAGCATAGAACCGTTGAGGAAGCGATCAGCGTTAGTCGCATCGTCTATTCACGCATCGTTTGTACACGCATCGTCTTGAAACGATAATTTACCGTATTTGGCGCCCAGGTATTGGTCGCGATTACGAACAGATTTCATGTTTCAAGATGATCCTAAATATCTTTTAGAGTTTTTTTTCTAATTCGCGGAGTTTGACTGTTTTAAATTTTATTTTATTATGCGGAGTACCTACCTATTAGCATGGTAGACATTTCGTCCATACTATTAGTGAATGACGGCGGCGGGAGGCTGCGAGATGTAAGCACCTGCAACAATCGTAGGTAGGTATCTAGTATTCCGCTAAGCGGCGATATGCTTGCAATGTCACGTAGGTAGTGAATGCTAATTACTTGCAAACCGTGGGCATGTGACGAACGTTAGTTTAGACATGACTCTGACTACCCTCATACTTATTTTTTTTTCATCAATTTACACAGCGCCATCTAGCCCCAAACTAAGCAAAGCTTGTAATATGGGAACTAGATTACGGATATAATACTTAAATACTTATTCTAAATCCATACGTAGGTACAATATGATACAACTCACAAACACAGAACAAACATCTATATTCATCACACAAATGTTTGTCCTGGGTGGGAATCGAACCCACAGCCTACAGAAGGCAGAGCTGCTACCAACTGAGCTATGAGGCTTGTTTATATAACATGATCTGTTAGGAACCAAATAATACTTGCAAAGGCAGACAAAACGGTATCAGGCAATTTTTAAACCGCCGCCGCCGGTAAACGTAGAATTAAATTAAAAGTTTCGAAATTTACCTTGGCCGAGTCAATAAACTCGGAGAGAGGGTATGATGACCATGATCTAGCCAAAGACAACATTTCTAGTAGGTACGAGGTAATTTTTGCTCTGACCTCATCACCTTGAACTGAAGATTGTAACAATAACCCAATTTACTCTATTTGCAGTAGGTACCTAAACAAAAAATGTTAAGTAGGTGCGAGTTCTTTAGTGTGCTAATTCCGGGTGAAGTGCCCTTCCACCTTCGGCCTTATCATAACTTGAAATCAGATGAGTATTAATAGTAGATTTCAGATTTCATTTATGGCCACATTATAACAAAGATTGCTATACAAGGAAAGTCACATTTTTTTACATAAAATATGTTGAACTTTAAGATAGGTTAGTAATAGGTATCTAGTTCACCAAAGTAGTAGAGCTCCTTGTGAACGGGCTCGTCCGGGGAAGTACTTCCACCATACCTATTTCGGATAAAAAACGTGACATTGGTAATCAAACTTGTTTTTGATTACCAATGTCACGTTTGCCGTTTTACAATAAAAATAAAAGCCGCTATAGGACTATAATTTTATTGAAATCAAGAAGAATATATTTAAAAACAAAGCAAGCTGAATTCGATTTGCAGTAAAATACAATAGGCTAATTGAAGTAATATTGACAATGAACTTCTGTCCTACATTACGTGATTATGCGTTCTTCCGATAGTATTATATGTATTATAGACAGTAATTGCGTTCCTTGCCTTACGCTGCCTTAGTCTTTTGGCATTGGCACGGCAATCTTTTAGGCTCGATCAAGGATACGCTATGAAAGTGTTATTTATCACTTTTCATATTATCGTCATTTTACCGCCTCTGTGGTTCGCCTACCGGTGTCAGATCCAGAGGTCCCAGGTTCGATGCCCAAAGGAGTATAATACTTTGGTTGTTTGGTTGGCTAACTACCACCACCTCACCTAAGTACATGTTGCTATGGCAACAATTCTAAATTATTGTGTTCCGGCATTTATAGGTAAGAATAGCTAACTGGCTAAACAGTCTGAGGAACTCCTGTTTAGGATTCCGGGTAAAGTGCGCTTCCACATTCGACCTTATCAAAATTCAACCAGGTGAGGGCAAACAGATAAACAAATTGATAAATCACCATCAATCTTGTTTTTCTTTAGGGCGAGTTTGTGTCTTTTTGTCATTCGTACTATTCTGGGATTCCGAGGAAGAGGATACTCGTATAAGAATTTCTTCGGAATCCGTTATCTTGACATTCGTTTTGCCCGTTTCATGTTCCTTTTTCTTTTTATCAGCAATTCTGTTTTTTAAATTAGATTTTTTCCGATTGTTCAACCTGTGTGCGGAATCGGTCAAGCTTTTTTTTAACTTATCTTCTATATTTCTTTTCATTTCTTCAGTAATATTCATAGTTGACTCAAAAGCAATATGTCCTCTTTTTTTTGACGTGCTTTGGTATGCACCTTCAGATCCAATTGGTATTTCACTTAGTTGACGATGGAGTCTCTCATGTAAATTCCTTCTTATCTCCTTTGCTATTCTTTCTGCTTCGTGCACGTTTATATTTTGACGGTGTGAGCTGACTTGTCTAGGTAATATTACTTCTTGTCCGTATTGCCTAGCAATTCCTCTTACCACTGGTTCCCTAGCGAGCGTCACAGAACTCCAAGATACACCGAAACCATTTTCAGAATCATCAGAGGGATATTCAATGTCATCGAGCAAATCGTACAGAAGTTTTACAATGAACTTATTGTTCTTTGGTACGGACTGATAAGCTTCAAGTCTGACTAATTTGTGGCGCTCCTCTGGTACAAGAGATAGCTTAGAATTAGCTGGCGAGTGGCTCGGTTCATCGGCAACATAAAGAACAGATAAGCGAGAGAGATCGTCGGTTTCTTCGTTGTGATATTCATCATTTTGAAAATGGATTTGGGTGTCGCTGCTATTTAAGTTTAACGAAGAAACCACGTCTAATGCGTTTTCGTTATTCAACGAGTTTGGAGACACTGTTCGTATTTGTTTTTCTCTGTGCTCCTAAACAAAACAAGAATATAGACAAATACTAAAAACACACGTATCAATAAATAAATAAATATTATAGGACATTAATTTTTTTACACAGCGCCATCTAGCCCCAAACTAAGCATAGCTTGTAATATGGGAACTAGATTAAAGATAGAATACTTAAATACTTTTTTAAATACATACTTCCTATATAATACAACACCCAAACACAGAACAAACATATATATTCACCACACAAATGTTTGTCTTGGGTGGGAATCGAACCCACAGCCTACAGCGCAGAAGGCAGAGTTACTACCAACTGAGCTATGAGGCTTGTTATGTATAAATGTATAAATCTTAGCTGCGACTGCCCCAATATACCTACACTTAGGTCACCTCAAAATCATCTAGTGGTTACTGTAAGAGACACTACGAAACATGCACAGCAATATGCAAAGCAGCATCCACAGGAATAATGGCGGATTAATGATCGCAGAATTATTGTTTTTATTCACCTAGTAGATTGGCGCTGACTCGGACCAACTGAAAGCCCAGGGGATAAGGGACACCAAAACAAGGGCATCCAGAGATCCTACTTAACAACAATACTACTGCCACCAGATTGCCTGCCAATAATGGTAATTTTGGCTGATCTCCTTTTGGAAAAAGTGTGATTTTCGAGTTACACACCTGTGTAGGTGTGTACTCTATAGAATAGATTACCTGTATTAAGATCATAATAAAAGTTGGTAGAAACAATAAGTTGTTTACAAAAAAAAATTGGAACCATCTTCTATGTATACAAAAATAATTCTATGGGTAAGTTCATAATTTTTTGAAGATGGTGCCGATTTGCTAAGCCAAACAGGAACTTTGTCGTTATATCACTCATTACGTTACGATTAGCACCGCCTTAATCTTATATATGAACTTAACCATGAATTGTTTTAAAGTTTTTAGTGAAGTCGGTTCTTTTTAGTGATAAGTGATTTAATTTAATGTACTAGTCATGATTTACCACCAGAAATTCGAAAATCGATCAAAAAAGGAATTTAACTTACCGGTTAAAAACTCACAGAAAAATCGATGGACATACATGAAAAAAAAATACCAACCGAATTGATAAACTAACCAACTTTTCTGGGAAAATATAGCAAAGAAAATATATTACTAAATTATTACCTACGCACATTCTTCCACACTGAGGAAGCTATAAATGGAATATAAAGCTAACTCTCCCAGACAAACGTAGTTTGTCGTTAATTTCGAAATGGCATGTCTGATTCAGATACAATTTTGCAGGTATAACCAGATAGAGATACCTTATCTGTGTTTGTGGTGCGATCTAAGAAAATGAGTACAATTTGTATTTTTTTCACCAATGCTTTCTGTGGATGTCGTAAAAGGCGTCTAAGGGCATATGCCTGTAATACATCAGAAAAATACACTAAGCTATGCTATACATGATTCGGTAATTACTTTAATTAGGTTCTACATATAAATCGGCTTTCGATGATAACGGGGAGATTAAATGAAGCCAAATCTTACCAGGATCTTAACCAAGTCACCCTGTAAAATAGCGCTGACTCGCACCAGCTGGAAATCCACGGCTAGCAGGATCCGTAGCAAAGCCAGTAGCGCGGAGAGGATCCAGCAGACAGTGTGCACCCAAGCGGAGATTATGGTCAGCCAGGTCGCTTGGTATACGCCACGGATCCGGCGCTCGTATACCAGGGTAGCCACGTTCACAGTGTACGAACATCTGCGGAAACCAGATTTTTTTTTTTTAAATAAAATAAGTTTTAGTTTTAAGCTTCGTTATTCATAAGGTCATCTCATATTTATGTTCATTAATTATCATTATTTTTTTTCATTTCCCTTTCATCAATTATGAAGTAGTAAGTAAGTAGAGTAACATACATATTACACATGTGTGGGACATATTAAATGAAATTTAAATTTGAAATCAGTTCAGCAAATCGAATACCTAACCTACCGACGAAATCTTGTTTGATCACGTCACGTTCAATTAGTACAATATAATATTATGTTAAGAGCTTGACTCCTGAAATACAAGTGATTCACTTAGTTCAGGTGTCAAAGGACCATCCACCTACCTTATTGTGCACAAAATAATATTACGAGCCTCGGCCTCTAAAATACAAGTTTTCAACTTCGTTGAGTAGATAGTGAGAGGAGACTTAGTATGAGGTCATTTATATCTTAAATATTTTATTTTTAGTGCTAAATACATTGCCTACCTATTAGGTTTACCTATTAAGTAATGAGGCTATACAACTTTTTTGAACAATAAACGTTATTATTATTATAAATCCGCCTCTGTGGTCAAGTGGCTCGCCCACCGGTATCAGATCCAGAAGGTATTCTCTTGCGCATGATGGCATGGAAGTCATCCATATGCGCCTCTGCGAACATGCCTGATGCACTGCAGTGGCGCGGCAGCCCCAACATTATCCTGAACGCGTTATTACATTGCACGCAAAGGGCGTTGTAGGATTTTAGAGTAAAGTTGATCCACAATAATCTGTCCTATTCTGGGATTTTATTAGAAAATAGTTCTTAAAAAGCTCAGCTGTTTTCGCAGACTCACTAACACCCTCTACGCTAGCAGGCAAACTAGACTTGGGATTCAACTTACTGGTCTCTTTTCAAAATTTACTAAAGTCCTTGTTACTGTGATGGTTTGCCAAAATATCAATTTTAATTTGTTTTTCCTACTACTTGTCATTGTATCATAAACATATCCCACAGTTGGTTATCCACACAAGAGGCAGTTCTGAAACTCAATTCGAGCCTTTTTCATTTGTTTGCTTAACATGGCTATTCTACCCTGTCACATGTCTCTTTTTTACTGGCCGGACTCTGCCATAACTATGACCAGCTGCACAGCTCATTATGTCAATTATTTCACTATACATACTGTCAATGACTTTTAAATGAGAAACATCACAACAAAAACCCTCACAACATTCCCTTAGCTCTCCGGGAAGTCCACTTATTTTAATCTGTCATTACAATAATCCCTATACAATTTAATTTGGTCAACATTTCTTTCGCCCCAGATCACAGTGTTATTTGCACAAAATGTATTATTATTATGACTTCTCAGTATTTCTAAATTACATGTAATTTCTAGTGGAAAATGATCTGAAACATACACATCATACAGAACTTTTGCACTCACTATACTGATCTCCAAGCTGCCTCAGATACTGCACAGTGATCCAGCCAACTTGTTGTACCATAACTATCACTTACATATATGTATATGTGTCCGAGTCCAATAACTCAAGGTCTGCGCATAGCCACTTTTGTTCACTACATACCGATACCAACTCTTTTCCGAAGCGTTTGCTATAGCCGGGAATCTCCGGATGAGAACAGCGCGGGACCGGATAGAGTGGTGTATTAGGAGGTCTATACCCGGCGGTGGGTGCGAATCGGTTAAAATTAATTTTATTATGACTTTCAGTGGTTAGAGCAATATGCTGTAGATCCACCAGTTTAGGTACACGCCAGGTGATTTAATTATGAATTTGAGAAGATTCATTAAATGATAATGAAATACGTCACGATATACTAGGCTATATGTATATACTGACAACATTATACTTGGGACATTCAATCTTGATTCTCTAATGAGTTTATGAGCTGACTAAATCTTTTCGAGGCAATTCACTGAGTTCAATAAGAATATAAATTTTACGTTTTGGTTGTAGCGACTGTAGCGTCTTCGGAATACCTACCGCCAAACGGGCACAGTGAGACCGACCAATGTAACTTTCGGCGGACTTTTGGGCCCCGATTCTACTAAATCAATCGCTTCACTATGACAATGGTATAATCGCAGAATTGCCACTATAGGTGCATTTTGGTATTCTAGCCACAAAGGTGAAGCGATTGGTTTAGTAGAACCGAGCCCCTGTTGTCGCGTCGTCAGACCATCACACGAATATTTTAAAAGTGAAAGTTTGTTTGGGCTTCATTACGCAAAAATCTACAGAACGGATTGAGCTGACACTTTGCACATAATATTGCTCTAGACATAATTTACTTTGGTTGGTGGTAGGACTTTGTTTAAGTCCGCCTGCCTAGCTACCACCATCTTACCTAATTCTGTCGCCATAATAACAATTCTAAAATTGTTGTGTTCCGGCATTTAGAGGTAAGATAGCCAGTTCCTCAGTTTATTGAGGATTCCGGGTGAAGTGCGCCTCCACCTTCGGCCTTATCTCAACTTGTAACCAGGTGAGATGAAGGCCAAGTGCTTTCCCGGCGCACAATAAAAAAAAACTTTCATCCTATAAATCAGTTCCCGTGGATGTAAAACATCGCCACAAAACTGACCCAATATTTTCGTTCTATCAGAACTACTGAACGGATTGAGCTGAAACTGAAACTTGAGCACAGGAAGCAACAACAAAACAAAATGAAAAGTAGATACTTTTCAACCGAGTACCACGCAGGCGCAGCCGCGAGCAGACGCTAGTTTAACTATGGAGCCATCTTACGAGGAGGTGCCAGTGATCTCGCCCATTTTCACACACAGCTGTCGGAGTCCGTAATGTGTGATCACAGATGAGTAAATGCAGAGGCCGCTCATGGCTAGAGAGAACACAAACACTGGGGGCACCACTCTCCACGGGCGCTGCAAACTGTGTCAAAGAGAAAAAATAAGGCGCATTGAGTATCTATTAAAAAAAAACTCGGATCTCTTTTATTTTTAATTCAAACTTAGAACACTGTTTGGCTACTAGACTAGTTAATATGGCTTGTTGCTACCATCATACATACCTGACCCCGATTCTACTAAACCTACCTCTATAGGTACCTACATTTTGTTATTCTAGTGGCCATTTAGGGACGATAGCATAATGAAGCGATTTATTTAGTCCCCGTTTACGCCACCAACCAGAATGGCTGTCTCCATCCTTAGGTACCTCTTAAACTGTTGTGTATAGTTGATGGAATGTTACGTGAATCAAGCATGGTATTAATGTAGGTGAACGTAAACGACCCTTGCAATATTTGGTCATGTGTTATGTAAGAAAGTATTTTAAGAAAATATGTACATAAGGTAAATATGTATTGATTAGTCAATCGTAGACGCGATATGCGAATCTACAATACAAATAGATAACAGAAGAGTCTGTCTGTGATTTTGAAATATGTAGCCTACCTACAAATCGGCTCATAACAGATACGAATGTGATAAGAATCTCGTAGCTTATTCGGTAAGAGCCATTTTTATGCTAGAGGGTGGGTTGGTACCGCTTATACGAGTATTAAATCTAATGGCTATTTATGACTTAGTGTTCTGTGGGCTATTTGCTCGAAACATAAAGCACAGAATACATAATAAGTACTTAGTAGGGTAGGATGGGGTAGGCCCTACCGAAAGACTCCCACATAGTTATTTTCATTTGTCGGTCCGATGATCGTATTTGTCAGGTCTAATTCCCAAAAGAACTGATCCGATTCTACAGGTTCCAACTTTTGATTTTTGTAGGCAGGAAGCTAAGATTATTCGTTGTTAATAATCTTAACGAAGAGGTCTCTTCAACTAGTAATCTAGCTATTTCCTTGTATTTTAGGTACGTTTTACTACACAGGAAAACATTACTAAGTATGTCAATTTGGTATACCTACTTATGAAAGTGAGTTCACCCGTTTACTGGTCAAAAAATATTTTGTTACCCAGTGTGAGTTCTGCTACCAGTGGAGCACATCAAGAACATGGTGGTCCAGACCAGCCCAAAGATTCCAGACGCCAGAGGGACGAAAGTCGGCAGGTAGCATTCGCTCTGGTCAACCCATTGCGCATTCACAAAGTCCACTGAAACCCATTAAACATTATTTTTGGTCGAGTCCAAATGAGCCCAAAGTACCTACGTTTAGGTCGTTTGAAAAACATCTGTAATGTACAAACATGACTCACAAAGATTCGTTAAAGTTTATGATATGCAAATTATTTTCATTCACCAAGACATTCTCAACTTCACTCTCAACCGTCGAAAAGTCGAAAGATAAATAGGTAGGTAAGTACTCACATAAATTACTAACGATGCTGACTAAAATAGCATTAACATTTCGCTCAAAAAGTGATTAAGTAGTTATTAATGAACTTGATATCAGGCATGACGTAATAATTATAATTAGAAAACATTAAAAATATAAATTCTAAATAACACAAATAATTACATGCTTTCTGAACATTATTTTGCCAGTGCTGCTATGCTCTTGGCTCTTGAATGTTGAGTCATCCTACTCAGACACGTGTAGGTACTGGCGCTAGGATAGATAGATATTATAAAATACCACTCAGAGTACTGGGTATTAAAACTATCGAGCTGATGCTGCAAGGGGTTTTCTATGGCTAAGTTAGGCTCTAGTGATAACGAATATGCAAAAAAAAACAAATAATGATTTTTGGCGCTCACTATGCGTAACTGCATCCAAGTGTGAGTATAACCACCATTATGCAGTTGTCTTCGTTGGGAGTATCTGCACCTAAATATATTTTTTTAATTCGAAAGTATATTGGATGTTTGCCACTCCTTCACGCCAAAATTATAGGACGGATTAAGCTGAAAATTTGAACACACCTACTATTCTAGTCTAGAAACTAGTTGTTAGTAAATAAAATAAAGGAACGATTACCACCTTCACCAAAATTCTGCATATTCTCAGGGATGAAGTCGTAGACCACTTTACTTTTCAAGGACGTAAGAGACAGTAGCTTAGGAAACAGCACACATTTCTCGTCGAACATGTACATTAACATGTGGAAGCAGAATGTGCAGAACGATCCGAAAATAAACGTCAGGAAGAATAGCAGCAGGTGAGCGCCTGAGGGAAATGTCCAACTATCATACATGGAATACAGTCACAATTCACACAGGTGTTCTTCTTGGCGGTTTATGTTAGCGCGATATAGATTTTTGTAAAGTATAGTTGTGGATAAATGTGATATTCGCCACGAAATACAGGTCAAAATCCATATCACGCGTTGCGCGTTGGCAAGGGCAGATATACCACTCTACTTCTGTAGTTGAGTTCTGGCACTATTTATTAGGATCCAACAGGAAAGTACCTATCAGTTATAAAACTCAGCACTACAATGTTAAAGAACATGACTGTGTTGCGTGGTACGTAGAGATCCTTCCGTATTTAATTATTAATTAAGATGGATTGAGTATCTAATTCTCTTTTTTTATTGTTCGACGGAAAAGCGTTTGGCTTTTATCTTACCTGGATTCAAGTTAGGACTAGGCCGAAGGTGGAATAACACTTCACCAGGAATCCTCAACAGACTGAGGAACTGGCTAACGGAGCACAACAATTTAGAAGTGTTGTTATGGTGACAGACTTAGGTAAGATGGTGCTAGCTAGTCTTAAAGTAAAAAAAAATCAAAGTATTTTTTTTAATTTTAAACGGGAGTGACATGGTCACTGTGCGCTGTGCTGCTGTGTGACAAAACTCTCCTGTACCTATATAATGTATTTCTTTAAGAGTCTATGATATGTGAAATGGCTTAGCTTCAGCAATCATATCTCCCACATTACTTTAGCATTTACTTTGAAATTAATATATGTTATAGTTCAGGATAGATGCTAGAACGCTTGTGTTTCGAAAACACGATAACATAAAATTTTCTCGATAGAAAAAAAATAAATCCAAAGTTGACTCTAATTTGTACCAAAAATGTTCGCCATTCAATAAATACGCCCAATTAGGGCTTGAAACTTTGTATAGTAAATAATCACAGTATACAGTAGACGGTCTGTGTTTTCGATTTGAAAAATTCATATTGGTTTTACCGTAATAAAACAAAACGTAGAAATGCCGTGGATGAGCGCACAGTAATGTCACCTTTATTATTATTACTATTTCTTAGTTGGAAACTAGAATAAAGTTGCGTTGAGTTGCTAATCTGAGGTAGGCCCGCTACTGTAGCCCGTTACAAAAAAAATATAAAATTAAATAAAGAGGGCTCTGATTATATTAATTCCTACTGCAGCCATACGGAATCGATATCGATAGATTTTGTTTGCTACGGGTACCTACTT
Organism: Venusia cambrica; assembly: GCA_951394065.1. Taxonomy (NCBI): domain Eukaryota; kingdom Metazoa; phylum Arthropoda; class Insecta; order Lepidoptera; family Geometridae; genus Venusia; species Venusia cambrica. Next base: position 8,902,551 of record OX596042.1, read on the forward strand.
ACATCTCTATTACATTCCACTATGTGGGTAGAATTGGTTGTCGTCATTTTCGTTATTTCGCCAAGTTGCACGAACTACATAAACTAGTTATGGCGTTTTGTAATAAGAAAAATTGTACGGAGTCCCGACTATTCCTACGCGGTACCTATTGTATTCGCTTTGCATTGCAGCAGACAGAGCAGTCTTATAAATAAGTACAGGCCGGCAACACGTCTGCCAGGTGCAAAGAGAATACAATACTAGCCGTAGGATTCTTCGTGGACAGGCTGAACACGAAAGATCGATTTGACAAAGGAATTTAGCGGATTTGTTACTATATATTTCTGTTTTACTATTGAGATGAGATGATGATGATGATGAGATGATGATGAGACTCAAGTTTTAGTTATCACCTTTCCATGCTCCGTTTACTTCATCATCCCTCAGTTCGATCAGCCTGAACTCCTCGTAAAGCGTGGTAACTGATTCCATTATGAGCCCAGCTATTTTTTCTTACGCTTCATATGTAAATTATTAGGTACTACACAACTTTCATTCGTAAATTTTGTTTGGGTACAAACAAAGCTTCCATTCTTGTGAAAGAACTGACGGCTCTGTCAAAAAAAAACTAGCTTGTCAAACATTTAAGAAAATAGATAGGTCACTTGACCTTGGTAAGTGGTGATACGAGGACGAGATTTGTGCCTGAATTTTTGTTTTTCCAAGTGACGGTATTAATTAGTTCATTCCTGAGGAATAAATTAACTAGTAGTTCGTCCCGAACTGATTACCTAAGACCATTTCCAAGGAATTCTTTCTCACAATGAACGTAATTAACAAAACTTACTTTTTCTCAATCTCTATTCATCTGTGTGTTCGAGGCTCTCTCTTGTTTGTAATTTTCATTATATGCAAAGCCAGAATGAGAGAGGGCAGGATAGTAATAATTTATTTAGAATAAGGATACATTGCAGAATACAAGCATACTCTATTTTGTGGTATTACACCAGAAACAAAAAAGTTATGATGGTTTAGAGGCAAGATTCCGGGTGATTTAAAAAAAAATCTAAAAAATAGACTATCTAAACTACCGTGACACTTAGGACATAGGATCTATCGGGGAAAACTAGCGCTCTACCCCCCCAACCCCCCAAAAAATCCTGTCGGTCCATGCACCAAACACCCTGTATAAATAGACCAGTTTTAATGGGATTCCGAATACCTCTTATCTTGCAAGACCTGATGATCATCCTTTACTCCTTCATCTTATAAACCACCATCTAATAAGGGGTAAATAAACCAATTTGGAAATCTGCTGTCAAAACCCCTATTTCATATAATACTTTCACGTTTTCACAAATTTTCAAGGCTTCTTTCTTATTTACCCATTTTTACCCCTTTTTGAAACCCTTAATGTCCCTAAATGGATTATTTTATAAAATAAGTTAATTGTGAAGACAAACCATAAGAAAGAAACCTCTATAGTATATCCTACAAGACATATCGTTTTACCCTCTCAACGCGCCTCTTTGTTATAAAACCACCACTATTAAAATTAAAGTAGGTATGTATTTTCTTAATATGCATCCGATACTCTTTAAAATTACACCTCATAGGTCAAAAGTCTTTTTGTCACAATTAACACCCCTATTTCTCAAAAACTACCCAAGTGTCCTTATACTTATAAAAATCCTTATACCGTTTGATGATAATTAATAAATTCTTTGCATATTCAAAATTTTGAATTGATTGAATCAACCATTCAAACGATATGGGCGAAAAATTGTATTTTGTTTCACCACAATATCTCAAAATCTACCTCACTTATTAAAAATCCCCTGCGACAATAAATTTATATTTACGTAATCTCTTTACATTTTTCACAATTTCATCAAAATCGGATAATCCATTCGACAGTTATGCCGTCACAAACATTGCCTACATACAGTGCCGGATTTTCTAACTTAACTCGGAGATCTTGTTCGCTTCGCTCACTCGATCAATTAATGCACTTTAATAATATTTACTAGACAACACTCAGGACTTTGTGCCCGTAATCCCGTGGGAATTTCGCCTTTTTTATTGCATCCGCATACCACAAAAGGAAGCTACTCTAAAAAATCTTGTATTTAATTTTCTTGGGTTTTATTTTTTTGCGTAGAATTACTTTAAAAAAATAATAAGCATAAGTGACTCCTTATAACATGATATATATATCAGTAAAAGACCGTCAAAAATGGCCCAGTCTTTTCGGAAATTATTGGGAACAATCAGATGACACACAGACAATAAATAAAATTAATGTTATTTTTGTAAATGAGTAGGTCCTATATACCGTCAAAACTTTCATTATGCATTTGACATTACAAACAGACACATAAATTTTATTTCTATGCCTAGAAGATTAAACTTGATAGCCTTCTAATAACTGGTGTTTTTTTAGCTCTTTTTGAGCTGTAACTTCCTGCTCTAATCCGCTACCTACTGCTGATACTAAAGATCTCTGAGATTAATAATTGAAATAATCTAATATGGGTGCCTACACAATACTTTGTACCTTTACTATGAAAGTAGGTTCCCTACCTACCTATTTGCGGTGAGGAGACGGCGACCATTACCGACAAGATATCGTGTTTCCCATAGATATTTTCTCAATCGTCCATTGTTTAATACTCAGTCATTGGCACCAGAGGCATTATCATATATGTATCATGTACCTACCTACCTACTAACCAACAAGCGCCCCTACCACAAGTATTAGCTGATTTGTTTTGTCACATATTTCAGAATCACACTGCACGGAGTTAGGAAGACGGCTTATTTATTGAATGGCGAACATTTTTGGTACAAATTAGAGTCAACTTTGTTTTTTTTTCTGTTAGTTTGAGAAAAAAATATGTAATCGTGTTTTCGCAACACAAGCGTTCTAGCATAAATTAATCCTGAACTATAACATATATTAATTTCAAAGTAAATGATACAGTATTGTGGAAGATATGATAGCTGAAGCTAAGCTATTTCAGGTATCATAGACTCTTAAACAGAGCCCTTATTCTGTATGACCAATCGTGTCTTAACGCGCCCGCGTTACGATATGCACGGAATCATCGTAAGCGTGGATGCGATGGGTCATACAGCATAACCGTGCTGGAGCGAAATGAGAGGGCGACAGTCCTAAGTGGTGACCTTTCCCTTGCGCTTGTTGCCTCATAAATCAATTTTTGGGCTCGCGCCTTCAGCGCCAGCCAGGTCCGCGCAAAGCTATCGACTCCAGGTTTAGAACCAGACCAGCATTGTCCTTTAAAAAAAAATAAAAAAAGGCGACAGTGAAAAAACGATGAAACTACAAAATTCCCAATATCAAGAGAGTACTCTCTAGAATCTCTAGATATTTGCAGGATGGGCTATATTGAGCTTCAGATAAAAGTCTACTAATCTCCAAAACATATCTACATTTTTTTTTTACTTACAATGGGGTCAGCTCTTGGCTTACCTAGGCTTGCTTGCCTACCCAAGGATGAGGTCTAAGATGGAGCGAGAAGGCACTGGCTCTCCCGCGCACCGACGGAACACGGCGAACCGCTTGGCGCCGGACTGCGGCAGGAGGGTGATCGCTAGCCAGGTAGGCTAGCTAGCACCAGCCGCTAGCTAAGGCCCACGATTCCGTTGCTCGGGGTACACTACACCACAAGGTTGTTCCCACCTACCCCAAAACTTATTACTAATACCATGGACGAAATATCCTAGCTAATACTTATTACTTAACAAGCCTCATAGCTCAGTTGGTAGTAACTCTGCCTTCTGCGCTGTAGGTTGTGGGTTCGATTCCCAACCCGGACAAACATTTGTGTGACTAATATAGATGTTTGTTCTGTGTTTCGGGTGTTGTATCATATAGTATGTATGTATTTACAAAGTATTTAAGAATTCTATCCGTAATCTAATTCCCATATTACAAGCTATGCTTAGTTTGGGGCTAGATGGCGCTGTGTGAAATAAATATCCTGTAATATTTATACGAAATATCGTAGAATGTTGAAATGAAATATATTCGCCTAAACACGCAAAAAATGTTCCGTTTTGGATTAGGTACAAAAGAACTCTCAGATACCTTGTAGCTGTGGGGTTTTTAAAAAAATACAACAAAGCATGCAAGTTGCTAATCCCGTACTTAGCCGCACTGGAAGGACTTCGCTTCAACGTCCACATAGACAATGGAGCCACGTCATTGATCTCATTAGCCGAAATTGTGCCACTTAATAGGTATCGGTGCAGTCGACTGCTTACACGTCTAGAATCTGAGCCACGGCACCAAAAAAGTTGCCTTCTAAAAGCCATCGTTATACTTATAAGCTATAGTTTATAACATTAATAATAAAGATTATCATTCAAACATGGTGTTCCCCGGGATCATTCACGGAAATAGGTATTAAAAGTATCTCGAGTTTCAAACTCGGTAGATATATAGCTCGGTCAGTCTGCTATCAAACACAAACAGACAGAATATTGTCGCATAGTGCCGCCGATGATAGAACGATGAACACGTTAAATGTGCTCCTGTGCTTAAATCTGTTGGCTGTGTGCAACTCAGAAGGAAGGTATAGCCTAGGTTCAGAGAACAACAAGGTTACATGGACTTTGGAGAACAAAAATGGATGTGAGTATACATACACAGTTCTTGGCGCATTCGTATTTTCTTGTTATGCCGAAGCTACCAGCTACTAACTAGCTTAGGGCCTATGGCAATGTAATTTGCTTGCCGGCGCAACAATCAGTCAATACATTTCAATAATTGAAGCTTGTTTGTAATATTTAATCACTAAAAACACATTCACTTATGCGGTTTGTAGACAGTAGTGCACTTAGTTGAGCTGTCCATTAACCTATTCAGGTCAAAAGGTCGCTAAACGTGCGGTTCTTTAGTTTGTTGTTTATCTTATCTATTTATAGGTAGGTACTTATTATTATTTAACAGTGCTCGTAAAATAGCACTAAATCCAATACGCGTTACTATAACTTAACGGTTACTATAATATCTTGACCTTGAGGATTGGATGGGCAAGAATGGGGTCTACGTTGGTACGAGGTTTTTCAGAATATGCCTGTTATAATATCTTTTAAGTCAGGTTCATATGCAGGTGCCTTTTAGAAATAACTTGCTGGCGACACAACAGCTTAGGTGTAGGTATCTCGTCTAGATGAGGAGACTTCTAAGTGTTATAAGCCTTCATGACTATTATTTGTTACAGCGATTTCAGTGCCGGCAACAGTGCCGGGTGGTGTGTACTCTGACCTTTATAGCGCTGGTGTTATTGGCCATATCCTGATCGGGTTCAACGACGTGCTCTCAAGATGGGTGGCTTACGATACCTGGACGTACACCGCACGGTTCAACGGTGAGTCACACAAGTCTCAGTCATGTTCCAGTAGTTCAGTAAGGTTTTTTTTTTGTTTTTTATTGTACGACGGGATAGCGCTTGGCCTTCACCTCACCTGGTAACAAGTTAAGATAATGCCGAAGGTGGAGGCGCACTTCACCCGGAATCCTCAACAAACTGAGGCACTAGCTACCTTACCTCTAAATGCAGGAACACAACTATTTTAGAATTGTTATTATGGCGACAGAATTAGGTAAGATGGTGGTAGCTAGCCAGGCAGACTTAAACAAAGTCCTACAACCAACCAAACCGAGCACAATACAGTACTCCCCCTGGGGATCGAATCCGGGACCTCTGGATCTGAAATCGGTGGGTTGAACTACTAGACCACAGAGGCGGTTAAAATATACGAGTATATAGAAGATTCTTTACTGCACTAGTCATTGTTTTACCATAAACATTTATTTTGTTCTCTAGACTAATGAGACGGAAAAAGTAGCTGGACACGTACCTATTATTACCTAGTAGCACATATAATAAAATATTAGGTCTTTACCTATGCAATTGCCGTTTTGTATGAAATCAATGCAAGTATTTTTTTTTCGATCTTATTTATTTCCGTCAATCAAAGTAATCGCCCATGCAGTCGACACATCTTTGCCAGCGTAGTGGCAGTTTATCGACGCCCTTCTTGAAAAAGGCGCAAGGTCTGGTGAATACGGCGGATGACGGAGAGCTTCCAGCCCCAGCTCTTGTAGCGTGGAGATGGTCTGGCGTGCGGTGTGAGGTCGCGCGTTGTCGTGCAGCAGTAACGGGGATGATCGATTCACCAAAGCTTGGCGTTGTGCGCGTTTCTCCATCACTGTGTTCAGTTCTTCACAGTACATATCTGCAGTAATGCTCGTCTCGTTTGGTAAGAAACTGTGATGAATCACACCGGTGCTATAGACCACCAAACAGTGACCATCACTTTTTTAGGTTTTTTTTTTACTACTAGGAGACGGGACAAGCAAGTAGCGCACCTGGTGTTAAGTGTACTCTTGCCTATGACAAAGCCTTACTGCATAGGTCACATCCACAAAGAACATAGCCTACACGGCACTGCATTGCGCCCGTCATCTTGAGGCATAAAGGTGTTAAGCCTCACGTACCCGTAATTTCACCGGCAACCCTTCAACCCTTCAAGCCAAAACACAGCAACGCTGCTTGGCGGCTGAAATAAGTATGGTGGTAGTAATTCTCCGGACGAGCCCTTTCACTAGGGGCTTCTACTACTCTTATAAAGAGGTATAATGAGGTGTAGGTAATTTTTCGTTTACGGCATTTTTTAGGTGCTGAATCAGGATCTATCCAACTCGATGAGCGCTTACGATTTCGTCAAAAAAGGAAAGAATTCATTTTTCATCGCAGGTAACAATGCGATTCAAAATTCCTTCGTTTCTGTGCCTGTTGAGCATCGCAGGCCTCAACGCGCACCTCGCGCTGGCGTTCATTAAGTTCGTTCGTTTTTTTACCTTGCCAATTAGACGCAAATGGATCAAGATTGTTTTGATGCTAACTTCGAAAGCTGCTGCTAATTCGACAGTAGACTGAGTATCATCAGCTTCCACAATCGCCTTTAATTCGTCATTGCCGACCAAAGTTTCCGGACGACCACGGGGTGCATGTTTCAGGTCGAAATTTCCAGCACGGGAGCAGGTTAACCAGTACGGGTTGTGCGTTCGTTTGTAGTTTTCTCTCCGTATACGTCGTTAATGTTGCGTGCCATTTGTGCCGCGTTGCTACCCCGTCGGTACTAATATTCCATAATTACTCGAATTTTTAACGTATCTATGGTGACGAAAAAGACCCAAATGGGATGAAAACATAACGCTCATCAGTAAACAAAAGACTGAATTTGAAAAAAGAATGTCATGTTTTAAAAATAAAATTAATTTGAAATTAGAATTCATAGACATTCAGAAATAGTTTTAATTCGAAATGACCCGTACTAACCAAAACCAAAACGGCAAATTCTTATTGTACCTATTATTATTGTAGTAACCTGTTGAATTTTATGCCTACTACTTTTTGATAATTTCAGTGCTGAAAGAGGACCTAGCGTACGAAGTGGCTCATCTAGTATTCGAAGGTGTGGATACTGTCGCATATATAGAAGTAAACGACAGAGCTGTCGGAACTACAAACAATATGTTTGTGCGATACATTTTCGACATCAAACCTCATCTCAAGGTAACATTTTGAACGCTTATACGTTAAAGTTAAAACCAAAGTATTTGTTTTATTCGGCCTAAACGTTCGTTTTTACAATCTCGCGCCACCCCATCTCAGCTTTGGCCATACAAAGGTTGCCTGGAAGAGTCAGCTTTTAGCGATTAGACCGTACCTACATTAAGCATATTTTGTAACCGATTAAATTTGTACATAATCTACTTTTAAAAGGTACTCAACAAAGAATATTGTAAAAAATCTTATAAAAAAAAACGAATGTTATGGCGTGATCTAATAAACTTAGGTTAGTAGGTACTAGAGGTGTGCGCCGACCGGCGGGGCGCACGCCGCCGATGATTTTGGCCACGCCACCGTCGTCGCCGCCGCCGATGTTTTGATCAGCGTGAAATCGGCGTGGTAGATTTATGACAGCAGCCGTTCGAACTGTTTTATTTTACTTGCAATCTCGCGATTAACGATGAATATGTTTGAACGTTAAGTTATGTTATCGAAACAATTGATGATGCGTTGACATGGTTAACCTTACTCACTGCATAAAGGCTGACCAAGGAAATATTTCTCAGTTATCCTTGCCGCCGTTTTGAAAAACGGATGTCAACTTGGCCAAAAGTGCAAAAGAGAAAGCCGATCCTCTAGGAAATATCTTTGCCTCTTACTGCAAAAAGAGTAGCTTAAGATCGATTTACTTCATATCAGACGTAGTGTCTTGAATAGTGACCAAAATTGGAAGGAGCATATTCAAAACAACGAAATCAAGGTATTCCGAAACAAAATTGGAATATCATTCAATCATATATTTTCACCATTCACGGCGATTACGCCGATAACGCCGCCGCCTCCGGTGATTTTTATTTCACACGCCACCGCCGCGCCGCCGAACGTAATGAGATCGGCGCATACCCCTTGAGGTAGGTACCTAGTACCTACTTGACTGGTTCAGCCTCACGTATCCTAATAATGCATATGAATGCATTAGCATTTTATGGTATTATAAGTATACCTACATAAGTATATTTTTGGAAAATTTGAGTAACAAGTTATAGGTTAAGGTCAAGCGCTTACACGTCGTAAAAAAATAAAATAAATTATGAGTATTATATAAGTGGTATTATAAGTATACCTACATATATTTTTTGGAAAATTTGAGTAACAAGTTATAGGCTAAGGTCAAGCGCTTACACGTCGTAAAAAAATAAAATAAATTATGAGTAGGTAGTATGTAAAATGATCGTAAGTATACCTCAATTATTGTACAATGTTAGGTGGGTGTATTGTTTAAAGTATTTATAGCTTATATTATAATTATGCTTTGGCGATTTATAGGCTATGTGGTAGTAAAGATAATATACCACAAAACACTTCATAAATTACAGTAGTGGCACAATAAACATCTTATAAATGACACGGCACTATAAATAGGTAGGTACTTATCTTATTTCGATAGCTCACTAATGTCCACTGCTTGATAGAGACTCCTCCACTTGGCTATAATCTCACGACAGAATAGGTGTTACATAATTATTTTTCCCCTAGTAGTCCCCTAGTATCAATCTCGCATGATTAACGATGAATATGTTTGAACGTTAAGTTATGTTATCGAAACAATTGATGATGCGTTGACATGGTTAACCTTACTCACTGCATAAAGGCTGACCAAGGAAACATTTCTCAGTTATCCTTGCCGCCGTTTTGAAAAACGGATGTCAACTTGGCCAATAGTGCAAAAGAGAAAGCCGATCCTCTAGGAAATATCTTTGCCTCTAACTCGACTTTGGATGACGAAGGAGCCGTGTCACCTTCTATTTCGTCGATCTTACTGCAAAAAGAGTAGTTTAAGATCGATTTACTTCATATCAGACGTAGTGTCTTGAATAGTGACCAAAATTGGAATATCATTCAATCATATATTTTCACCATTCACGGCGATTACGCCGATAACGCCGCCGCCTCCGGTGATTTTTATGTCACACGCCGCCGCCGCGCCGCCGAACGTAATGAGATCGGCGCATACCCCTTGAGGTAGGTACCTAGTACCTACTTGACTGGTTCAGCCTCACGTATCCTAATAATGCATATGAATGCATTAGCATTTTATGGTATTATAAGTATACCTACATATATTTTTGGAAAATTTGAGCAACACGTTATAGGTTAAGGCCAAGCGCTTACACGTCGTAAAAAAATCAAATAAATTATGAGTAGGTAGTATGTAAAATGATCGTATGTATGCCTCAATTATTGTACAATGTTAGGCGGATGTATTGTTTAAAGTATTTATAGCTTATATTATACTTATGCTTTGGGGATTTATAGGCTATGTGGTAGTATAGATAATATACCACAAAACACTTCATAAATTACAGTAGGTAGCCAGTGGCACAATAAACATCTTATAAATGACACGGCACTATAAATAGGTAGGTACTTATCTTATTTCGATAGCTCACTAATGTCCACTGCTTGACAGAGACTCCTCCACTTGGCTATAATCTCACGACAGAAAAGGTGTTAGATAATTATTTTTCCCCTAGTAGGATCCTTCTTCGCTTTTACGAGAAACGCGGGCTCAGTTGCAATGGTTTTTTGAATTTATGAGCCGCAGCCACGGGTGAACGTTTATTTTATTATTGTACTGCGGGGAAGCGCTAGGCCTTCATCTCACCTGAGTTAAGATAAGGCCGAAGGTGGAGGCGCACTTCAACCGGAATCCTCAACGCGGAATCTTACCTCTAAATGCCAGAACACAACAACTTTAGAATTATTTTGGCGACAGAATTAGGTAAGATGGTGGTAGCTAGCCAGGCGGACTTAAAAAAAATCCTACAACCAACCAAACCGAGCACAATATTGTACTCCCCCTGGGGATCGAGCCCGGGACCTCTGGATCTGAAATCGGTGGGTTGAACTACTAGACCACAGAGGCGGTTATGTTTGTTATTTTTTGTTTTGTAAGACTATGGAATTTGGTGTATAATTGACTGATTTGTAAAACACAAGTGGTAATGGAAATTCAGAGGAAGTACCAGTATTTGGGTTTCAATCAGTTTAAATCAAAAATGTAGGCATTTTAATTGAAACCCAAATGCAACAGAGTTAGGTAGGTAATAGGCCCGCAGGTCGAAAGGTGGTAGGAATTTGAGAAGTCGGGGACATTTTGTTAGGAAAATCACATCGGGCATATATCGTAAACATATAAACAATTATACATATAATAAGTTGATCAGGAGCTTTAAATTCAAAACGATAATAGGATTTTTCCTGAGTCGGTTTTCTTCAAGGCTTCACCGGCACCTGATAATGACGATCTAATCGGCAGACCGGTAAAGGTTCACCTGGCAAACGACCACTCCTGTAGATGTCAGGCGCCAAACTGTTTGCTGTGTTCCGTTCCGTCAATGTGCTTTCTAGGAAAGCTGAGCTGGACAAGCCTAGAGGTCAAGAGCTAACCCATAATTTATATGTATTCAAAAGAAAGAAAGATGACATAATTGTTTACGAACTTTTTCAGAGAGGTCAAAACGAATTCAAAATCCGATTTGCGTCCCCAGTAGAGGTCGCGAAGACCCGTTCCGATAAGCACTTCACAGCCCCTGCGTGTGTGCCCAACGAGTACCACGGGGAGTGTCACGCAAACCAACTGCGAAAGATGCAGGCTTCTTTCAGCTGGGATTGGGGACCGGCCTTCCCTTCTGTTGGACTTTGGTAGGTAACTCAAGTAGGTAACTTTGCCCTAAAACTTACGATCGCTTACTGCTATTAGTATCTATTGTTTTGATAGGGTAGGTGGCATACGACCCCACGGACGGGTTCCGGTGTACCGGTACTTAGGACCACGGCTTTCCGCCGACCATCACTATGAATATTATTTTTTGTATAAGATACATAAAAATATATAACCTGTAGGATGTTTGTTTTAAAGACGACATATATTGAATAGTTCATTTCTTGTTTTATATTTGTTTAGAGCGTGATTTTTCAGTTGTCGGGTTTTCGTTTTTGAACTTACTTTTTATATTATTTGTTAATGAATAACAAAAACGGGTCTTCATCGCGTACTACAACGGGAATATAAAAAGATTCCCGACAGTTCCGACCGTGTTACAACGGCGTGGTCACGGGTAGACTGACGTACTCGCTGCTACTGTCGTCGTCGTTGTGAGGTAGTTTCTCCAACTACCCTCACTTGTTTATTAGAAACAGATGAGTCAGTGTTCACACTGCGGCACACAACACTCACTACATCCTCGCACTGCGATATAATATCGTCCCGGCGAAAACACCTAGGTATTAATCATTGGGTTCCAAGACGCTACGTTAACGAGCTACCCTACTACAGTATGTTGTGGCGGCCAGTTGCTCCAGTTCTTGCCAATATCTGGATGGAACATTTAGAACATAAGTTAGATCTGAATGCCCACGGTATAAAGTTATGGAAACGATACGTGGACGATGTTTTCTGCATAATGAGAGGAAACGTGCAAGATGTTGAGCAGTTTACGGTGTATTTATTTATTTAATATTTAAATTCCATACATCCAAAGTTGCGTTTCGTAATGATAGTATCGTAATGACAGTTTTATATAATAAAACTGTAACTGGTCAAAATCTGTATTTTGAAAATTACAATTTCAGGAAACGCTATTATCGATACACAAGCCAAAACAATCGTTTTTATTTTTGTTTTTCTGTGTAAACGCTCATCACGCTGAAACTACAGGATGGATTTTCAAAATTATTACTGATATTATTGGCTAGGATCATGTTACCTTTTTAGGTCCCTACCCCCCTCTGCAGGGACAAAAAGGGGTACAAACGCTTGTATGTAAGTTTTTACTAGAAACGATTTTAAAAACTATATTTTGTGTGCATATTTTTATGGTAATACCTATACCCTATCACCAATTTCTTGAAAATCTACCCATTTTAAGTACAGGGTTGCGAAGTTTTTTTTTGATAAATTGAATATAAGCAAAGTAAATTATGAAACATTTGCTTCTTGAGTTTATGATAATCATCGTTTTAAAGACTAAAAGCTTACATCCTACCTAGCCAATGATATCAGCAATAATTATGCAAAGTTTAATTCAAATCCATCAAGTGAATATTTTTTTTACAATAGTTTTAAATTCACGATATCTTTTGAATGGAATGCCCGATTTGAATAATTAATAAATTAATTTATTTAAAGGTATGGAAACAGCCTTGAATAATGCATATAATTTATTTGTATTAGGATTCATATATAGGTCCTAATAAAGTTGAATAGTTTCTACCGGCGTTTATGTTAACTTTTCAAACATCAAAAAGTGATTATAGTGACAAAAAAGAATATCATAATGTCCAACTAGTGTCCTAGTTGGACATTATGATATTCTGTTTTGTTTTATTACGCTATCGCTGACTTATTTATTTTATTTTATTGGTGATAGAACATAACTTTGTTCTATCATCAACGAACATTCGAAAACAGCAGCGCACGCGATATAAGGTATATTAGCGGTCATTTTTCTTCTTATTTACAGTTTTCGTAAGAATCCCTGATAAAACCCGATAAAAATATAGCATTATGTTACTCAGTGATTGTATAGTAATAATTTTATTAGTAAAATATTTTTTTTAATACGTGTTGTTTTTGAGCCTATGCAATAACAAACACAAAAATATAGATATTAAATAATTTCAAATGTGAGCTCTTGACTGCGTATATTTTAAAAGCCTCTGTGATGTTCAGATTTACGATCCCAGAGAGTACAATTGGTTTCACATGATCACTGGCCTGTTTTTTTATTCGTAGGATTAGTCCTGGATCTCTAGGCTTGCTTGGGCAATAACGAAGTCTTGGTACAATGGAGCGAGCCTTCCTGGAAAATGCTTTGTTCAGCATTGGCTTGTGGGCTGAAATTATAGTGATGAAATTAAAAGTTTGAAGCTGCTTAGGGTCAGTTTGTTGTATGACAAGGAATTAACTTACAAATAAAAGTGTACCTAATCTAGTTCCCATATTAATGTTTTAGTTTGGGGCTAGGTGGCGCTGTGTAAAATGAATGTCCTGTAATCCTTCGAACTGCACGTAAAACACACGTTTCATAGCACCTAACGAGCTAAGCTGCGCAGCGCGACGAAAGCTAGCATTTGTGGATAAAGATACCGATCCAAAAAAGGATACCTTGGTTCGTCTTTAGGATTCACGATACGATGCAATTTTACCGTTAGGTAGTAGGAACCTACAGTACTTACCTAGGTACTTGCAAACGCTTCGGAGCATTTCTAAATCTGATCTCGCATTTGATTTCTTTTTTGCAGGAGACCAGCATACATATCATTTTACAACGGTGCAATAATACGATCTGTTACCACTTACACACAAAAAGTGGACGATTACTGGCATTTGAGGATCAAGTCACATTTGGAGTCAAGCTTTCAAAAGAAACCCCTTAGAGGACACTTGACTGCAACGATATCAGTGGATGGCAACGAGTCAATCAAAGTTGAAAGAGAAATTATCACTCAGACGAGAAATGATGGAACTGTGGAGGTTGATCTCAATATGACCATAAGCGAGGCAAGAACTGACTAGAATTATAATTATTTGCTAGAATAGAAAAAAAATACTGTCTCAACCAGAGAAGAGCGAATTCAAAAATTTTGGTATTAGGTTCTAAGCCGGTTGTAAAATTTGTTAGCATTACTAAAGGTGATCTATTCTTCTATCTAACACTTAGGTTTTTTTGTAAAGAGTAGTAAGACATCTTGATCATCCCATATAGACCATTAATAACTGAATTATAATATTTTCTGCACAAAACGCCATTTATTCTAATTGTTTCCAGAACAAGTTAAGTCTTTGGTGGCCTAATGGTTACGGAGAGCAGCCGCTGTACGACGTAGATGTATATTTGCTCAGCTTGTCTCCAAAAGGCAACATCGATCAAGCTTCGTACGATCATAAGCAAATAGGTTTCAGGACGATAGAAGTCGTTGAAGAGAATGCTGCTAATGTTCTTGGTTAGTGTAATCCGTATCTATGCCAATTATAGTTCGTAAGATAGCAACTTGCAGTGCAATGTTGTGAATAATGCACATACCTTCTTTCTTTGAGCTACAAGAGGCTACTGAAAAGGAGAGAAAGACTACAATTTTGAATTGAATGACGAATATCCAACCAGAAAATCTAATACCAGAGACAGAAGACGATGTTTTAAGTATGCAGTATTGCAAGTTGTTTATTTACCCTCTATTCAGTCGCCTGCGACTGTAGTGAGTCTATCTACCTCAAGAGTTTGAGGACTAAGAACATTTAATATGAATATAATGCTCTGTGTTAGCTTGCCTTATAACCACAAAGCTGTCTTTTTTATGTTACAGGTAACACAACGGCTAGTAAAGGACGTACGTTTTTCTTTAAAGTCAACGGCTATCCCCTCTTTATGAAAGGTTCTAACTGGATACCGACTCAGATTTTACCAGAAAAAGGGGCAGACACAGCAGTGGGTAGGTAAATCCAACCATCTAACCATTTTGACAGCAATTAGAAGAATAATTCACAAAATAGTGCAGGGATGCCTCGGTCATGCCATGCTTTGCATAACAGACTGGGGTGTAGGTATATACCTACACCCCAGTCTGTATGTAACATTTAGTTTTGTTAGTCAATAAAAAGCGCTAATCTTCAATTTTTAATTTTCAGTTGAAAATCTACTAAACTCGGCAAAAGACGCGCACATGGCTATGCTGAGAGTTTGGGGAGGTGGTGTTTATGAATCCGACTACTTCTACAATAGATGCGATCAGCTTGGCATCTTAATTTGGCAAGACTTTATGTTCGCGTGCTCTATGTATCCCACCGACCCAGAATATTTGGAGTGAGTCATTGATAATTATTTGGCGTTTTTTCCTTAAAGGTACCTAGTTGACAGAATGATGACAGAAGTACTGCAAAGGGTACTCAAAATAATGATATCTGAATTATTATGTCTAAATTCGGAACAATAGACCATATCAGTGATAAGAGTCATGAAGACAGAGGTCGAGGGATATGAGAATTGAGGAAGCTTTCGCCTAGAATCGGTTTATTGGCTTGTCTGTGTGATTGGTCAGCCACGTAAAATTCCAGTAGTTCTGTTAACAGAACCACTCAACAGAAGTGGGGATGAACGATCGTTTAGGTATCATTTACACAATGTGTCAAACCTTGTATATGCTTAAAAACAATACTGTACTGTACTGATCAGTGTTAAGTAAAAATCCTCAAAAATGTAAACGCATTTCGTGTGGTTTCAGATCAGTCAAGTCAGAGATAGAATATAACGTGATCCGCCTCCAGCACCATCCTTCCATTGCCGTGTGGGCCGGCAACAACGAAAATGAAGTCGCACTTCGAGGAAATTGGTACAGCACCCAACCACAATTCAACAGATACAAAGAGGAATACATAAAACTCTACGTGACCACCATCAAGCCTATCGTCGAATCTTTGGATCCAGGGAGAAGGTATCTAGTTTCCAGCCCTTCTAATGGACTAGAATCCGAGGAGGAAGGATACATAGCAGACAATCCTTACGACTCACACTACGGAGACACGCATTACTACAACTATTTGGGCGACAATTGGGACATAAATATCTACCCACCGACGAGGTTCGCATCTGAATATGGTTTTCAAGCCATGCCAACTTTGCAAGCTATGGAGACAGCGACCACGGACATAAAAGACTTTAGCGTTGATAGCGAATATTCGAAGCATAGACAGCACAGTCCAAATGGTTACACCTACATCGAGAACCAACTGTTGAAGCATTTTGATTTGGACAGAAACGACTCAAATCATTTTGCGAAGTTCGTGTTTTACAGCCAGGTACGTTTATGTAGATTTTTTAAATCAAGAAGCAAATTTATTAGAATAACCAGAAAGGTAGGTAACTGTTTTTACCGGCCAATTTAACCTTAATATGATGATAAAAACAATATGACCTTCATGTCCAAAAATGAATATTACATTAATAATAATATACTTAAACATTAAATACATTCGTAGAAAAGCGGTGTCTGTACTTGCATATAATATTTTCAAGTAAAATTGGTACGTCGATTTTGGATTTCTGTAACATCATCATCATTCAAAATGTACTAAAGTAGGTAATGCAGAACTTTCGCTTAGCAAGCGAGTCTGTGACCCATCTCCCTGCAAAAGTAATAGGCGATTTGCCATAATAACGCTTGAAAGGTCAATTGGTGATCACAGTATCGGTGTCAGGTTAGGTTCTCAAAGAGATGGAAACGTTGCCCGCCCATTGCTTGGTAATTCCCTCCCTTCGAATCAAACGACATCCACGGGCGGTTAGCAGGGGATCCATATTCTTTGCCACTGCCGCCGCAGCTAATTATACACTTTGCATAAGATATCAGTGATGTAAGACACTTCGTTTTTCTGTGGGGTAGGCAGGAGAGATACAAGTTTATATGGAAAACATGACATTTACGGTAATACTGATCAGTGTCACCAGTGCGGTATAAACTGCACTGCTACCTACTTACAGCTAGTTTTTAACACGTTTTATATTTTGTAGATATCGCAAGCAATGGCGATGAAGGCGGAGTCAGAGTATTACAGGCAAAGCCAGGCGGACTGGTATACGATGGGAGCCCTTTACTGGCAGTTGAACGATGTGTGGCAGGCTCCAACCTGGTCTAGTATAGGTAAGAAAAACTCTTCACATCTATAGTAGATATTCATATCTCCCAATTAAGTGTCTATGTCACGTGTAATGGCTTAGCTTCAGCGATCATATTATTAACTTCCACAATACTGTAGCATTTACTTTGAAATTAATATATGTTATAGTTCAGGCTTGATGCTAGAACTATAGCTGTTTCGAAAACACGATTACATAATATTTTGTCAAAAGAAAAAACATCTTGACTCTGTTTTACCAAAATGTTCGCCATTCAATATATACTCCCAATTAGGCCTTGACACTTTGTACAGTAAATAAACACAGTATACAGCAGACGGTCTGTGTTTTAGATTTTCTAAATTAATATTTGTTTTACCGTAAAAAAACAAAACGTAGAAATTCGCGCATATTTCTGTCATCTGGTGGTAATAAGCGCAGTGGTTGAGCGCACAGCAATGTCACCTTTATTATAACTACATCTTAGTTCGTAACTAGAGTTGCGTTGAGTTGCTAATCTGAGGTAGTATAGGCCGTTAAGAGAAACTCCTCAGAGGAACAAAATTAACAGTCGGGTACACTTCCGGCTGAGGATTGGTGTTTGAATATTGTAGCAGGTACTTAGTAAATTCGTCCAGACGGTGTTTCTACCAGATATCTGACCGGAATCATTACAGGCTGCTCTAACTATCAAACACAGCTTTGATAGATTTTTGAGAGATTGGGAATTCTAGTTATGTGACACAATTCCCAAGGAGGGTTGACGTAAGGCAGACGGCCGGTCGTAAAACAACATGCCTAATCAACAAGCCTCATAGCTCAGTGGTGACAGGTAACTCTGCCTTCTGCGCTGTAGGTTGTGGGTTCGATTCCCATCCAGGAAAAACATTTGTGTGATGAATATAGTTGTTTGTTGTATTGTATGATAAATATGTATTTAAAAAAAAAGTATTTAAGTATTCTATCCATATGTTATCTAGTTTCCATATTACAAGCTATGCTTATTTTGGGGCTAGACCAAACTAAGCTGACGCTGTGTGAAATTAATGTCCTGTCTTGCCTAACACTTAATAACATGGAAGAGATGATGGAATATATTTATATATTTAGTAGGTCTATTAACATTTTATTTTAATTCAAGTACACTTTTCTACCTTTTCGGTGTATCGTCGATTTCTTTAAGGGTAGCTCGCCAATGTACATATGTTTTCTTATGACATGTTTAAATCATATTTTTTGTGTACAATACAGAATTACAAGAATGGAAGAGAATTATGTTGTGCCAACCCTGCCTAGTGCGGGATAAGGACAGGAAGATGATTTTGGATAAATACAGCTCGTGATTTTTTCAGAGTACACAGGCAACTGGAAGATGCTACATTACTTCGCGATGAACTTTTTTGCTCCCGTCCTTGTCTCCTCCCGTTTATCACTAACCGGGGAGGTCGAAGTATATCTTCTAAACGATCGCTTCGTGCCCATCATAAACGCTGACATTATAGTGGACGTCTTCAACTGGACCAGCCTTACCCCGATCAAATCTAAAACGTATACGGGAAATGCCGAACCTTTGAGCTCTGTGAAACAGGACATCGAAGTGGATTTGTGGGAGAATTATAATGAGGAAGAGGTTTTCTTGAAGTTCACATTGAGAGCGGAAGGCGTGGCGTCTTCTCCGCATAATTTTGTGTTCCCGAAACCGTTCAAATCTATCAGGGGCTATAAGAAACCGAATGTTGAGGTAAGTAATATATTTAAAAAAGTTATGAAACACGATTTTGTTTAGTTGGTAGCTCTTAAAAGCTACTAATACTTGAGCTGGTAGCGATTTAAAAAGGCGGTCGAGTTGACGCGATCCTTAAAAATCTTACTAAATAAACGATTTTTTGATCAAGCCTTACACTACGCACACATAGAATGCATGCAGTAAATGTTGCTTACGTAGTCTTTGCCATCTAGCTATTTTAAAAAAAAACTGTCTGGAAGAAATCGCTTCTAAGCGATAGGACTGCCCTATTGTATATATTTTTTTTTATGTAATCCAGTTTTATTTTTAAGATGTGAAATAAATTATTTTTATTAATTCATTCATTCATGGTTGATCTTTAATTGATAGACTCAGAATCCAAGCACAATTCTGCATGTGTGCTGTAGAAGTGTACTATGAATGGGTTTTCACGGGATAATGGTAACGAAGTTCTGGGCCGTTTGTTTCCAACATGGAATAAAATATTTTCTATTTTCCAGTTTACTGTATCGCAATACCCACGCCAGGGGAAGGATGGCACAGAGTTTGACATTGACATCAACACAGACTCCATTGTACTATTCATCTGGTTCGAAACCTCCCTCGCTCACGGCTACTTTCAAGAAAACGGGTTAATCATAACGCAACCTACCTTCAGAACGAAATACGTGACAAAACTGGACTTGAATGCGCAGGATTTGCAGAAGACTATCAAGATTCAGTACTATGGGCAGTAGAACGTCACGCAAGTGTAAAATGTACTTATATAATTATTGATTCAATAGTGTTGAAAGGGGGTTAACATATTAACACGATCGTTCTCA
The DNA here is from genome assembly GCA_951394065.1 of Venusia cambrica. Taxonomy (NCBI): domain Eukaryota; kingdom Metazoa; phylum Arthropoda; class Insecta; order Lepidoptera; family Geometridae; genus Venusia; species Venusia cambrica. The sequence goes on from OX596042.1 coordinate 8,922,382, forward strand.
AATAAAAAGCTGGAAATGAATCTCTTTATGCCGGGGACCAGAGCCCCGTTTCTACTTAACCGTCGCAAATGGCCACTAGAATACCAAAAAGCACCTGCAGTGGCCATTCTGCTTCGATACCATTGTCATAGTAAAGCGATTGGTTTAGTAGAATAGAGTTGAGTCACTAAATAAATTAGACTGAGTTTCTCTCATAAGCAATTAAGTAGTTTTATTTGTGTTTCAGACTCATGGCTGCAACGTTTTAATCGAGTTTATAGATATATTGTAGCTTATATATAGCGTATTTGTACCGTTCGGTACAGTTACCCCCTTTTTTATTGTACGACTGGGAAGCACTTGGCCTTCATCTCACCTGGTTACAGGTTAAGATAAGGCCGAAGGTAGACGTACTTCACACGGAATCCTCAACAGTATACCATTACAATGTATAGCTACTTTAGAGGTATATTCATACTATTACCGATTTAAGTATCTGTTGTCAACTGTCATTTACCTGGCACATTATGGAATTTTCATACATTCCACCATGAAAATACTGTTTAAGTGATGTTAAAAATAAAACAAATAACTTGACATAAGCAAAATGTATTACAATTAAAATAAATAATGTGTTAGTACTTACATGTTAATTTGCGTGTAAAGATAAAACATAATAACTAACTGCATAAATATCGTAAATGAATTCAACAATATATCTTTGGACGAAATACATTCAACTGGTAAGGGCAATTATAGCAAAATGACCGAAGTTGGAAAACAAAATTTGATCTAACACTGACATTTAACCAACCTGTAGATTAATAGTTAAAATGTAATAACATTCAACTCGGAGATTTCTATACTTACATACAAAAGTACTAGCTTGAATAGCTACACTATAAAAATACAAAATAATACAAATATATTTTATAGACTCGTACCATGGAAGCATTATACAATTTTGGCATTAGAGAGAAGCATCAATTTAAATTATACTAAGCTCCTTGTGAGAATTACATTTTCATCTAGAGGTAAGTAAGTATATAATATGTGTATCAAATAACAATTATACATTTAAAACATTGGTGTTAGACATTTCACATCAGCTTTAGGTACTAGGTGATCCTATATAATTATCACAACTACAGAGTAACAAACTTCACAAGTTTTTAACGTAGCCGTACCTTCGATCATCATCATTATGACAGGACAGCCCACACAGGTCCACTGCTCAACATATGCCTCCCCCAATTGACGCCACAAATAACGATCCTGAGCCTGCTACATCCATCGACTCCCCACGACCACCACAATGTCGGCGGTTCATGGAGTGGAGTCTTCCCACACCCCGTTTCGCGTTTAATCGCGGTCGCCATGCAAGAATCTTTATTCCCCAGCGGTTATCCGTTCTGCGAGTTATGTCGCCTGCCCACTGCCACTTCAGCTTGCTAATTCTCAGTCAGTGACTTATCAAAGGGCTATGTCAGTGACTTTGGTTCTTCTATAAAAATGTGGCATTTATATGGGACATAATGGGCGTTTGCAAAACTTATTAATACGTATTATTAAATCAAGAATGAGAAGAATGCTTTTCGACGTTGCGGTCGGCACCCTGAATCTTTCCCCCAATCTTTTGCAGAAATTTATTTGTGCATTACACATTTACTACCTGTATTTTTAACATACATAATTTCAAGTTTCCTACTGAGCCTACATAATTTCAGACTGGTTATAATTATTCGTATAAATATTAAACTTCTTACACACAATCATTGTATCAATAAATTAAATCAACAAGATGACTCTTGTTAAGGCGACTAGACATTGAAATGCTTTTTAAAATCATTCTACGTTCTAATAAGGTCACTATTGAGTAATTTCAGAGTAACAGCTAGCAAGTTATACATTTCTAAGTTTTAAAAGCTTGAATCAACCAAGATATTGCGAAGCGCGCTTTAAAGTATGATGACGTCAATAGCATGGCCCATAATAAATTGAGTACTTGTTACCAAATGGCTATATTTCAACACTAGCAACATCTATCGAATGTAAAATTATGCTGATTTAAAATTTCGTCAATATGAGTACGAGGAGGACATTATTGGTATGCCTAGCAGATCGATAAGTGTCAAACGTTTTATTGCAAAAAAATTGACATCCATGATTTTAAGTCGAAGCAATTGCTTGCTATCAGTTATTCTGAGATAACTTATAACATGTTCAGTGAAGAGGGCGCTACTGATACTTAAAGCGCAGCTCTGTAGCAAGCAAAGTGCCTTAGTCTAGCATAAAAACTGTACTTCAGTAAGTTTTTACATCATGTGAGATTGACACCGATGATGGTTAGTTTCCATGCAAGAACATCACAGATAAGCACCGAGCCTGTAAAGAGACATCCACAGATTATAAAGATTCTGATTATTATGGCAACATTTAAGAGAGGAAACAGCTTTTTAACCATAGTTTCACACCGATGCAACGATCGGTGGATCGGATGCGGTACGATACGATGCATCTCTATAAATTACAATATAGGCAAGACTTATTTTTATTGAACGACATACGATACGACGTACGTTATTGTACAACAAACTACGTTAGTATTCGGATATCTGTAGCAAGACGCAACAATGGCTAATCAAATATGGCCACGCAGCTCAGTGAGTAGAGTAGCTCTGCTTTATAAGTTATAGAGCTATACAGTGTGGGTTCGATTTCCATCCAGGATTAACATTTGTTTGACTTGTTTTTTGTATCACATGTATTAACAAAAAGACGAATCTAGGTATGCGAGTATTTATATTATCTATAAACTAGTTCCCATATTACAAGATTAACTTAGTTTGGGGCTAGATGGTGTTCAGTAAATGTCAAGAAATATTTATTTATCGTACCGCATCAATATAGCATCCCGCTGCGTCAGTGTGAAAACGGTGTGAACATAGAAAGCTAATGCAGTTGGTGAAATGGGACTAACTGAAGCTTACTCTTACTGTTAATAATGAGATTTTTCTGGAGATGCTCCATCGTACACCTCATTCATTCCAAGCTTCGAGGTCACAAGCTGACCCATCGTAAATAACAGGGTCATAGCACTTTACGTCAACTCTTCGTCAAACTAGTTGAAAGAAAAAAACTGACAGACAGCTAAATTTTTAACTGCATGATTTTTCGAAAATACGGCCATATTTAGTATTCTTTATATTTCTAAAATCGGCATGTTAACCTTTAATTTGATAACCATATTGTAGTAATAAAACATTTCTTTATCCTACTTTTAATTTATGATTCGCACCACCCATTCATATGCCCTATTCCACTAAGTTCAACTCAAATTTCAACTCGTTGAACTAAATGGTTTATTTTTCCCAATTATTTCAACTATGTAACTTTTTTTGTGAAAGTGAAGTAAAAGGAATATTTTTATCAAGTAAGTTCAATTGAAACAAAATATTGTTAAATTGTGTATATGTATGTGTGTCTGTTCGGCCACCAAATTTGGAATTTAGACATAGCATTCATGTCACTACCTCAATTCATGCAAATGAGACCGCACACCGAATCCATAGTGCGACTTAGAAGATGCCAATGAAATATATATACATAAATACATACTCTCGTATACACATAAACATCCTTTTGAGGCAGTCGGGTATAGAGGTAATTAAAAGAAGACGAATTTGAGATTCATATGTACATTTGGAGCTTTCATAAAGTAGTGGACGATGACGTGTGGTCCAAATCACATATTGGACACGTGGCGTGCGCTTTGTAAAATGATCTGAACTTACACATTTTCAGCAAATTATTACGTATGTGAGGAGTAGTTGAGGTGTGCTCTGACCTTTGATTCACAATATATAGTATGAACATATAAATAGGAACCTACACAAATACATGCTTTCTTATATTTATTTCAGAAAGTCAGAAATCATGCAAGGGATAGCAGGCTTTCATGCATTTTTCAGTCATGCACATTAGTGTTATTTATGGCACATTTACTTACAACTGCAGCGAGAATCTTTATTCAACACAAACACAGATAATAGGTACATAACACCGAAGTATCCAAATATGTATTTTTCTGCAACGAATTTTTAGACTATAATGTGTTTGAGTAACAACGAAAATGTGAAAACTAGACAAAGCAGTGCTTGATAGAACGCGTCATTACAATAACAGTGTCTATATTTTATATAATAACTATGTAATACATTAAATGTAAGAAACCTATAAATAATAACGTATTATTACCTTACAGTTACAAACATCCGAATAATGACCTAAATATAAAAAAAAACATCAATAATAGTTAATTGTTCACCGTCGGGAGGAAGTGACCGATTTCCAACGAGGGTGTAGTTTCATTATCTTTATACACACAAGTTGGGAATAGCACTTCCCCCCGAGGATCATAGTGCTTTGTACTATACCTACGAGGAATATAAAATACAAATACAATTATTGTTTACTATATTATTATACTATTAAAATTGTTACAGTCATTCAAACTTTTTACTCGTTTTTTAAATTTAAGTTCAGAAAAAGCAAGTTGCCAGTATCATTTTGCAGAATTTATGATAAACATTTTTAATTTTTGGCTTTATTTAAGGTTTTATACTGATATGAACCGAAATAAAAAAAAACAGCACTTTTTTCACTTTTTCTGCTCGCTCAGCGAACAATGGATTTCCGTTCACTTTGCCCGTCCACATAACAGTAATACAGTAATCAAGTACATTCTGCCTTATTAAAAAGAAATAAGGAACGTCCGAGCAGGTATAGTATAAAGATATTTTTCTACATGCTAGATTCTCAGAGTAATGTCAAAAGGAGTGAGAATCATATTATGCAACATGCGTTATAGGACTCACTGTACTGAGATTTAAAAAAAAACTTCATACACACAGTTACACACCTGATTGTAAGCGATATCAAGCTAACATAATACTTATTAGATTATTCTTCACAATAAAGGGGTATTATGTACCTCTATTGCAGTCACTGATTGAATGAAGGCAGCTATCTGAACATTTATTTTTTCAACAAAAATGTAGGAAAGGAAGCCGCCATTTTTGTCGGTTTCACTGATACTATACATTAGGTCCTTAATCACACTGTACAACCACCCAAAACAAAAACTCAAAAACAAAACTTGTGTAATGCAGAAACTTGGAAAATACACAAAGAATAAGCAACCTAAAAATGGTTCAAATTGAAAACACTCAAAAAAACCTTAAATTGAATAATGTCATATGGAGAGAGTTTGTGGTAATTTTGTCTTCCTCTCATTATTTTAATTCGTTGAGTGAAGTGGCGATCTACCGATGACGTTTTCACCGGTGCAATACCACAAGCAACAACCTGAAACATTTACCTGACTCGCGAATGCAAGGCCGCCCGTTCCTCGGACGGCGTGTCGCGTAGGAAGGTGGAGGAGAGGTTGAGAACAACCATGATGCAGCAGAGCAACAGTGGCCCGAGGATTGCTCCTTCCGGGCCGAGGTAGAAAATGCCGCCGGCTATGGCCAGGCCGGTCACGTACGGGTGTCCGCCGCTGGTATAAATAAATATTACAGGACGTTAATTTCACACAGCGCCATCTAGCCCCAAACTAAGCATAGCTTGTAATATGGGAACAAGATTACGGATACAATACTTAAATACGGTATTTTTTTGTAAATACATACATATCATACAATACAACACCCAAACACAGAACAAACATCTATATTCATCACACAAATGTTTGTCCTGGGTGGGAATCGAACCCACAACCTACAGCGCAGAAGGCAGAGTTACTGCTAACTGAGCTATGAGGCGTGTTATGTATAACAACAAATATTAACCCAAGGTATGTCATTGTGAGTGTCCGAAGAGCGGGAAGAAATCTGCATATTGCATATTGATGTTGTTTTATTTTACTGTATTAAGAGGAAGCGCTTTGCCTTCGTCTCTCCTAGGGCGGTGACCACGACCTTGATATTACTTTCCTTTTGTCACTATTGTCCAGTGTAGAAAAAAACGAGACAAAAGTAATGTAAAATCTAAACGAGAATGCTTACAGAGGTTGTGATTACGCCCCTTGGTTTCAAGTTATTAAGATGTGCAAACATTCGATCATTTACCGGTCAATCGCATATTAACCGCACTTAGGACATTTACAGTAACAGATGGATGGAGCTCGGGACCTTTGGGTCTGTTGTCTCGGTGGGATTGGTAAGTGGTGTGTCGAGAGGCATGGTGCGTAAGGCAGCCACACAACTTTCTTGCCACCTTGAGACTTATATTACAAGCCTCCTTCCCTCGCTATTTGCCAATACCATTAGTCGAGTGTGTGGTAGTAGTGTTATATAATAATTACTTTTTAGATATATATTTTTGCATGCAACATAAATAAATTAAGGAAGTGTTTATATACTGCCTACTTTGTCAAGTAGACCTTAGTAATTACCATAGTTAAATTTGAATAATGATTTAATATTTCGTTGAAGTACTTCATATTAGTAAGCCTATTTGCCTATTGGCATTTTGTAGTACTCGTGAGTCTAAACTACTTTACACTTACACACTTTACACTTTATTTTACCATGGCTAATTTATGTTTATTTTTCTTGCTGTTTAATTGAGGAGCCTTACGCTACCTAGACCTATTTCATGTTTAGATGTCTAGCTCTTCTAGTGGCATGTTCTTTTTTTTTTTGCATAAACCTTAATTTGTGGATAGCGCATTGATCTACATTAAGAATATCGCTAACTTTAATATTATTTCAAGTATTTATACATATAATAATTTAATGTAGTCGTTTGTTATTCCCTAAATAAATAAATGTGTATGTAGCAATGGGTACTCACTCCTTGATCTCCGCATACACGGCCGCGTCGAGGAAGGCAATGGGCGCTGCCTGCGCTATGGGCAGCATAATGGCGGCCATCGGCCTGCCTTGGAGCCACACGTCCAACGCCGCCGGGAGACCCGCCAGGTACGGGCCAAGAAACGGAGCCGCGCCTAGCACTGCTGCTAGTACTACAAATAAATAAATAAATATTACAGGACATTATTTTTTAACAGCGCCATCTAGCCCCAAACTAAGCATAGCTTGTAATATGGGAACTAGATTACGGATAGAATACTTAAATACTTTCGTAAATACATACGTACTATATGATACAACACCCAAACACAGAACAAACATCTGAATTCATCACACAAATGTTTGTCCTGGGTGGGAATCGAACCCACAGCCTACAAGCACTACTACGCAGAAGGCAGAGTTACCAACTGAGCTATGAGTGTTGTATTTATTATTTAAATAACGAGGCTAAAGTAAAATTATGCTTACAAAATTCATCAGTTACATATTTACCATTTTTCTCTCTTATGAGCTTGGACCCGCATTAGTACCGGAATAACTATAATTCTTATTTGATAAAAGTGAAAAATGTTTTGCACAGACGTCGTGCATTGGATATGGATAGTATTGCCTGCTATCCTGATACCCGTGGGCTGATAATAACACATAAACTGTAACATAGCACAATCATGATAACTCATAACTGCGCGAAGCGAGCTGCCCACCTGATGTAAAGTTCAACTGCTATCTACAACAAGGCTGTTAATAACAGTACATTGCTAAATAAAGACCTACGAGACCTGTCCGTGGTGAAATTATGCTCTTATTAACCTTATTATCTCTTTGACCACTGGCACATTGTAAATAATCATACTACGTACTTTTTAATCTTGATTATTTTAGTCACAATCTCTACTTTATTTAAGTGAGTGTGACTGCATTGTCGGTTCGGGGTTTTTTTTTAAAAAGTATTTACTGCAATATAATAAGAGTCAATGAAACAATAAAATATCAAAACAGATAAGGTTTACTAACAAATATATATGAATAAACAATTAAAAGCTTTAATTTTTATTTTTCGTACTCTCATTCGGCCTGGGAGGTCTTAGTTGCGCGTACACATATTTGTAGAAATCCAGTGCTTTTTGTCGATCGTATGCGACGTTGTTTCTACAATGTGGTCCAACACAACGGTTGATATACTCCTCTGTAGGCGATTTAGTTTCACCGGTGGAGTTTTTATTGGACCTTCCGGTGCTTCTCAAGGTTTCAACGAAGTCTCTAGACGAGTCGAACTTGACTTTGATGATAGTTCTGTTGGAAATGCTCAAGCTCAGGTTGAGTAAGTCATCTTTGTTGATCGCCGTCATAGCCGCCACGCCGCCGTTGCTGCTCGGCACATTCGCTTGACGGATCAGATAGAAAGTCGGAGCCGGCTCGGTCACGTCTTCATTCGAGGTAACCGCGACGCTAGCATGTCTGTCGTTGTAAAGCATGCACATAAGTTGCTGGTCTAGGTTTTCCCTGCACACATCACTTTCCAATAACAGTTTCAGAACATCAACAGGAAGTAAACAGGGCGCTGATAAACAAGTGTTATTATTCGCTGTGTCCATTATGATATTGTTCAGCTCATTCGCGTTATTCAGGAAAGCTATGTTCCGACATCTGCAGTCGATTTTATTATTAGCATACGTCACCGCCGCCCCGGCGGATTTGCAGCTCGCGTAGTCGAAAGTCAACGAATGCGTTTCGACATTTACGACGTTATTGTTAGAGAAATTGAACTGCTTTTTGGTTGCCCGCTTCCTGGCGCATTTGACGTTGTTCATTGCGTTTGCTTTGAGCGTATTGATGTCGTTTCTCTGAATGTTAGTATTAACAGATTTTAGTGCTAGCCCATTAGCGTAAATCTGTTTGAATCTGTTTCCTGTTACTAGTAAATTATCCGTTGTTATGTTTACGGCGTTAGACATTACATCGCCGAAGCTGTTTCTGGTTAGCTGCACTGAAGAGGCTAGTACAGTAATTCCTTTGACTTCAATGTTTTCAATTGTACTGTCGGTAACTTTAAAGACGGCACTTCCACTGTTCATGATGGCTTCAATACCCAGTGTTTGGATGCTCGCTATCGTCACATTTTCGAATTCTATGCTTGATACATCAGTAATATTTTGAATGGCTCTTGTTTTTATCACGTTGATCTTGCTGTTCGTTATTCGTATTTTTCTAAGAGGCATCGTCCCCAAACACTTTCTTTCTGTGTTAGTGCTCGGAGATTTGAATATCTTTCGCGGTAGAGCCACGATCTCGTTAACATTTTCCACAGTAAACTCAGAAGGAGTTTGCAGTGAGTTTGTTGAAGTAATGAATTCAAGTCTATCGGAGTGTTTGATGGTAAACGATTGCAGTTGCGAGTTTTTCTGCAAAACGGGGCAGTCGAGTATCACTTTCAAGTCTTTGCATTTTTGGACAGTGAGACTTGTTATATAATCTGTGTAGTAATCATTAAGGTGTATGACGTGATCCTAAAACAAGCCAACGATACAGATTAAAAATCAATTAATGAATACAATGTTTCAGTCTTCATTACTAGTTACCTATTTTCGATACACAAGTAGGTACTTACATAATTACCGAGAGCCGAGCACGTGTAAACAATCTTATTGGGTACATTATCAGTGCACGACCATTCTGGGTGCTGGCAGTTAGTAAAATTGATCCTGACGCCAACAGTTGATCCAAGAATCAGCGAGAAAACCAAACATAGCCGATTCATTTCACAAATTTAAATGAGTAAGTTCAGCGAGCGACCGATGGTACTGTCACATCGTTTGCGAGTGACCACCCCGGGCATCTAGAGTTCATTTGCGTTAAAAAAACCCAGAGATGGGTTATTGGAATCGAGCAGTTATCTTGCAACAGAAAAATATTTGAGTCTGTATACGATAACACGAACTATCCAATCATCTGAATAGACTTACTCATACAGACGCCTGCTTATAGATTTGCCGTGGCGGTCGCGATTTAAGAAACAACTCCTCCGACTCAACCAATATGTCGTAAAAGTCGAATACGGGATCTCATCAGAAGTGGGCAGCAGCTTCCTTCTGTATATTATGTTTTTTTTATTTTATTTTATTGTACGACGGGGAAGCGCTTGGCCTTCATCTCATCTGGTAACAAGTTGATATAAGGCCGAAGGTGGAGGAAACTGAGAAACTGGCTATCATACTTCGAAATGCCGGAACACATTTTTTTTATGAACTGTTATTATGTACACATTTAATGCGATCACCAATCCGCCTGCCAAGCTTGGTGATTATAGCAAAAACCCTCCAGCGTTGGAGAGGCTCTGTCCAGCAGTGGACACTAATGGGCTGTTGATGTGATAATATGTGATGACAGACGAATGCATCGGCGCACCGCCTAAGCCTGACTTGGATGTAAAGGCAAAAGCTACATACATGGAAATTTTGTTAGGCGTTACCGGCTATATTTTGATTGAAATAAAAACTGCATTTATTAAAATCCAAAGTCTCATTTTTTATTTTTTATTATTGTACCTTTTATCTTACAACAACCAAATATTGTAAAATAACTATGGGTCAAATTTCAACCAGGAAACAAATTAATATTTAAATTTTAATATTGATATATGATAAAACAAGTATATTAATTCTGAAAGCAAGTGAATGAACAAAAACTGGGTTCAATTTTATAAGTCATACAAACGACCCGAGTTGACCTTTCGGAAACGAATGAATGAGATAAAGTAACGAGCATCAGCTATCAGTATGTCTGGATTTGATATCGAGCACATTTTGTCTCGTATCAAGTACCAATGATATATTTTTTTGCACGATTTAAAATTTGACGTAAGGCAGAATCGAAGCCAAATTCGGGACATCTATAAAACCTCAAACTAAGCGTAACTTGCAATATGGAAACTAGATTACTGATAGAAGATACTTCTATACTTTTTAAATTAAAAACATATACATATAAAATAAACAAACATCCTTTCATATATTTCTGTTATTGTTTATTGGTTTGCCAAGCGTTTGACCACCATCTCACTTGAAATAGAAGTAAAATATGGCCTAAGATGGAGCACGCTTGTGTAAAAGGAACCATTTTAATTCACCCTAGACTTGAAGACTCCAAGATTGTACTGGTGCGGAAAAACAGACGAGGTCAAAGAGTACCATGTTTAAACCGCCTAGCGCCTCTGTGGTCTAGTGTTTCACCCACAGGTGTCGGACCCAGAGGTCCCGGGTTCGATCCCCAGGGAGAGAACAATATTGTGATTGGTTTGGTTGGTGGTAGGACTTTGTTTCAGTCCACCTGGCTAGTTACCACCATTTTACCCAATAATGTTGCCATAACAACAGTACTTACATTGTTGTGTTCCAGCATTGATCCTCAACATACTGCGGAACTGGCCATCTTACATAGCCAGTTCAGACCTCAGTATGTTGAGGATTCCGGGTGAAGTGCGCTTCCACTTTCAGCCTTATCATAACTTGAAAAATCAGCTGAGATAAAGGCCAAGTAGCTTTCCGTAGTACAAAAAAATAGATGTTGGAGTACATTATCAAATGATGAATAATTTTATATATTTTATTTTTAATTTATCAATCCGCCAGCTAAGTGATAACAGCTGTACCATGATGAAGTCTTATGTCTAATAGCGCACGGTTACTGTCGATATGAGGTCTTCAGTATAGCTATTCTCAAACATTCAGGGAGCCTTATCGGATCCAATTCGGGAAATTCCGATGGAGATTTCGGAAACGCTATTCTAAATTCCGAAATCTAAAAATGTTGACATTAGTATTCGATACTTCCTCGGAAGATAGTTTGTAATTGGGATTGTTAAACTGTCAGCTACACAACGGTTTTATACAGATGTTGTTTGCAGAACAATTATTATTAATAGTCTTTTTTAAACTTTCGCGAATAGAACACATAATTTTAATTCGAGAAACGGGTATTTATCGCGTATTTTACCTCTATATTTATCCCGACGTTTCGGCAGGGTTGCACCAGCCGTGGTCGCGGGCAGACTGGAACTTTGGAGCCACCGTCGAGAAAATATAGAATATAAATAAATATAGAGGTAAAATACGCGATAAATACCCGTTTCTCGAATTAAAATTATTATTAAGTTAATTGTTACGGTGAGTTTCATGTTTCGTATCAAGCAAGAACTGTGTCGACTCACCTGATGGCAGATAAACAACTTTAGCGCCGAATAAGTTGTGGACCAGCCACGTCCATAGCCCGTAAAACAGCGCCATTTTGAACGAAGCTCTGAACACCTAATATAAGATAATTGTATGCTTTCATAGTCTATATTTAAAAAGCAAAGTACCTAAGTCTTTATTTAATTAGTAAAGTAACTCATTAAGCTTGGTGATTAGGCAAGACAAAAATGAATGTTTTGGGGAAGACTCGTGGACTTTATGAACTGATTAATAAATAATAATAAATATTACAGGACATTCATTTCACACAGCGCCATCTAGCCCCAAACTTAGCATAGCTTGTAATATGGGAACTAGATTACGGATAGAATACTTGTTTTTTTTGTATATACACACTAATCATACAATACAACACCCAAACACAGAACAAACATCTATATTCATCACACAAATGTTTGTCCCGGGTGGGAATCGAACCCACAACCTACAAAGCAGAAGGCAGAGCTACTAACAACTGAGCTGTGAGGCTTGTTTATAGTCTATTTTTTATAGTATAAACAGTAAAATACTAAAAATAATACAGCTGACCGAATAAAAAAAAATAAAAAAATTACCTGATTGATAGCAACAGAGAGCGCTATCCCAAGCTTTGGTCCGAAGTTGGGTTGGATTTGGGTGATGACCTCCACGGGTTTGTAGAGTGCATTGCTGGATGCCAGCAGGTAGAAAAGTGTCGTGAAAAACACAACCTGAGGAACAACGAATGGTGAATTACAATAATTTACAAATCTATACAATAAACCGCTTTAATAATAAAAAAAAATGGGCTTGGTAAAAATCTGTCACAGTCATATTACATATTTTTTTAGTCATTTGCTTAGGTCACATCCACAAAGAACATGACCAACGCGGTAATGCACTGCGCCCGTTAACTTGAGATGATAGATTGATAGATGAGGTGTAAGAAAATATATAAGTACTGTACTTGTAACAAAAAAAAAAATCAAAATGTTTGCCCTTTTCCCTTGGCCGATATTGTTAAAGGCGACTAGGGGTTTAAACCAGGAGATGTGCAGCTGTATGTACTTGAGTTCCTCAACTTAATCATGAATCCACAAGCGAATTTTTTTTTTTTTATATAACTTATAAAAGTTATTTAAAAAAAATAAAAGCCTCCGACTTCACTAAAAACTTAAAAACATGAAAATCATTCTTGCAAAGCCAAACAACAGGATCGATGTCGTTATGTAATCTCATCACATACAAATAGGCACCGCCTTTCAAAATATATGAATTATTAATTATATTATTTCAGTGAAGTTTAAGCTTCTAGCTTATAGCAGAAGCTTATTTTGCTCTTTTTAGGTACCTATTTTAATTTAAACACGATTTGATCACTTGTAATTGTCACGATTTACCACCAAGAAGTTTTCTGTAGATACTCAATCAAATAGAAACAATCCTGCAAATCGGACTACAATTGGCGGAGATATTATGCTGACATTTGCTGGTGTCCTAAGATCCTCAGATTTTCACCAAATTAAATTGGGACCAACAAGTGATTTAATTTATACACGATTTTATAACTTATACCAGTCACAATTTACCAACAATAATCTTTGGTGTCCGGTCGGTATCGAACCCATGACAAACAAATTTAATGGAAACCACCTTTTATCTGTAGGTACCCAATCAAACGAATTGAGAACCTCCTCCTTTCTTGGAAAGTGTCGGTTAAAAAGATAAGGATATTTTATCCCCGAAATTACATGCTCAATTAGACTTGGCAACTATAAATAATATACCTACCATGAATTTTGCCATGGTAAAGAACAAACGTTAATTTTCATCCGGGTCAGTGAGGGCAACACGTAGAAGTTAATAAATAAACCGGCAAAGTTCGGACAAACACAGCGAGGGTACCGACCTACATGAAGGATTAAAAAAAAAGCCCTTCAAGTTGTATTATTTGTTGTTATAGCGGCTAATAGTAACTGGGTTGGCACCCTTAGGGTACGAAACCCTCTTAGAGTGAAATACATTATACAAAAGGCATTCTTACCAGGTTAATAATAAAGTTGATTATCGCTCCACCACCGCACAGCAGTAACGAAGTGAAAGCGCCGACGGAACCAGCGAGCAACGATACGTTACTGGCTAGAGGCGCCCAGATGCCCGACGCTATGGCGCTTAGTGTTCCCAGGTTCTCTTGCACCCAGTTTACTATTCCTGAGTAGTCAAATAGACCTGCAAACCAACAAAAAAGTTTCAAAAATTGCTTTAAAAAGCTAATATAGTAAAGCGATGTTAAAACATTCATAAGTGCCATGTTATCTCATGTTTTTGTAGATCTATCTTTACTAATAGAGTAAACAAAAAAAACAAATCAAACAGTTTTTTAAGAGAGGTTTATGATATGTGATTTTATGTACATGTGTATACTTACATAAAAATGTGTCGTTTATACTTCTTTAAAAAAAATAAATTAAATAAAACGGTAACGGGTCAAAATCTATACAATAAATTGAAAATTTCAATTGGATGAAACACTTATATTATCGATACAGGAACAATAGTTTTTGAATTTTTTGTCAGTATAGCTTGAATAATCACGCTGAAATTATTGGATGTAGTTGAATGAAACTTTGTTTATCCCATTGCAGCACTACAGGGTTTCATATTTATTTATAACAAATTGAATACATGACGGATTGACTTGAACAATGTTATAAATACCAAGGATAGTAGATTATGAAAAACTTGTTTAACGAGCTTATGATCCAGCTTGACCATTTCTGTTTCCGACAGCGCAGCTCTATCAGGATTGCTCTGTATTGACCGTGAGGCAACTTTTTGTACTACATATCATCCTCAAGAAACATGCAGAAACTTTTTTTTATACTTATAGCTAAGCTGTGGATCTTGATTCTTGCAAAGGCAAGTATTGAGGTGTATGATGGGCCTTGCTTTCCCAGAAGATGTCTATTTCTAGACTATTCAGGTGGCAGACTGGCATACGGCCCACCTCATGGAAAGTTACCGTCGTCGATGGATGCTCACAGCGCCAGAACCATCACTTCTGTTCTTCTTTTTATTTAAACTCCACACTGTAGCGTCAACGAAAACAACGGTAGTAAGACCATTCCACAATTTTATGGTTCGCGGGAGAAAGGATCTTAAACATTAGGGTCGTAAGAGTCCAAATAGCCCATATTCAAAATAAACGAATTGTTTTTTTTAACAGTGAATATGGGCTATTTGGTCCATGCTTTTTATTTTGGATACAAACTAGCATTCAAATGTCATCTGGAACACATCTTGCTCATAGCATGCCTAAGGGGCCACATGGGCGACAATTGTCCCACATTTTAATATTGATTATCCCTGTGTAAACAGAATTAAAAATTGTAATGGGCGCTTTTGTGCTGTTCTTTGGGCGTTTTTTCATAACGCTCACACTCCGTATTCCACAGAACTCTAAAGCAACTATATATTGAGGTGTGTAAAACCAATATTCAATTGCGAGGCATGTCACCCACGTGGAAGGGCGACAGTAGTGATTTTTTACACGAAGAAACTTTTTTATTTTTTTTAATGTCCTGTAATAATTATGCCCTTTCGACAATCGTATCTTCGAGTCGAGAAACTCTCTCTGTAAATGGCCCTTGAAACTAGGATAAAGCTTTTTACAAACCGGATGCATCACACATCTACTAGTACTTTCTGGCGCCCTTAGGCGTCTAAAACGCGAAACTCCGCAAATCACACGCACTCATCAAAATCACCCAAGAAATTTCATCTCACTGATCAAACTCTGTTTTATAGTGTTGATGTTATCCCAAAAAGCAGTTGGAAAGCTGTATAGTTGGTGAATCTGAGTTTGGAATGGACCCTCGAACTCTATAAACAAGAAAATAAATGTTTACAAGTACCTATTTGATACAGCGATATCAAAGATATGTTTTTTTTTCTGTTTAACTTTGGTGAGAGACGTCAATCGACGCAAAAGCCAAATCACACGTTTTAGAGACTTGCATTTTTCAGCGAACATTATTTTTGTAGTGCAAGGCGCTGAGTGAATGTTCCGGAATGGCGGAAACGAAGTACGGGGTGTTAAGTCCGTTTCTTTTGTAACTGATACAGTTCCCGTTCGGTTAGCTATTCGCGAGAGGCGCTGTACTAGCTTTGATACATGATCTTTTTGGTAGACGGTCACACGGTCCTATCCAGAAGTAGATCCTCAACTCACCGGGTGTGTTAGACACGTTGCTGACAAAGTTTTCCCACGAGTCTTGCACCGCATTGCCGTCGACCTGTGGCCCGACTTGCGACGCGAAGTGACCCGACACCCAGCTCTGGTACACACGGTCCCATATTTCCAGGATTTGCTCTTCTACCTTCGCTATCTTAACTGGATCGCCTTCTTTGAGTATACTTTTTACCTGAAGGAGATATTTTTTGTGATAAAGCTATCCGCATATAAACATATGGCGTGTGAATGAATACAACACTGATGGAACTGTAAAAGTCTACCTGGCTAACGACTACCCTCCTGTCAAAGTCCGGCTTCAAAAGGGTTGCAGAGTTCCATCGGCTCCATCGTATAACTCATCCCTGCTCTAGCCTAGAGCTAGACAAGACTTTCAAGGTCATGAGAAAATAAGAAAATTAGTCTCAGGCAAATCATATTAGCTATGCTTGGCGTTTCTCTGAGAACCAAGGTGATCGACATAGCTCAAAGAGTTAGCAGGCTGAAGTGGAAGTGAGCTGGCCATATTTGTCGAAGGACCGATAATCGGTGGGGTCAACGAGTCCTGCAGTGGAGACCACGTCACACAAGCGTAGTGTAGGACGTCCTCCGGCTAGATGGAGCGACGACCTCCGTACAGTGGCGGGCAGAGTGAACGAGAAAGCCTAGATCGGGCTCAGTGGCGCACCTTGGGGGAGACCTACGTCCAGCAGTGGACTGCGATAGGTTGATGGTGATGATGAAATCATATTAGATATGACACTAGAAGATAGGAACCATCGTCTATCTGATTAATTATGAACGAAATTGCGATCGTAAATCCACATAAGAATCGTCGGGGGGCCATTATACTTTTTCGAGGCCTTTGTCCTGTATTGAACTTTTTCGGGCTACGATGACGATGGCGATCGTTTTTGGCACTTACTACATTATCAACCTGGCATATCCAATGGCAAGCAGGAATAAAAAGAAACTCACATTTAAAGCTCGTACTACAGGTAGATACTAAACGAAACAGGTACAGGAGATAACTTGACAACAACATTTTTATTGTTTTTTACCACTAAACTTTTAAAAATATTTAGGTACTCTGCTTAGTTTCAAGGTAGCTTATAGACGTTTAACACTCAAGAAGGCCCAGTACAAACTTAGTTTCACGTTCAATTCAAAATGGCACGTTCAATTTAATGAAATTTTGGAGTAAAGCATCACAAACAGATGATATCGATACCATTATCGTATCGATCATCTGTGTTTTGAATTGCACGTGACATTACGAAATGATCGCTAGTTTGTATCGAAGAACGATCTACCGGGTTATCTGAAGTTATTTGATTCATTCATTCATTAATTATTTTGAATACGAATATTTACGCGAATAATTCATTTCCGTATATATTCACAGCTAAAATGTAACTCACGAAGTGTTACTAACTGTATTTAAAAGCGCTTTATTTTGTATTTTTAAATTGTGAAATTAACTAAGCAACAACAAACAGCTTTTAGCTTGAATCAGGTACACACCCCGGTAGAGATCCCCTCGCGGCCGTACGTGTAAGCGTTGTCGATCAGAGAGTCCAGCTTCTCTTCCCAGCCGTCGGGCAGGTACGCGTGCAACTCACTGTTCTGTACGTAAGTGCTGTTTAGAAGACTGCCGCTCAGCTGGACTACCACTATCGCTTCTGAGTATATCTGGAAAATAGGACGAAAACGAACTAACTCCAGCTGATCGCGACATGACATTTTCACTGTATTTTTTTTATGATACGACGGGGCGGACTTGGCCTTCAACTCAACTGATTTTTCAAGTTATGATAAGGCCGAAGGTGAAACTGAAAGTGAAGTATTGGTAATTAATGAAACTCGTTGCCCTCGTCTGTTTTAGTTTTCAATCCTACCACGAGACCTCTTGAAGCGTTCTTGTTTTGATATTACTTTGTTTTTGTCACTATCTGTTCAGTGTAGAAAAAACGAGACTAAAGTAATGTAATATCAAAACGAGAATGCTTTTAAGACAAGTCAAGACTTTCAAGTGAGCTGGTGGATAAACGATTTGCCAATAAAAAAATAAATAAACGTGATACTATATAAAGTTGTATTATAAATTCGAAAGAAACAACACTGTACATTTGTTTATTGCCTTTTGAAAACTAAACGACTGAATGGATCTAGATGAAATTTGGCACAGATAAAGATTGTATCCACGGGACAAACGTAGGCTATATAACCAAGCTTTCACCTTTTTGTCGCGACGACGCAACGGAAGCCTGATTTTTTTTTAAACCATTAGTAGACGTGACAAGCAAGTAGTCCACCTGATGGAAAGTGTTGTGTGTTTTGTCTGTCATCTCTTGCCTATAACAATGCCTACTTATAATAATTACTACGTAGGTCACATCCTCAATGTGTTTTGGCAAATTTTGGTAGGATAGCTAGTTTGTTGAGGATTCCGGGTGAAGTGCGCCTTCACATTCAGCCTTATCTTAACTTGTAACCAGGTGAGATGAAGGCCAAGCGCTTCTCCGTCCTACAATAATTACAAAAAAACTCTACTACATATATTTGGGTACCTAGCATACATAATACAGTACACTATAGTATACATAGTACAGTAATTATTTGCCAGCTTACCTGAATACAGATGAATATGATAGCCACAGTGAGGAACGAGATGAGGCCGATGATCACGAAGCAGCTGGACACGGTATCCACGGACGCATGTGCCATGTCAGTGAGGCTGTTGTTGCAAATCGTCACCAGCTTCCCGATGCCTCGGATGTGCGCTGGTACTAACGCGGCTTCTCTGGAAAATATTACAAGGTATAAGCTTCTGAAATGTTAAATAGAATATCATATGAATAATTGTTGGCTACAAAATAAATAATTATAAAAAAAAAGATCTTATAAGCTTAATGTTTTCGACCTCCTAGTTAACAAACATCTGTGTGATGAATATAGATGTTTGTTCTGTGTTTGGGTGTTGTATCATATAGTAGGTATGTATTTACAAAAGTATTTAAGTATTCTATCCGTTATCTAGTTCCCATATTACAAGCTAGGCTTAGTTTAGGGCTAGATGGCGCTGTGTGAAATTAACGTCCTGTAATATTTAGTTAGGTCCACTCAATCGTTCTCATCCTTGGTTTCGTGATCAAGAGCTGACAAAATGGCCTCGCCTCAGTTGTTCTGCCTTAGCTTGAAAGTTTGATTCTCAATAAAAAAAAAATGTAGCAGTCAAATCACAATGGAGGCTCATTTTGTTTTGCTTTTGTGGATTTCGGGTGAAGTGCGGTTCCACCTTCTGCCTTATTATAACCTGAAAATTAGGTGAGATGAAGACCAAGCACATCCCCGTAGTACAATAAAAAAAAAAACAATCAAATAAATTGTCTCTTGCTAGCCTCTCACTGGTAAGCGCTGATGAGTAGATCTTAGGCATAGGACAGGTTAAGATTACTATTTGTGGCGTCGTTTGTGGGCTTATGTTCAGAAGTGGGGGTAAATGGCCGGAAATGTGGAAAATATGCTTAGATAGTCTTATATATTAGCGGACATGCTTATCTTACCTATTATTCCACCAGCATTTGATTTTCCCCATAACATTATTGTATTGATTCTCAAAGAAGAGCCAAACACCGAAATAATCCAGAATTATCTTCAGTCCATGAATAGCTAAGAAGAATAGCATGACCGGCAACAACCAAATATGCTTCCACACAAGCATGCAAAGACAACTAAAGAACAACAACTTGAAATATAAAGCTGTTTCTTCATCATTGTCAAAAGTATTCTTCATGTAATTTTCGTCTAAGGACCTTTGCTTAAGTGTTGCCAGAAACCTGTTATCGGATTTCACTTTCCCTAAGGGCAGAGCGGACATTGTTCTGTTTTTGAACATAATTTTGGCTTGTCTGGGCGAATGATTGTCCGTCCAACTTTCCCGTTTCAAGGAGTCGGGAGTGTCTGGTGATGGGGTCTGTGGTAACTCTTTGTCTGGAGATATATCTTGTTCTGTGTCTGTGGTGTCGGATTGTGATATCGCAGGTTTCTGCTCGGGGTTCTCTTTGTGAGTGCTGTTAATAGCTTTGAGCATGGCTAGGGCTAATGTGGCTTCGGGATCTGAAAAAATATCATACCTAATGATTAAACGAATTACTTTTTGTTGTAATATAATGAAAAATCACTACAGGGATTTTTTTGTTTTTGTGTTTATAATTACAACTCTGTCAATTATTTATGAGGAACTGGCTATCTTACCTTTTAAGTGCCGGAACACAACAAATTTAGTATTGTTTTTAGAGCGACAGTATTAAATAAGATGGTGGTAGCTAACCAGGCGGGCTTAAACAAAGTCCTATCATCAACCAAACCAAGCACAAGCAGTCAAGCAGTGATTGTACTTGGCTCTATTGGTTGAGATCTCTGCTTGCGTGGATTGCTTTCTGGATTATTTACCGTATACTATATCATAAAAATGCAGGTATTTTTGGTGACTAATATTATTAGATAGGATACTGACCCGTCTGCAATAACTTCTTATGCACATCTAAGATTTCCAAAGCCAGCCCAGCCAAGCACAGAGAGTGGAGTATCACAAATGTGAACACTTGATAAGACCCTGTCAACTGTGAACAATTAAATAATAGGCATAAACATTAAATTAAACCACTAGTGGAATGCCCGGGACTTATTTCCCGTCATCCCTTTAGAATTTTCCAAAATAGTTTCTGGAACCGATTTTTTTTTAAGAATCTTGGGGCCTACACAGCGAAATTGTTTATTTAGATAAGAAATTTTACTCATAGGTCAGTGGCGTAAAAGGCTACTTGTGTCTGATCTTGTCAGGCTGCCAAATAGGATTTTTAAAGATGCACGTACTCGAACAGCTTCCTAGGAAAATAGTAGTCTTCATCACAATGCTGTTTAATTCAATTCTAAGAATACACTAAATACCTTAAACTGTTGAAAATCTCAGAAATCTATATGATAGCAAAACCAGGAAAGCCACCAACAGATCCCAGCTCGTACAGGCCGATAAGTCTCCAACCGGTACTATCTAAAGTTATTGAAAGATCTTACACTAAAGGCTTAGCGTGTACTTGATGAAAAAATATCGTTTCTGATTGGATTTCAGAACAGACACGCAACAGTAGAACAAGTGCATCGAATTGTTCATGAAGTCTTAAAAAAAAATTACTGATCAGCTGTATTCTTGGACATCAAACACATATTTTATAAAGTCGGGCACTAAGGACTCTATAAACTAAAGCCCCTCTTGCCAAATTCATTCCACATGATCATAAAGCCATGCTTGGATTAAAGACAACTTCAAGTGACGTATGAAGATGACAAAAACTCTATAACATCAAAGCCTCAGTACCTCAGGGATCGATACTTGGACCAGTGTTGTAATCCGTATACGGCAGACCATGCCAGAAAAAAAAAAGATGTTACAGCAACATATGCAGATGACACTGCCAGCACAGCGAGTGTCAGAGCCCCAAGCATAGCTTTACTGAAACTACAAGAACAGCTACATAAAATAGATACCTGGTTACAGAAGTGGCGAATCAAGCCGAATTAAGCAAAGCGTGACCAAATCCGTACATATCACCTTTACACTTTGAAAAGGCGATTGTCAAAGCGTTTGTATGAAATACAAGGTTTCACCAACCAGTGATAGCGTAAAGTATAATTATGTAGCCATGCGTTTACGATAACGTAAAGGACCCGAGCAAAACACATCAAAGCACAGCGCAAAGAAGTAGACCTGAATTTCCTTTCACTGAATTGGCTGCTTGGTCGTCAATCAAGAATAGCCTTTATTATTCAGTATTAAACTACTAGTGTACAAAGCTGTCATAAAGCCTATCTGGACTTATGGAATAGAACTCTGGGACTTGGGTTTGTGAGAAACACACCTGCTGCTGATCTCAACAGTAAAGCAGCAAATCAGCAACAATAGCTCCAAATACAAAGAACGGCTGAACGGTCTGTTCGCCGCTTGCCCCCTTTCTGATTTTGTCTATTATACCTATCTAGCCGTCCATAGAAACTGTGGATCTTTGCCCCTTTTTTGAAATCTTGTACTTTTTATTAGTAGTTCATCGCCCACTTTTCTTACCTCTGTAGTATTTTATCAAACTATGTCCTCTTTTTGGAGTATTTTTGAATAATGTAGAGATTTGCCCTATTCTGTACAGTCAAAGAGAAATTTTTTTTTTTTCGAAAAAAAAAACAATTATATTTTATTAAGAAAATAACAAAACGAGTAGGTACATCAATAACATTGGACACTCAAATAGCATAACAAACAAATTGAAATATTCACTGAAACAAAAGTAACCTACATACTCAATTTAGAAAAATAACAGGCGGCCTTATTGCGAGCAAATAATAACAATTGAAATTAAAACAAATAAACAGCCAAATTAAGTAAATTTTACTTTCGTTAGTCGTGTTAAACATTCTTCTATGCTGATTTTATTCGTAAAATGGTCTTGAACGATCTTGGTGATGCGTTGATCAACAACAATGTCTTTTTCTTGCCTTTTTTTGTATATTGTACCTACGTATATTTTTTGTCGCCTCACCAAAAAATCGTAATGAATGCTTTCATTTTTAAGAGCGTTAATCACCAGAAATAAATTGGGCTTTTTTACCTTGACTTTTTGGTTGAGTCGGAAATGCCAACCCTCTGTAGCGTTTATGGTACGATGACGATTGTTGTCAAAACAACTTATTATTTGAAACTATCAGGCTTCATCCATTGACGAATAAATTATGAAAAAAAGACATCCCACTCTTAAATATAAATTATTATTAATTATTATTATTATATTATTAAATTATGTAAGAAATATTTATTTTTCTGATCGCAAAAACTATTTTTCAATACAAATCAGTTAAATGACAAATATGTAATGTCATAGCCATTTAGTGATATTTACAAAAGAGGATGTTATCTACGCATGTAAACTTTATCACTATACAACATGCATTTTGTACTTGACTACACAAATAGTGTACAAACGGCTAAGATAGTTATGTATAGTCCCAGTTTTGAACCAAAAACGAATCTATTGATCAATGTTTAGTAAAGGGGGCAAATAACGAAAGTGGGCGATGAACGAATAAAAAGTACAAGATTTCAAAAAGCGGGCAAAGATCCACAGTTTCTATGGACGGCTAGATATAATAGACAAGCGGCGAACAGACCGACTGAACATCGTAAGCCATCCTGGAACATATCTGATTACGGCTACAGCCGATGGCAGATTGTCAAAGATAAATAACAGTATTGGGTAAAACAATTGGTATAGGACCTATGAAGCTGATAGAAGGAAACATAGATTTGGATACAAAAATATACCTACTGTAAAAAACAATGCTTCCTTTTGCTGAAGACATGCTACCGGTTATTTGGACATTCCAGTACAACAATGATCCAAAACATATGGCATGTGAGAAATTCCTTAACAGTGTGATAAGGAATTTCTCACATCACAATGAGTTTCTGTCTTAGATTGGCCAGCCAACAGCCTAGATTACACCCTAATATACTCTATAAGTAAAATATTCCTTACAATACAGGCTTGCCTATTAAAATACTGCTGGCAATGGTAAACAAACAGGTAATCAGCTTAGAGAAACAATCTCGATCCTCATTTAAGTTGTTTTAAGTCCATAAATTGGTTAACTGCAAATAAAACAATATTTTAATTTCAAGTTAAGAAAGACTCATGCGAATTATATTAAAATAGTCTGTATGTAAGGAATATTGAATACTTAGATATAGATACCTACCTTGGCCAGGCAACTGATGATGACTAGCCATAGGAACTGGGATGTGGCCTTGAATATACTAGCCCTTTGCGGAGTCCATAGTATGTACACACTTATCAGGTATGCCAGGACTACAGTTAGAGTCTGTAAACAAAAACAAATAAATCTGTCATTTCAATTGTAGTTTTAAACATTTTTGAGAATCTATATAAATAGAAATGAATATTTCATATTTAGATAAACATACATGTCTGCTTGCCCTCTACTAGTTAAAAATGGACCAATATGTGGGTTCTATTAAACCTTATTATAATCCATTAAGGTAACAAAGGTAAGCCCATGGGTTGAGGTAACCTTAAAGGCATCGAGCAAGTCTAGAGCTAACCTGTCCCTATGTTTATAAAAAACTGGTTTTCACCCACATGGTACACATAATACAAAAAGTAGAATTATGTTCTTTCCCATGCCCTACATCCATGCCAAGTTTAATTAAGATTTGTTCAGCCATTTAGTAGTGAATGGTAACAATCAAATAAATAAACACATATTACAATAGACATTAAAATTTGTGTGGATTACATTTTAGGAGGATTGCCTGCTAAAGCTTGCTGCCTAAAGGATCTCAGATTCTAGCTAGGGTAGGGAAGCCTAAGTCTTATAAACTCACAATATAAGAGCTGCACACACTGATGAGCAATGTAGTAGATAGAGACACAAAGTTGGTGAACTGCCAGAAGAGACATGACAGCCCCCGTGGCACTGACTTGTAAAGCCATGGAAACACAAATATTGCTGACAGCAGTCCTATTACAGTCTGAAACAAAAATCATGTTTAAACCTATATATCATTGACATTATAAAAAACTAGCTTTTGCACACTACTTCGCGCGCAAGGGAGGTGATCAAATAAAATTTAGGCCATGTTTTTCCCATGGATAAAAACATCTCATTGCCATATTTAATTAAGATTGGTTTAGCCACAGAGTCATGAAAAATTAAGAAACAATTAAACAGTCAAGGCTACTTTTAATATTGGTACAATTTCACAATGATTTGTAGGTACTCAATGGAAGCCTTTATACAAAACATTTGATCCTGGAGGATGTTGGGGCACAAGGGAAGATGTTCGTCATTCCGGTTGATTTCAAATATGATGCATGCAAAACCAGTTGTAATTATGAACCTAGATACTGACACACATTATCCACACCAATGTATAGTAGGTAGTTACTAACCTTGTAATGTTCTCTAAACTGGAAACCAACAGCATCAGATGCAAAATTGACAGCATTCACTGGCAGTGCCAGGAGGCCTACAATCACAGACGTATTTGATTTATTTAAGTTCACAAACCATGACTTCAGCTTTTGGGACAACTTGTATTTGAATGGATGTAGTAGGGAACCCACTAACAGAGCCCAAAATAACGGCTTGAAAAACGGTTCAAGTATCAGAAACAGCACGTAAATAGCCGCACAGCAAACGCTTAATATAAACAGAGCGAAGGCATTGTAAAACCCATGTTTCATAGGTTTTTCATTTCCTTCCGTTATACCCCCTATGATATTGAAAATATTCTCAAAGGGTGACTGCTGCATGGTTCTTCGCTAACACGCTATTAAATTAGCTACACGTCTCTAAGTAAATACGATAAAATATCATAAATAAATTCAGATCCAACGTAACTTAATGAGATCATAGTTTATTTTGATTTAGATTGTGAAGAACATTTTATTATGAATGAATTTCCATTGGATGGATTGGATTGGAGGATCCCACTTTCAAATTTTCAATCAAATTTATGAATACATGTGACGTTGACAGTGACAAAGTGACAACTCACACTAAAAGCACTGACCTAGCATTGAATCAGTGGGTAAGGACCAGCTTAATATTACGTGTGACGTGCGACGCGCGACGCAGTGCTTTTTACGGAACATTTACCATAATTTTTTTATTATTATTTTTATTTTTTATTTATTTAAAAACAATTATAACACCATAACAGATAAAAAACCCAAACCGGTTTCAAGTAAGCTATCGTGATATTGGCGATGTTAAGGGCTCACTCCTACTTGCACCGGTTAGATGTCTAGGAAGCTTATTTTTCAAGCATACCTACATTTCAAGCAGGCTTGCTGCTTGAAAAATTAGCTTTTGACTTCCCGATTGAAGCAAGGACAGGTAAGTTGAAAATTTTGTACCGATACCGAAAAGGCTTAGCGCGTGACGAATCTCTGCTAGTCATACTCGTCCGTCCATCTGTTAAACAATAAAAAGTCTATTAAAAATAGAATATCACTTTACTGTACCTACCATAGATTTAGTATACGTAGATTGGCAACGTAAAAGAGAAAAATAATACGTAGGTAGTGTAAGCCTAGGTTAGAGTGAGCTAATTAGGCGAGACCATTCACGTACACGCTATCGGCCTGTATCAGCCTGGTGTCATCCGTGACCAGAACAAATCCCTCTTTATTTTCGAAAATTCTTGTTTTTTAAGTGAAAATGATTGTTAAATACACATGTGCATGTGCATACGTGTGCAGTTTAGGTACCAGGATGTAATAAATCTAAAAAAGTAACTCTCAGAATTATATGTTTCATATATAATGATGGTTGAAATGTTCAGCTATCTAAATGCAATGTTTTAGAAATGCATTAAAAGTTTTGTGCAATAAAAAATCGTATTTAATCCCAAAAATATTACTCTGAATGTAGGTATCTATTAGATTTAAGGTACCTAGCAGGTACCTATTAAATTTAAAATAACAACAAATACGGGAATTACTGCTACATTTTCAAACCTCACTTTTAACTTACAATTAATGCCGTTATCAACACTTATCGATATTTTGCTAACTGGGAAAGGTTCCATACAGCCTGCAACTACATTATATTCTTAAATTTTTATTTTAACAGCAAAAGTGCAAAATACTTCTTAGGAAAGCTTGCGACATTCTTATATTAAATAATTTAGTTCTCTTTGTAGGAAATTTTCCACTTCCACCATTTTTGCAACAATGATATTCAAGAGATATAATATACATTGTTACAAGAAATCATTAATAATTTTATTTTATTGTTTTATTTCCTAAATAATATAGGCTGATTCTTTTAAACGCCACCTGAAAAGTACTTACTTGTAAATACTGGAGAAAGAAAATTTTACTAAATCGAAACATTTGTAAAAAAAAAAGAAATCCGCATTCAATATTTTTCTAAATTTTGCTCGCCACTCGAAACGAATAAAAAAAAACTTTGATGTCATCGATCGATAGGGTCAATGTTATGGATCAAATATCTCTAACAAACGTGGTAAATAAAAACCACGAAATCTGGACTTCTAAATTCAATGAGTAGGACTAGGTAATGTTGGTACTTTTACTCAATGGTCCTTCAGATTACTTATGTTAGTTATTAACCGACTTCAAAAAAAGGAGGAGTTTCTTTTTTACTCGATTTCTCCGCCTATTCGAAATAAATTTTGATAATTATTATGTTTGGTAGGCCATACTTTCGAGGTGATCCCATTGAAATTTCAACAAAATCGGTACAGTAGTTTGATTTTTACATCAAAATAACTGGAAAAAATATGTCATCCAAGTAAACGAAATTGCGTTCCTTTGGTGTTTACGGTCACTAGAGTAGATCTTTTGAACTGCTCACCTTACAGTATCATCATCATCATTAACAGGATTTTGCCATAATCACCACGCTGGCGTGTTGTTGATCGCAGTAATTTTGATTACGTAGTAGTCCCACTGAACTGCCTGCCTTCCGGTAGTTCTAGGGTAGGCCTTTGGCTTCATCATCAGATGACGATGATGACGATGTTCACCGAAACTCCGTAAAAAACAATTTAACCTATGTAGCATTGTGGCATTGGGCTTAGTGGAATTTTCTTATGATGCATTCTGGATATAAATGCTGTATACCTACTTACTTGTATCATCATCATCATTACAGACTAAAAATCCACTGCATAGGACATGGGCCTCCCCTAATGCTAAAGAAAGCAATGAAGGGTTTTACCATAGGTAACCACCACGCTTAGCAGGCGCGTTGGTGATCGCAGTCAGGATAATTACATACTTTTTTTTGTAAATACATATTTTCATTCTTTCTTTCTTCGTGTGGACTGTGTAACAGTCCTGGTATCAGACTTTACGAGCCGCCACTATAGGCGTCTAACATGACTCACTAACGACTACTAGCATTACCTCATAACTCTGTTATTACACAATACGGTACCTATGATTCCAGACCAATCAACCGATTTGAAAAAGTACTTATTTTTTCAAATAATGGGAACGAAAGATCGTTCCTATTATCCTGACATACCTACCGCACTCCTACACTGCACTATAGTAGGAACCTATTTTTATCATTTGTTTAGGTCATCTGTATTTATCTTCGTTCTCATCATTGCGAAGATATTTCCCGGAATCCCGTACAATTGCACCCTCACACGGCTCTTAAATAGGGTGTCGGAGACGTCGTGGTAGGTTTTACAACGATAAAAGCTAAAATAGACTTTTTTTTGCATAAAATTGAACCGACTTCACCACAAAAAACTTAAAAATAACTCCAAGGCTAGTTAAGTTCATATAATTTGGCAACGGCACAATCAGATGGCCTGAGAGATCAAGACCAGAAGGGAATCCAAAGGTCCCGCGGGTTCGATCCCCAGGGGGAGTACAATATTGTTCTTGGTTTGGCGGTAGGACTTTGTGACTTTGTTTGTTAGTCTGCCTGGCTAGATACCATTATCTTACCTAATTCTGTAGCCATAATAAGAATTCAAAAAATTGTTGTGTTCCGGCATTTAGAGGTAAGAAAGCCAGTTTGTTCAGGATTCCAGGTTAAGTGCGCCTCCACCTTCGGCGTTATTTTAACTTGTAACCAGGTGAGATGAAGGCTAAGCACTTCCCCGTAGTACAAAAAAAACATTTACCATAACATACCACGTTTGTTAGAGATATTTGATCCTAGTGATTGACCCAAACGATCGATGCCATAAAAGTAGAGGATGTTATTTTACAAATATTAGTCGGTTCGTTTCCCGGTGTGGCCGCTTGCCACACCGGGAAACGAACCGAAATATTAATTTAGAAAAAACTTTGAATTTAGTTTTCTTTCTTTTTAAAACTAAAGGAATGTTTCGTTTGAGTAAAATTTTCTATCTCCATTAATTAAGTACTTTCCCTTCAGGTGGCGTTAAAAAATCCACTCTGAATAAAATCACTATATGGGAGGTACATCTGCGTCAAACCAGGTATTATCGATAAACGAAAAATCAGGTGGTACATGGCGCAGCACTAAATGGTTTTTTGTCTTATCCTCATCTCTCTTTCGCCAATCTAAATTTTTTTTATTCGTAATCTATGGTAGGTACTACACAAAAAATACATCGAATAATACAAACATAGTTATCACAGTGTAGGTATAAGAATTTAGAATAATATGCCCCTGAATGTTTCATAGTGAACTTTTCAAGAAGCACCAAACCCGCCCCGCTTCTATCTCTAAATACTTTCTGGATGAACTGGAACTGTAAATCAAGTACGCGATTTCAGTGTAATATTCGATAGGTACTATTCTCAAATTCGACAAGTATATTCTTACTGAATATTAGGTCAAAAAGTTTTAAAACCCTTGGAATTGTCAGACGAAAAAGTAAGTAAAAGCGTCCACGCACAAAAAATAAATTGCTTAGCACCGTCGTCGTCCGACCTATTCCAGAATAGGTACTGCAGCTTAATTTGGAATCCCCACAATGAGATCTACTCTAAACGAATCGAAACTTTGTCACGTCTCATACGGTGATAAATTGGAAAAGAAGATGTCGAGTTTTATTAAAAGGTTAATACACTAAAACCTTAACCTATTATCAAAATGCAGAAAATTGCTAGACCTCGTATTTTGAAACAAACTTTTTAATGGCAAAATAGACTGCATCGAAGTCTCATAGGTACCTATAAATAAGCTCCTTCAAGGCTTCCAAGAAAAAAAAGAAGGCTTTACCTTCTTAATTTAATGGACCTACTTATATTTAAACCCTAACTATAGTAGACGTACCTACCTAATTTACACACTCTGATCTCACATCTCTCACTCGTATTGTTCCATATTTTAACATCACTCCTAAAACGTTTTCATACTTGTGTTACATTTGTTTTTGTTTTTATGTATATAGGTAGGTACTTATTAGGTTTTAGATTTTTAATTTTAGTTGAGTTGATATCTGTAGACGCTGGGCGTCCTGTAAATAGAAAAACAAACTGTTTTAAGTTTTGTTTTGCCTTTTGGATGTCCTATTTTATTAAATAAACCTTTACCTTTTCTCTTCAGGTACCTACCTACTCTATTTTATACCTAAGTACCTTTTTCCCCCCAAGTCTTTTAGTTGACTTTATCCCTGAAAGCGATTTCTTCCATGTACCTACCTAGATTAGGTTAGGTTAGGTTAGTTTGTAGCTACAAAGGAGAAACAAAGTACCATAATAAGCAATATGTCTAACGAGCACTGAGACATATTGAGTCACGACGGCTACAACTAACGGGTGTTTTGGACTTATTTACCTACTTATGTAGGTATACGTATTAGTAGGTAGGTACATGATTAATGTTTTAGCTTATACAGTACCCATCAACTATGTTATCTTGGCTGGTTATGTTCTAATGTAGGTAATCCATCAAATTAATCGAAATAATAGGTGATATTGATTCACGTGTCAGGACCTTTTTAGTAACCGGTTTCATTAGGCAGATAAGCACCTATGTACCTACATACATAATCGTTTATTAATTATTTTGACACGAAAGTACCCATAGGTACGCTTTTATAAAAGTTATTTGATTTATGATCATGTTAATTGAGATAAGTAGGTATAGGTACCTACCTAGGTAATTCATATATAAACGAAAGAACATTTCATGTTTCCCATAGTTTTCCGCAGGCACACGTGATATAGTCAACCACCTTCTCGATTGGTCAGCGTTCTCAACATTTTGCTGCTTGCATTCCTACAATGATAATAAAATGGTGTTTCATGATATGTGGGCTACAAATAGTTACTGCAAGGTTGAACGTTACTCATCGACATTTTGACCCCGGTGTTTGTGTAAGAAAAATACTATCCAGTATAACAGAATCTAAGGGCTTTACATTAGCGGTTTCTTTGGTTGATAACGAAAATATAGTGGTGAAAAGTGTACAGGGGGTGAAAGGAGCTCGCTTTGTCACTAGATCTCGTTCCTGGATCGACAACGAAACGTATAGTAGCATCTACGTTATGAAATTTAACAACGAAAAAGCCCTGTTTGATGGTTTTAATGTAACGATGCACGATGTATACTGGAAACCATACGTAAATTTTATACTAATTCTGAAATACTTGAAAGTTAATATGGAAAAAGTCACTAACGTTTTGGTCTCCAACAACATATACAATGCGACGATTCTCACTAAAATAGAGAATGATTATACAATCTTCACTTACCATTCACCTATCCAACCTTGCATGCATCGCCCTCATCTGGTGAAACTAACTGTTTGTTCCGAGTACGGAGGTGGATCCATGGCATTCCCAACCGGTAGCAATATTATGAGTGTTCGAGGTTGCAGTTTCAAATTGGCCGCTTACATGTATTTTCCTTTGATTTACTTCGGTGATAACCGTTTATATGGATTAGAACAGAAAATGATAGAAAGCTTCGAAGAATATCGCGGAGTGAATATAGACATAGTGAAATACTCTAATATCGACAAGCACAGAAGAACCGTAGGAAATATGTCTGCCCAAGAAATTCTATGCAAGGTCCGTGATAAAGAAGTGGAAGGCGCAATGGGAGGATATTTAATCAAGAGCACAGAAACTTTGAAGAAATTTTCATTTTCATATCCAATATTGATGGACCGCTTCGTTGCAATCTTACCACGAGCAGATTTTTACGACTTGTGGCGCGCTCTTTTCGTATCGGCCTTTGACTTCATTGTCCTATGTCTTATTCTTATTATTGTATTTTCTGTACTGGCACACCTATTAGATTTATTTACATTAAGTGAAACAGATCCTGTTCGCGTATTTATGGTCGTTTTCGGTTATTTCATGAATTGTCAGATAACTGTGAGGAAAATGAAAAGGGGAATTCCAGAAACAATATTAATTTCTGCTTTGCTGTTTTCGATTTTCGTATTACCCTTCTCTATTCAAGCTTTCTTGAGTAGTGTAGGAACTCATCCGATGAGGGGTTACGAAGTAAAGGATTTCCTTGAAATCTCCGATGAATATCAGTTGATGGTCCCTGGACACTGGGAGAAGAAGCACTATTCTGTTAACAATAAGAGTTGTATTTGGATATTTGATTGTTTGATCGCTGTAATGACTCACGAAGCTAAGATGCGATACACATTAATGGGTGAAGATATCTATGAAGTTCACAAATGGGTAACAATAAATGACCAATGTGTTCAAGAAACTTATAGATTACGAGATCCTATATTAATGATGTTGAGGACCATTTACTTTCGACACGGATCACTACTTGTTCCCGCATTTAACAATTTTCTTCATTACTATTCTGCAAGTGGATTATTAGTAAAAAATTTAGATGATATAAAATTTAAAGAAAACTTGAAATGTAAATGCCAGCCAAAATCAGCGCAAAATGCTATGACTTACAAAGATTTGAAATTTCCATTTCTCTTACTCATTGTTGGATACTGTTTATCAGTAATTTGCTTTGCTTGCGAGGTTACAATAAAAAGGGTTAGGCAACCAAAATATCCTAACCTAGTTGGATGTGGATGCCTCAGATGCAAGTTGCATTGAGTTGCATGTTACGCTACTTTAAAACCCACAGAAGCGTTTACAATGGTACGTACCATTGTAAATGCTTTGTACCTTATTCTAGAAACCTTACCCATTTATTTATATAGTAATTGTATTATAATTTAAATCTATCTATGTCTAGGTAAGTATTAAGATTCATAATAAAACTGTAAAACTGGGTCAAAATCTGTACATTAAATATAATATTTAGAAAATTTCAATTTGAGGAAACACTAGGTATACAATCGATAAATAATAAATTTACTATAGTTTTTCTATTTATTTATGTCTGCCTGTCTGTCTGTATGTCTATATGTTTCTTGAACGCACTTATCGCTGAAACAACTGGTCACTGTAAGGGATTCGGGACGTTTGGAACACGAATCATGGTAAATATTTATTTTTGGTAAACGTCTGTCATACATAGAGTTACTATATAAAGGTCGATCTGCCATTAAAGCGCATATTTCATAATCCATTGTAAAAAATACGAAGACTACACCAGGGTGATACAACCGGGTTAGTATTACGAACCCGGTTTATTATATTTATTATTATTTATCTAAATTCTTATGAGCGCCCGTATACCAAACTGTTTATAGTAACACTTATTAAATATAACTACTTTAGTATCTATTATTTTATAGATGCTATTACCAAACAACAAATTGAGATATAAGTTGACAAAACCCCGCCGTGGTCTAGTGGTAGGGCGTGTGCTCTTATTCCGGAGGTCCTGTGTTCAAAGCCAGGATGGGACACATTTGAACAAGATGAATATAGATGTTTGCTCTGTGTTTGGGTGTTGTGTTGTATAATAAACATATATTTACAAAGAAAAAGTATTTAAGTATTCTATCCGTAATCTAGTTCCCATATTACAAGTTATGCGTATAGTATGGGGCTAGATGGCGCTGTCTGTGTGAAATTACCGACCTGTAATATTATTATTGTGACGACTAGGTAACTACGACAGTTATTCCCGGTCATTCCGACTATTCTAGGAAAAATGACAAGAGTGATGCGTCGTAGGTGATATTAGTAGGTACATAATAATTCAAATATGAATTATTACTGGCAATTTATGAATATGACGTGCTACTTGACGCAGCTTTATAACCGACTTCAAAAAAGTAGGAGGTCTTCAATTCGACGGTTACTTTTATGTGCTTACGCGACTACGAATTTTGATAATCATTTTTTGTTTGGTAGGACCCAAATAAATTTTAACGAAAATAACGCAACACTTTTTGAAAAATCAACAGAAACAAAAAAATATTTAGGTAACAGATGACGAAAACACGGCCTCAATTGTATTAGTAGTAACCTATTAGTATTATATTTATTATCTACAATTTATATTAAGAATCGGCGTGTGCCTACTTTTAATTTTGCTTATTATTATATAGTTGCTGATTTCCTACAGATAAATGGTGGCTTACAAAACCTTTACTATGATTATAGACATACCTAAAATTTTTGGTGTAAATTCTTTGCACTTTGTTGTGGACAATAATGTGATGTTCATGTGGAATATATTATTATTATGTGCAGCTAAGCCCCTTGCATGATATCCCAATAGCAATTCTTAGTCTTGGATCTTATGACCCATAATACCTGATCATCCGTTGCAACACTTTATCTTGTAAACCACCCCTATTACGGACAAAAATAAACGAATTTGGAAATCTACTAACCCTGTCGTTTTGACATTTCCCATGACTTCATTCTGATTTACCCCCTTTGCAACACTTAATTTCAAACATTCTTCAACATCGCCTTCTGGTGTGTAAACAAAACTTTAACTGTGAGCACCAATCTGTATGCCAAGTGTGGTGGGCATGGCCAACCTTTACAGTTTTGTACGTAGTTTTTCTACAATAATGGGCTGTAGAATGATGAATCAAAAGAACATGCGGGCAATTAGCCATTGTTAACCGTCTCTGTGGTCTAGTGGTTCAACCCACCGACTTCAGATCCCTATGTCCCGGGTTTGTTCCCTATGGGAAGTACAATATATTATGCTTGTTTGGTTGGTGGTAGGACTTTGTTTAAGTCCTACCACCAACACTATCTCACCTAATTCTGTCGCCAAAATAACAATTCTAAAATTGTTGTGTTCCGGCATTTACAGGCAAGATAGCCAGTTCCTCAGTTTGCTGAGGATTCCGGGTGTAGTGCGCCTCCACCTTCGACCTTATCTCAACTTGTAACCAGGAGATGAAGGCTAAGTGCTTACCCGTCGTACAATAAAAAAAGAACAATATTCTATATTGTTATAATAATACTTTTGTACTAATGTTTTTGACTAGAACTCATATTCATAGCTAGAAAAAAACAGGGTGTGTCGTAAAGACACGAATTCACGATAGAAGTGAAACATATTGTATTACAGGGTAACATTAATTATCTCCCACTCTACCCCCACCACTTTTCGTCACTCAAAAAGGCCTACCAGAATTTCAAAACCATAAAAAGTTTAACTTCAAAAAGAAATTCTCGGACGAATTCGGCCAATAGTTTTAGTATAATTGAGCTGTTCCATATTTTTTTATTTTTATTCAATAAAATGTACAATTAAACTAATTATGTACAAAGGAATCAGTCAGATTAGCTAAGGACCGTTACAAACGGCCTATAGGTAACTCAATTGTTCCAGACCAGTACCAGACGGAAGCGTGCCCCAGACACTGGCTTCATTGCTACGCTGAATAGCTATGCTAATTCGCTGGCCTAAAAAAGAGCCCTTGGGTCATCATCGTCTTTGCCCCTTAATCAAAAACCCCGCAAGATTTTTGAAAACCGGGAGGGCGCCGGCTCCGCACGGACCCAAGGTCTCTACCCCAATAGGCTCAAATAGGTAATCTCTGTCGAGGCCATTATATTTGCAACTTTTGTGATCCTCGGCCGAATCAGCCGCCGCACCAGCCCTAACTGTTCCAAAATGTTATTATCTACATTTCAATTTTCAATTTCAGTCCTTCTCTTCTTTTAGGTCTCGCACTGCGCCAGATCTTGCCTTTCTCATTTATACAATTTGACCACTACTGTACACTACGCTAGTACACAAGGACTCGAGGACCTTTTAAATTCCAGCACTAATCATTTCCACATCATGAACCTATCGCAGTCAACTACTGGACGTAGATCTTTCCCAATGTCCTCCCTGAGTATACTGGACTAAATTGTAACACAGATAAACCTAACCTTTTCATCGAAAATACTTAGAGCCAAGCGCAAGTGCATGTGATGGAACCTCCAGGGTACGGGATGAAGGTCGAGTGCCCATTATGTACGTGGCATATTTTCAGCAGTATTTATTGGTGTAATCTGTGGAACCCGTCGCGTATTTCATCTTTATCGGGAGAACGGAGTCCGTAGGTCGTAATTGGCCCCATGTGGCTCCCTAGTTATTTCTCATAAGGTAGCAGTGTTGCTATTAGTTTTACATTCTACTGATCTCATATAGGTAGGTACTTCGCAGTGTTGCTATTATTTTTACATTCTGATTTAACATTTTATAAGCCATTTTTCGTTGAGCATTTAGAGTACCTACCTTGCTGTTTTAATGCCAATTATTCACTGCTGACCCAGGGCCATTTTTGATATTACTAAAGTCAAAAGTAAATACTGACAAATTAGGGTATTCATAAAAAAAAAGATTCCGACGAATTGAGAACCTCCTTTCTTTGAAAGTCGGTTAAAAAAAGCTTATCAATAGGCCAGCTATTAGTACAGTTTGGGGACAGCTATCAGTACATATTTGATTGACTAGGGTGCTTATTACACACGGCTGGGCCCATAATGTGTGTGTAAAAAAATCTGAACAAGGATTGTGTAGGACTAGGATCCCTACCTACCCTTATTTCATACAGTGACCGAAGACAAAAACTTATTTGTTTCTGAGCAATTTGGTTCATTTGTACCTAGTCAGTCATTATAGAGCTTAGGGCAGCATAGCGAGCCAGATGTTATGGCAGTTATTTTAAAGTGGATCTGTGGCCTATTCCATCTTTTTATCCCTCAGCCTCCGGCTAGGGATAGCCTAACCACTACAGTCTACGATAGAGCGAGATTACCCAGATGGGACTGGCTCTCTACACATCGCTAAATAGCAACACATTTATTATATTTTTTGGTATTGTATGACGCGGAAGCACTTGGCCTGAACACAACAATCTAGAATTGTTGTTATGGCGACAGACCAAGGTGAGATGGTGGTTGCTAGCCAGGCCATGCGGACTTAATTAAAGTCCTACCACCTTATACCGGGGGGCGAACCACTAGTCGTGGTACGTACCTTGGTAGCAATTTTAGAATTGTTATTATGGCGACAGAATTAGGTAAGATGGTGGTAGCTAGCCAGGCGGACTTAAACAAAGTCCTACCACCAACCAAACCAAGCACAATAAATTGTACTCCCCATGGGGATCGAACCCGGGACCTCTGGATCTGGAATCGGCGGGTTGTACCACTAGACCACAGAGGCGGTTAAAAAATACTATATTGGACCTAGTCTCAAACCATTCATCCTGCATCACCCACTGAATGATGAAAGTTTTAAGGAAGGAAACATTACAATTATTCATTCATGAATGTTTTTCCCGTTCTATAAAACTATACCCACATAACATTACAATAAGACTTAGTAAACAATGCTAACACAATACGCTAAAGTAAGTAGTTATTTTGAGTAAATAAGTACCTAGTGTTATTCTACAATTTACATAATATAACAACAATTAAGAATACATTTGATATTTTCCTCCTATAACTTACTCGTTTTATGCAAATAAAGACCGGCTGGCAGAAATAAACCAGATGATTTATAAACAATCGCGATGCTAATAAAATTATATGTGCAAATTTTAATCTCCATAATTCGATTGAGGTACCTATTCAAAATAAGTCATTAATTGTTTTTTTTATTGATTATTCTTTGTTGGATATAGGACACATATGTTATACTTACTAAACGTAGGTTTATTAAGATGGTGTAGACTGGGCAATCCTAATATATAATAGGTGCTATAAAGGCATCACAACGCTAGTAGACTTATTTTTGATTATTTAGCACGGGTCGGCTATTGGCTTTGAAACAAGGATGAGGACTACCATGGAGCGAGCCTACTAGAACTTCTTGAAGATATTAGGGTACCTATGTGTCCAATTACCTATTTAGCGCACAATAAGTCTTCTCAACACAACTCTCTCCTTGGATTCAATGACCTCAATTATTTGCAAATGCCTCAAACATGAGACTATAGAGAGACATTCACCGATCAGATTAATTGCTATTCGTGTTTGGATTTCAGTGAATTTTGAATTTCTCTACCTGTTTCATTGGATCATAGTACAAAAGGTACCTCTATAGAGGAGTTAATGTCGACAATTAATTACCAATACTTTCAACCAGTGCGTTCTACCTACGCTGCTGAAACGTGGACTCTGACAATAGCTAGTCCACAAATTAAAAATCACTCAGCATGCTATAGAAAGAGCTATGCTTGGCGTTTCTCTGAAGGATACAATCAGGAATGAGGTTATCCGACAGAGGACCAAGGTGGTCGACATAGCTTAAAGAGTTAGCAGGCTGAAGTCACAGTGGTGGGCTGGCCGTATTTGCCGAAGGACCGACAAACGGTGGGGTCAACCAGTCCTTCAGTGGAGACCACGTCTAGGCAAGCATAGTGTAAGTCGTCCTCTGGTTAGATAGAGCGACGACCTCCGTACAGTGGCGGGTAGAGAGTGGATGAGAAAGGCCAAAGATCGGGCTCAGTAGCGCACCTTGGGAGAGACCTACGTCCAGCAGTGGACTGCGATAGATTCATGATGAGATCATCAATATTTGAGCACGTGCCTGTTCACGGGACTTTTATAAAATGTCTGGGATAAAAATATTTTATACTGGTATAACATGCAACTGGTATGCAAGGCTCGAGTCGTTATAAAATATATCTTATTTTAGATTTTAATGTAATAAAATAATTAGGTATACTCATGTCGTGTTAGTATGGCATCGGTCATTTTAGGGAATTAACTACAAGATACTAGTAATATCCATTACTACATTAGAGTGTGTCACTTCAGTAAAATTATGAGGTGGCAAATAAACCCAAACAAATCATACATTTCTAAGTATGTAGGTACATATTCCTCGGTACATTATTCAGGTAGGTACCTAATATCTGTGTCATATATTACGAATTCTAAGAAATTCTAAGAAGGTTGTCCAACCGGAAATTAGCATATGTCTGTTGCATTTTTGAATTTTAATTAGGTACTTATCAACATCCAGGCTATGGGTTTTCCCATAACAATCAGAATCTCAGTAAACGTTCATAATGTCGTAGTACACGCATAAGTGTGGAGTTACCACACCACGCTCGGCAGGCATGATAGAGGCCAATGGTCGTTAAGGAGGGTTGACGTGTTCAACCGACTACTTGCTGATACAAAAATGTATAATTAGTTCGGTCAACCGAACTACTGATACTAGACCGGAGCTTTCAGGGTGCTTCCCAGGATTTGTGTGACTCAGCCATTCGCGAATCGAACGCCCTTCAAGGAATACCGCACAGGCGTAGCCAATGATTACTAGAAGGGGGGAACGTTACGTAAGCAAACGCAAGAGATAAGCCTGCCTTGAGTTTTACCTCATGCGCCGGATTTATAAACGATGAGCAATGCTGGACTGTCACTCTGTCGTACAAGATCATTCCGTGCACAAGTGTGCTCGCAGAACACACTACCTATACTTCTTATAGAAGTCGGTTATAAAAACAAAACATGTCTTCATCCAGTTTGATCGTTGGAGCTGTGCTGTGTTTGGCGATGTTTGCCTGCGGAGAGAGTCACGTGATCAGGGGAAACAGTGAACCAAAGGTTGAGCAGTCTAGCAAACCTGCACCTACACCAGTTTCCCCAGCGGCAGTAACGCAAACTCAAAAACCGAAGGAGCCGATATTGGAAGCCCGAACCGCCTTAGGCGCTGGTGCTGACAACTGCCCTCAAGGATACATTAAAGTGGGTGATGTCTGCTTCGAGACAAATACAGATTACTAATGGCATCTAAAGTGGGTGGTTTTAACTGTAGTTATTCTATTATCACCTTTAGCTTCCACTAAAACTGTAGGTAATGATTTTATGAACATGTTTTTAAGTTAGCTAATTGTTTTTATGTTTTTAAGTGTAGTGCACTCAGATAATAAATAGCATGGAGCAATAGTTACCCCATATTACATTATCTTACTATACCTACTATTTCACCAAAAAAATATTATTGTTACCATATTTTATCATAATTGTGTATTTATTAAAAAAACTTTCTTATCCACACATCCATGGACAGTGTTTTTTTCTTTCGATTTTGGTCACTAGCATATTAAGTGTTCATTATTTTATTGTATGACGGGGAAGCGCTTGGCCATCTCATCTAGTTTTAGGTTATGATAAGGCCGAAGGTGGAAGCATTTCACCAGGAATCCTCAACTATCTGAGAAACTGGCTATCTTACCTCTAAATGCCGGAACACATTTTTTTAGGATTGTTGTTATGGAGATAGATCTAGGTAAGAGCACAATATTTTATTCTCCTGGGGATCGAACCCGGGAACTCTGGATCTGCCACTGGAAGCCGAACCACTAGACCACGGAGGCGGTCAAAATGATGATATATAAGTAGGAGGTACCCTATATAGGTATGCTTCTTGAATGATTCACAAGTGGCCGACCTCCACCTACAACCGGCTTGCATTATAAAAATGTACAATCGTGCCACTGCTCACTCCGTGGCTAACTGAACAAGAATACACACGAAAGCATCAACATGTTTATAGTCATCATAGTGTGTGCTTTACTAGTGCAATCTCTTCAGCTTCCATTGGA
Source organism: Venusia cambrica (assembly GCA_951394065.1). NCBI lineage: Eukaryota > Metazoa > Arthropoda > Insecta > Lepidoptera > Geometridae > Venusia > Venusia cambrica. The sequence goes on from OX596042.1 coordinate 8,963,185, forward strand.
AACTGGTTCGACTACAGAGTCGCAGACTGGCAAGGTGGTTTGGCGTAATGCTGACCAACTTCGTGATAAAACCTTAATTATAGGCGACGCAAAGAAAAGCAATACCACTGGTGAATCGGACTACAGATTTCTTATCACAGGGGACGGATGTCCTTCAGGCTATATTCAGGTCGGAGGCCTCTGCTTTGCTGAGACAGACTATTAATTACTGAGTGAAGTGAAGACTGCAATAATATTTTATGTCTGTGATATGATTTGGCAACCGTTATGGATTTATATTTACCCATACCCATAGAATCTCTTAAATTGTGTCATTGTGATAACTGACGTTAATATAAGTATACGTGGCCGTGGTAATTTTATAATACGTGAGTAGATAGTATATAGATTCTCAGACATTTATAATAAAATAATGTAGGTGTTTATATACTTTTGTACATAATGTATGTATGACAAGTTTTCCTATATTTTTTATCATAGATAGACCTAAATCTCTCTCAGTACCTAATAAAAAGTAAAACAAACGTGTTTGTGTACTTATGTACGTACGTAAGAAATTATAATTCTTTAGCGTGACGAAACAAAAATAACTAAATAATAATGTGTAGTAATATATGTATAATGTAAACTAATAAAAGGAATACCGACAGTTAACCTCAAATCTATAAAATCCACACAAATAAGTTTATATTTTATTAAAGCACGTTTAATACGAATTGGTACCAAGGTATTTAAAATAACACACAAATACATCTTATAGGTATATGAATATGTTTTTATCAACACTGATATAAAACATGTATTGTAGATTAATAAGTGATAACTCATCAGTTCTAACGAAAACTTGAGAAACAATTACCAACCAACTTCATGGTGTCGCTTTTAGGTGTCGGTGTGCTCGCGTATCGTAAAAAAAATAGTCTCATAATATTTCCCAGGAAAATTATACGTTCAAAAACTCGGGCAAATATCTCAGCAAGGAAAAATAAAAGACCTTTTAAAATTAATGGACATGGATTAGACCAACACTTCTGTACCTAATTAGAGAATAAACACAAATTAGCATTACCAACCGACACGCTGCTAAACTTTAAACACATAGACGAGATTATTTAACTGAGAATAATACACTATCCATGGATAGTGTTTTATTCTCTCCAATTTGGTCACTAGCATATCATGATGATCTGTAATACCTATTACAGATCATCATGATATGCTAGTGACCAAATTGGAGGTACCCTATATTATACTTACTACATGTATGATTCACAAGTGGCCGACCTCCATCTACAACCGGCTTGCATTATAAAAAAAGTATAAACGTGCCACTGCTCACTCTGTGGCTAACTGGTCAAGAATACACACGAAAGCATTAAAATGTTTACAGTAATTATATTGTGCGCTTTATTAGTGCAAACTCTTCAGCTTCCATTGCAAACGGGTTCGACTACAGAGTCGCAGACTGGCAAGGTGGTTTGGCGTAATGTAGAGCAGCTTCGTGATAAAGCCCCAAGAATAGCTGACACAAAGAAAATCAATACCGCTGGTGAATCAGACTACAGATTTCTTGTCACAGGGGACGGATGTCCTTCAGGCTATATTCAGGTCGGAGGATTCTGCTATGCTGAGACAGACTATTAATTACTGAGTGAAGTGAAGACTACAATTATATCTTGTGTCTATGATATGGATTTTATATTCATTACTAATATAGGTACCCATAATAGTGTTTCGTAAATTTGTCATTGTGATAACTGACGATAATAATATCCGTATGTGTGAAGTGGTAATTTTGGTAATTTTATATACGTGAGTAGATAATAGATTCTTAGACGTACATAATAAAACAATGATGGTCTTTGTATATTTTCGTACTTAATTTTATATTTCCATATTTTTATCATAGACAAAAATAGGTACTCTTTCATTTTCGTTACCTAATACTCTATAATATGTACAGATTGTATGTAATAAAAAAGGCTCGGGCAAATATTTCAGTCACATTTCAATGAAAAATTAAAACATAAAATTTGGGCATAGATTAGAACAACACATATACTTAGAACTAGAACTACTTACTACTAACTAACTTAAATATACTGAAATTACAATTACCAACCGACAAATTGCTAATATACCCTAGGTAGGTATTGGGGAATACCTACATCAAACGATGAGTTTATTTAAAAACAAAGGTGATTTTCTACAATTAATCAATTAGGTTGCAGGTTATTAAAAAAAAACATTAAAATCAAGATATTTATTTATCGATGGTACCTACCTAGTTTTATCAGATCACTGATAAAACACTCCTGGACGTACCCCGGCAGTAATAGGAAATAGCTTAGCGTCCACGAGAGTCACGTTAGAGTCACGAATGAATATTCGTGACAAGTACTCAATTTTCACTTTGCCTCAAGGAGTCTGTTATTCTGTCTGGTAGGCTGGTAGTAAACCCTGCTGTCTGCTCTGTAGGCTGTGGGTTCGATGCCCACCCAGAACAAATATTTGTGTGATTAATATAGATGTTTGTTCTGTGTTTGGGTGTTGTATCTTGTATGTATGTATTTAGAAAAGTATTTAAGTATTCTATACGTAATCTAGCTCCCATATTACAAGCTATGCTTTGTTTGGGGAAGGAGCTTATGCTTAGATGGCGCTGTGTAAAATTAACGTCCTGAAACGTCCTGTAATATTTAACTTCAAATGTTGGACGGAAATGCGTGAGAGGTTTCTACTGTGACCCTTGTGCTAACGCTAAGAGAGGTCATTTTGATGATGTCTTGTTTGATGTCTTGCTTGTATCGATGTCGGTGTGATATCTTGATGTGAATTAGTATGACCACTAGGTATTGGTGGGAATGTCGAGTAGAACTGCAAGATCCCGGATTTTACACTGAATTCAGCCAATATAAGTGTGATAAACGCTAGCTAGAAGATATCTATAAATTGATAAGGAATACCCACCTAAGCAGTTATTGGTATCCCAAAAGTATTCAAATGAGTTCCAGAAAATAGCGGAATCAAATCTACCGATTTTCTTCTTCCATGTTTGATAGGGACGGATACAAATTTATAGCTTTCATGGGGATGATGATCTAAAAATTTACCTGTTATTCGGGTAAAAGGTTGCAGTGTCACTGCTGCTTTTAGTGGCATTGTTTAAATGTTAAACCCATCATTGATGAATATGGTCTAGGCCTTCTAGTTTATGAGATACCTATGGCTGTTTAAAAATTGATTGCCGTGGAGGTTACGGCTTAAGAATCGACCCCTCCAAATCAGTACATGGATGCCGTTAAAGCCGACTAATCTCACCAGAAGAGGTCTATTATTTACACCTTTACTGCGATCACCAATCCGCATGCCAAGCGTAGTGATTATGTCAAAACCAGCATTGCAGGAGGCTCTGTCTAGCACAGTGGACACTAATTGGCTGTAAATATGTAAATAAATCAGCAAATAATGAATTTAAAACGCCCTTTTACGTTATTCCTACAAGACACACCAAGTGTTAACCATCTCAACGCGCCCCCATTTTGCAAAGATCACCTATATTCACATGATCTCTTTCAAATGACACCCCACAGGAATATCATATCTTCTTTTCTATATATATAATATCTCCTTTTCTCACTTAACCACCCATTATTTCTCAAAAACTTGCTAGTGTTCAAAAATATCCTATTACCGACTGATATAAGTGTTATCTCTGCATATTTCAAATTTTGAATTGATCGATTCCACCATGCAAAAGATCTGGGCGAAATATTGTGTTCTTTTCAACCCCGATATCTCAAAAACCTATCGAAAATCCCTTGCGAAAATCGATGTCTATATATTTTATCCCTTAAGTTTTCATTTTAAAGTTAAGGTTTCATCAAAATCGGATAACTTGATCGATAGTAATGCCGTCATAAACATTGCCACATACATACAGTGCGAGATTTCTCAAACAAACGGTTCATATCACTAGCGAGATATGACGTAATAATAATATCCTTACTAACATGAAACAAATGTTGATGTCGTTTTGAAAAGTGCTCATAAAACCGTTGCTTTAGTAGTCGTGGATAAATCTACCACTGCAGGAGAGCGGTTTTACTACAAAACCGCTCCCCTCTAGGGTGCAATCAACAAAATCAACCAAGGGCTTTCACCAAAAAGGCAGCAGCTTGTTTCTATGTGTGAAAAAAACTTTAACTGTGAGCACCAATCTGTCTGTCAAGCGTGGTGATAATGGCCAAACCTTACAGTTTCGGAAAAAGTTTTTTCCATATTGTGGTGAACAATAATGTGCTGTTGATGTGGGATTTGCGTTCTTGCTCGACATCCCAAAAGTAATTCTTGTATTTAATCGATAGGGTCGTCAAACCCTCTTGGTTTGATGAATTATTATTGATAGAATAACAAAAAGTAAATACACAAGTTTTAATTACATTCCCAATACTCTCTCTTATCTTACAAGATCTATGATCATCTTTTGCCCCTTCATCTTATAAACCACCCTTAATAAGGCCAAAAATAAACGAATGTTGAAATCTGCATTCTCAACCCCGATTTTTACCCCTTTTGCAACCCTTAATGTAAAAATACAGGGGTGGTTTCATAAAATTTAAATAAAGTTAATAGTGAAGTAGGAATATCTGTTAAATGCGGTTGTTTTAACAGTCTACACTACAAGAAATACCGTTTAAACCTCTTAACGAGCCCCTTTTTTAACGATGTCCTATGAACATGTTAGCGCGCAGGTATTGTGATTGTTGCATCTATCCGACTACATACTCAACAGACAAGAATACCTTGGCTTGATAAAAGATGATAAGTTTTAGTAGATCACACGTTCGTTACAAATACAATTTTGTGTTGATTGCACAAGACAAACCCTTGTTAGTAACCCAGTAGTTAAAGTGGTAGTTTATCGTAGCTTTTTCGTTAAGTTGAATTAATCTTATGGTTTAACCGGTAACAAATAATTTTGTGAGGTATTTTTCACTAAAAATCATTGTTTTCAATCAAACACGTTTCGTTTATCAACCCGTGTCTGGTGACTCCTTTTCAATACAGCTTTGCAAAAAACACCTAATAAGGTTAAAAGGAAATTTATCAAAGTACTATTTTTATTCCCTATGTATATGACCGCATATATATAACTACTTGCGTAGGTAGGTAATCTTAGTGTGTGATTCATACGTTACGTCAAGTGGGTATACAAATTGAATATTTTTCCCTCTTTTATTGAATATATAACCCGACTAGGCTTCCTTTATAATTAATTTGCATCCAGCACTCGACTATATCACTCGTCTTCAATTACAACTTCAGAATGTTGGCATACATCGTTTTATGCGTGCTGCTAGTGAAAGCTATCGACAGTCGAGTCATCACACCAATTGTGTATCAACCGGCAGACGTCTTGGCTCTTAATTTCGATATGAACTATGAAGATGAACTTTGGAGGACACGAATAGGACCAGAGGAAAATCAAGCAATGTCTAAACTTCCCGTTGTAACAGGATCTGAAAGATCAAGCGAAGGTTTCATTCTAGGTAACAGGGACGGAATAACTAACAAGAAGTATCCCTGCCCTGAAGGATATGTTAAGATCGAGGATCATTGTGTTGAATTTGTGGACTATTAATGACTGAGGTGAGGATTAAAAAATGTTATGTATGTACGAAATAAAGTAAAAGTTTTGCAAGTAATAAATTGTTTTAATAACTAAACTATATAGGTATCTAACTGACTGAATACTGTAATATTATTTAAAAATTACTAGTAATACTTATAAGGCAACGACGACGTCGCGGCACGGTCGAGGCGCGGATTCTATTAGATTTTGGGTACATCCCAAATATGATTCTTAGGCTCCATATTTTACTTGTGTAAGCGTCACGACAGGCCGGTTTCGTTGTTGGCCTGTCCGACCATTCATCCCAAAACCTGCTAAGAAATACTCTGATATTATGTAGTATTATGGCAGATTTATTAATTAAAACCAAGTGAACAATTAAGAATGGCTATTATTTTAATTTAAGGGCTAAGTTCAACTAGTTAAACTAATGTCTATGTAGGTACTATTTATAGCCTGAGAGCTCTTAGCCGATTGCGTTATTTTTTTTTTGATCGATAGAATTAGGCCTGAAATTGGTCCCAAGTAGGCCGGTATGTGGCCAACTTGGCACCAATTTAGTAGGTAATGTAGGTATGCATGCGCCCGAATTCCGATGCGGAGACCAAATCCGGTCGTAGCGGGTTCGACTGTTCTGCCATGGAGGAAACCCTGTGGCATCCATAAAATTTTATTAGATAGGAATTAGGAATTCGGATTTCGTAGAGACTTGTTGATGGGGTCATCATCGTTATCCTTCCCTTATCACACGCTGGGTGGGGTGCAGCACAACTGTTCTCGTCCTCCACTCACTCGTATCAGCCATCAACTCTGCATCACCCTCAACTTCATGTCCTCATTCACTCATGTATCCATCTTTTTTTCGACCTTTCACTGCTTTCATGTCCAACATTAAGATCGCCATTAAGTCAAATGGCGATCATCCTTCTTGTCCACACCGTGCTAACCTAGCACTCCTCGTCTTTTCTACAATACTCTGATCAACATTGCGACATGTCTGATGACCTTCTTGTAAACCGCCACTTCATTCATCCCACATTCATTCTATTATTCACGTATCTATCAATATTGCCGTCTTGAAGAAGTGAGTACTTAAAATTGGAGCAGACTAGGGTTACATTGTGTAGCAATAGGCTTACTAATTTATAGTACTTCAACGAAATATTAAATGATTATTAAAATTTATCTATGGTAATTACTAAGGTCTACTTGACAAAGTAGACAGTATAAACACTTCTTAAATTTATTTATGTTGCATACAAATATATCTATATCTCAAAAGGAATTATTATAGGACTCGACCATACGACGCATAGGGGCGCGAAGTCCCGAGTTAGTGCGGCAGGTGTTAAGGGCAAATAGCGAGCGAGAGCGAGTAGCTCGCAGGTTACACGTTCTCGGGACAACATAGCTTTCTGGTGAGATACAGATGCAGGATAACAGCTTCTAAATATTTACGTCTCGACTAAAGAGTTATAAGCTTAAAATTAGCAAGTGAATCGGCATATGAGTTGAAATGTACATACTTTGTAACAATACACATATAAATATGCTTACCTACAAAATATTTAGTGGGTAACACCAAAATATAAGCATATTTAATTTATTAACTACTAACTAGTAATAGTATCTATATAATGTTTAGTAATTTGAAGGTAATATTTAGTTAAGCAATATTGAGTTGTAAAATAATATTAAGTAATAGGTAATCTAATTTTAGGTCGAGAGGTTTGTTAAAATATTGTAAACCTTGAAATGTGTTATTAATTTTCTCATGTAAAAATCTAATTTTAAGTGAACCATGTTCTCTAAAGAGAATAAAGTTCTTGAAACATAAAGCCGGAAAAGTGCGAATCGGCCTAGCACACCGAGGGTTCCGGCCCTCATTTGAATAAACAAATGCGAGTTTTTTGCCTGAATACCTTAGTGCGGATCCGACTCGAAATTATCCAGTTTTTAGTGAAAATATGTGTTATGTCAATGATAGTGAAACAATAATTAGATCCACCTAATCAGCTTCGCAATTATTTTCTATCGGAAGATGAATAACTACTTCAATGTAGGCAGTTGGTACCTACTCCTGCCAAGCATAGCGGACGCTTTGTTTAAATAAACCTGAACCGGTTTAACCAAGATGCAATTACGTATTCTCAACATGACCAATCAAGGAAGTTGAGCTCCGAACAGGGGCCAGAACTAGCACTTAGTTTTACATTTTAGTTAGCTATTTTAGTTTTAAACGCCTCTGTGGTCCTAGTAGGATCAAGTGGGATCAGCATCTGGTTGTATTTTATTATGAATTTTAGTTTTATGTTAAGGTACCAAAATATACAACTTACCATGCTTACATTTGAGAATCTGAGTTTGAAAAATCATTCAATTTATACCTATACGCTTGGGGCAGACTCGATTTTTTGTTTAATTGAAAAGGCTGTGTGAAATTAATGTCCTGTTAAAAAAAACAAATGTTTCATTAGAGTAATGTTACTTTCACCATTTTATGGGGTTGAGTAGGGTTTTGTATGGTATTTCTGTTATGCGATTAATATTTTATAGAAATGTAAAGAGAAGTCAGAACTAAAATTTCCATGAATCTAACTTCAATGATTAGGTACGAACTTACATACCTACTACTTAAATCACAGGAGGAACTTAAGGTTAACTCAATCTTTACCGCTACATTTCAATGTGATTCTATGAGCGAATAAATAGCTGATGCAGCTTTAATAAATAATAAATAAATATTACAGGACATTAATTTTACACAGCGCCATCTAGCCCCAAACTAAGTATATCTTGTAATATGGGAACTAGATTACGGATAGAATACTTAAATACTTTTTGTAAATATATACGTACTATATGATACAACACCCAAACACACAACAAACATCTATATTCATCACACAAATGTTTGCTCTGGGTGGGAAACGAACCCACAGCCTACAGCGCAGAAGGCAGAGTTACTACCAACTGAGCTATGGCTTGTTTACGTTTTGAGGCTTTATATACGTAATTTATCCTATTACACCATTAATTAATATACCATGCCACTAATGCCTGCACAAGTAGTATTTTGTTTGCTGCTATTGAAAACGATTGACAGTCGAATCATCACTTGCGGATAAAGTAAGTTTGTTTTGAGTATTATGTGCATGGACACTGCAACGTATACCATATTATCAGATTAGAGCGAACTTTGCCAGTTATGATTCAGTCAGGGAACCAATCTATGAAAACTAAACATTTAACTTCAAATTATTTTCATTAATCATTATTAGTAACAGCACAGGCTGTACATACAGATGTTCAGGCAGATTTTTTTTTAAATCTGAGATGTGTGATCTGAGGTGTACGTGCGTGAATTGGAAAATTGCAGCTTCAAAAGCTGCAATTTTCCAATTCACGCGCGTTATGGTTGCGCGTACCTATTGTTGAGTTAGAGCTTGAGAAATGTTTTTCTTCTATCGTAAATCCCGGGTCGCTTAAATCCAACGATTGGTTTGAACACCTCTGTGATGATTATGAACATATACATATACATATAATATGACATTAATTTCACGCCTTTTCAATTAAATACCAATTCGAGTCTGCCCCAAGCTTATAGGTATAACTTGAATGATTTTTCAAACTCAGATTCTCATATCTAATAGCAAGGTACGTTGTCTCTTTTGGACCTTAACATAAAACTAAAATTCATAAAAAATTACAACCAGATGCTGATCCCACTTGATCCTACTAGAACCACAAATAGAATCTTCAACAGCTTCAGTTTGAGAAACTGACAAATAAACAAACTGAGGAACTGGCTATCTAATCTCTTAATGCCAGAACACAACAACATAATATTTGTTGTTATGGTGATATACTTAGGTAAGATGGTGGTAGCTAGCCAGGTGGACTTAAACAAAGATCTACCACCAACCAAACCAAGCATATAAGCGATAATGTAACTCCTCTGGGGATCGAACCCGGGATCTCTGGATCTGACACTGGTAGGCGAACCACTAGACCACAGAGGCGGTTAAAACTATCCCTAAAATTATATGTCTCTAGGACGCATATATGATATAGTTTGGGCTGTGCATTGATTGTCTCTCAGTCAGCTAAACGACGATTTTATACATATAAATTCACTTGCAATAAGGAAAATGATAGTGAGATGAACATTACAAGCGGAATGTCAATTAAAACATTCCTGATGCAATTATTATATTAGACAAATAAGGATAACACTACATAACTGTGTTTATCTATATAGATGACATGTTTGATAGATATATGTTATCTATCAAACATGTCTGGTTTGTATTTATTTACGGAGATTATCATAGAAAGCTTGTAACACTACGATAAGAGTGTGCTTTCATTACACCTCTCTCTAAGCACTTTCATTCCAATCTCTCTATTCATCTGAGTGTTCGAGGCTCTCTCTCGTTGTTATCTTATTCCATGCAAAGCCAGAATGAGAGTAAAACACCAACGCACTGACCGTGCGCCAAAGTGGGAGAGCAGAATATAATAAGTGAAACAGCTTTCTTCTGTGTACAAACAAAACTGAGACTGTGAACACTAATCTGTCTACCAAGCCAAAATAATTATGGCCAAGCCAAAAGGAAGTTATTTTTCCACTGTGGTTGATGAATTGACTGTGGATGTGGGCAGTACAGTACCTGCATGACATTCCAAAAGTAACGACACACTCAGCTCAACCATATTGATTGAAAAAGCAATAAATACTTAGACCCGTCAAATACAATATAGATTTGACGTAAGAGATTTCTTGAAATACTCGTAATATTGACAACTATCTTGTAACAATTAAATTAGACATAAAAGTATATAAATTATGATTAAATATAGATCAAAATTAGAGTACTAGGTAGTTTAAGTTTATTACTTTAAGACTTACTACTGTAGGTACATGCAAATACGATATATAAATTTATGGATAGTTTTTCAATTTTTGTGGTTTAATTTAAAGTAAGTATTATGTAATATGCATTTATGGTAAGGTGATTACTTACCAGTACCTACTTTAAAATGTTCTTTCATTAGGGTCAGTTTTGATTATGAATATTCTATTCTATTATTTTAGAGGCAATAATAAAGAAAGCTATTGGATTATGTTAAATAAATATGATCTACAATTAACTGCGCAGTTTAAGTGGCCTAACATAACAGTAACATGCAGACTGCATGTACAAGCCCCTATTTTACGATGCCAGCGTACCGCCACTTGACAATAAAAAATAAGCGCTAAATATGAATTAATTACTCGCGCAAAGTTTTTTCAAGAAGATTTTCGGATTGTTTGGATGTATGTTTATTCTTCCTTTACGATAATACTAATGATCTGATTAGTCTGAAAGCTTATGCACACACAGGTTACTACAAATATGTCCAGATACAGAGATCCCGGGTTCGATCCCCAGTACACACAATATTGTGCTTGGTTTGGTTGGTGGTAGGACTTTGTTTAAGTCCGCATGGCTAGTTACAACCATGTTACCTTATTCTGTCGCCATAACAACAATTATTTAGTTGTTGTGTTCCGGCATTTAGAGGTGAGATAGCCAGTTCCTCAGTTTTTTGAAGATTCCGGGTGAAATGCGCTTCCACCTTCGGCTTTATCATAACCTGAAAAATCAGGTGAGATGAAGGCCAACAACATCCCCGGCTACAATAAGAAAAAAAATGGTCATGAATCCTTTTCAATTCGACCAATGTTGGTAGGTTATGTAATAGTAATGACAAATGGCGTTTTTTAAAAGAAATGACGGGTTAGCTCTCAACCTCTTAGGCTTGTCTAGCTCTATGCCAGAGTAAGGATGAGGTCACCAAGGAGTCAGCTTTCCCTCATCCAACGTAGTACCGTAATGACGTGGCAATACTCACTCGCTGAGATAAATTACTTGACTTAATGTACTAAGACCCCAAGGTGTGGCAGAGGTCGTCCGCAGACCACCATTCTATTGCATCCACGATGAGCTAAATAGTTCCTCTTTAATATGATTTAAAAAAAACTCCGCAGTTGGTAGGCAGTGAAATCCCCTCTCGACTCGACTCGGGTCTCTCAAGCTGAAATGCTCACAAGTTCTAACAATAGACACGTATTTTAAAACAAATTATTATCGTGACGTTTCGCCGATGTTCGTTACAAGTCTTGGCGTCAGACCAAATTTTTTAAAGTTCATTTTATATACGATTAATTGTTTTCTTCTCATTAACTAAATATAAAAGACATTAGCATCTCTTTGGATTTAAAGAACAGATAGATTAAACACCTGCTTAACTTTGACAGGCGGAGTGTATGTTTTCGTTAGATTAGTTAGACATAATGGGTTTTCAATTTACAGTTAGTTAGAGTATCGTTTTATATTTATAAAAATAATTTGTACAATTGAACTACCTACCTTCTACGCTGTAGGTTGTGGAGTCAATTTCCATCCAGAACAAACATTTGTGTGATGAATATTGATGTTTGTTCTGTGTTTGGGTGTTGTATTGATATGTATGTATTTACAAAAAAAAAGTATTTTAAGAATTATAACCGTAATCTAGTTTCCATATCACAAGCATTGCTTAGTTTGGGACAAGATGGCGCTGTTTTAAATTGATGTCCTGTAATATTTATGATTATTATTTATTATTAACTATGTACAAAGGAAGCAGTCGGATAACCTAAGGTGGGTAACTCTATTAGATTCCATATGTTTTTTTCCAATGACAAAATACTGTGACTAAATAAGGTAATTATTTAGTTGAATCCACTAGTAGGAATAAAAAATATCTAGGCACCGATAGTAGTACTACGCTTTACACACGAAGGTGTCCTTCATTTTGAAATGGCAATCCAATTCAAATAAAATTTGGCGGGCATAATCGGATAAAGATTTATGGCACGTTCCTATCGTGCACGGGCCTTTTCAAAATTAACTACAAAATACGTTTTTACTGGAGATCGAAAATCAGTGGTGCTCTGGAGCCTTCTTAAGTACCCGAAGAAGTCTATTCCCTATACGCAACCCTTTTCAACAAAAGCGAACAAATTACATCAAATGATACTTAAGAAAAGGGGTTCATGTACAGAGGCTCGTTAAACTCCCTTCTAATTTAGAGAAGACTAAATTTTAAATATTTATAACCGACTTCCCTAAAAAGGAGGTTGGAACCGTATCGTAAAGATACGGTTTTTTAACAGGATATAAAAAATATGTTTTTCGATGAGTGTGCCCAGAGTAATAACGGCTTTCTGCCTTCACCGTTGTTTAATAGAATTTCAGATGCACAGCCAGTTACCATCCCCACATGGCTGATTCACTTATTTTAACCGCCTCTGTGGTCTAGTGGTTTAACCCACCGATTTCAAATCCAGAGGTCCCGGGTTCGATCCCCAGGAGGAGCAGTATTGTGCTTGGTTTGGTTGGTGGTAGGTTTTTTTTTATGTCCACCTGGCTAGCTACCACTGTTTTACCTAATACTGTCGCCATAAAATTGTTATTATAGCTTAAAAACTGTTGTGTTCATTTAGAGGCCAGTTCCTCAGTTTATTGATGATTCCGGGTGAAGTACGCCTCGCACCTTCTTTTATCAAACGCATTGCAAAAACTTCGTCTTCGAGAAAAGATTTAGACTCGTTCTGGGCTCGCTTCATCATATACCTCATCCTTGCCTGTGCCAGATTCAAAGTCAGGATATGACCTACTAAATAAAACATAAAAAAACGGCTTTAGTTTTTGGTATCTTCTTCTGAATATATAAAAAGTCGACTCGGTATAATAAAAGGTCATAGTCGACTTACTGCCGCACAGCCATACTATTGATGTATGGTACAACTATTGATTAATCACTATTTAAAAAAACTACTTCCAGTGCGGTGGTCACGGCTTAAGATTCGAATATAGAATCATTAATACATTTTAGAAGAGGCACTGCCCAGCGGATATATTGGGCTTGAAGTAAATGAAAACCAACTGACAAGCCTCATAGCTCAGTTGGTAGCAGCTCTGCCTTCTGCGCTGTAGGTTGTGGGTTCGATGCCCACCCAGGCATTTGTATGATAAATATAGATGTTTGTACTGTGTTGTATTGTATGTTATATATGTATTTACAAAATAATACCGTATTTATGTAGGTTCTGCGGGGGCCACAGAGGCGGTTAAGTTAGTTGCTACAGCTGCGGTTGTAGTTTACGTAAATAAATCATCAGTCTATAATATCTTACATATTATAACGCAGCTTTTACGTAAAACTTTTGAAATGTATATTATGTTATATTTATATGTCCTCTTTGTCTATTTATCCCCATACAAAATTCTTTAAATTCAAATAGCGCATGTAATATTTTAATTTTAGTCGCCATTACGTAGGCCTCCCCATCTCCTTCCATGTTTTTCTGTCCCTGGTTTGTCCCCCTAGTCCGCATTTTTTCTCAAAAACCTCTCCCTTAAAGCACGTATTTTTATTCAATTGTAGGTAATGGTAAACAAATTTTGTTCTTGGATCGTCATGCTCCAACTATATGACGGTGGCAGTGAATTTGTGCTGGTACCTATTTGTCAATTGATTCCCGATATAATGAAGGTAGTACATCGTTACATTGGAGGGAACTGTCAAAGGCGGTCGCCCATTACGGGATCAGCTTGTGGGGTGAGCGGGGTGAAGAGAGGGGTGGCGGGCGGCAAGGAGGGGGGTGCGTGCGCATTCACGCTGCGTGAGCTAGTACCGCTCTTTCTCTAACTTCTCCCTCACAGCCTCCGCCACAGATTACACAGCTGTCACTATAAAGCTGCGTATTTGATTATCGGTACCACGTCTGTGCGATCCTTTGTTTATGTTGGGCCTGATGCTACTTTAAATTGATTAATTCTCACGACACCTTCGATACTCGGAAACAATTTGGACTGTGTACTTTGGCAGATCTATTTAAATTTTCATAATCAATTTTAACACGAGCAGACATCTGTCTGCTGATTGAAAATTATTGTGAAAAGGGAAACTTTTCGATTGATTATTATCGTTATCTTTATTAATCTTAAAGTTGTTTATCAGCGATTGACTATGATTTGGAATAAAGCACAAAAAATAAAAAATATCATTCAAAATAGATTTTTGAAGGAAGAAAAAAATGATTTGCACCTTTTAAAAGAAGAGTGATATAAAAAATATTTGCTGATCAGTAAACCCTGTAACTTTTTAGTCGAACCAAAACAACACAAATTAACTTTCAGATATACTCCACGCTGAAGTCGTAAACAAAAGTTTAAAACTTTTTAACGGCATACAAAATTCAATAGATTTTATCGAGGCACCGAGAGATCATGAAAATCGTCTTTGTGAAGGCGCCCTAGAAGAGAGTTTTACACAAGTCACTAACACAAATTCGGCATGCTTGTATTCACGCAACTTTTCACGCACACTCATGCGATGCGTAGCAAAATAAAGCAGCTGAAAAAGGGGGCGGTGCTTTCCAAAACGTTATCGTCTCGCTTCCACGCGGTCCCATTTCAACAGGTTTCGCTTTTCAGCAGCTGCAGTAGAACGCGTGCTTCTAGTAACCGAGAACAAACAGTGCGAGGAGCACACGTCTCGACGGAAGACGAAACAGTTTCACTGACAGCTCCGACATCACCTGACATTCACCGGTGTCCTTTGAACTACCAAATATAACGGATTTTGTTATCTATTTATAAATGTATAGTCTTCAAGCGATGTGTGTTTCAGTATTCGGTGTACAGTGGACGTGGGAAATTCGCGTTCCCGCGTAATTGAGTTCGGTTCGCGTTTCACGTGGATATGAACAACAAACTTTATTGTGCCAAAACTATCAAATAAACTGCAACTATGTTTATTTACCGTGACCGTGGCTCTCAGTGAATTGAGATGGAATTGACAGGGCATGAGACGCGGGAAGATGACAAAATGTGAATCCTTAACATGTTTACCTCTTCGGTGTTGTGAATAACTTAGTAACCTAATTGTTAGTGAATTTGGAGCGATGTAGCGTCTTCGGGACAGTGTGCGGGACTGGTGGAATGAATGGTTGTGATCTAGCAAAATACCAAATGCAAGAATATATCGCTCACGAATAGAATCTGGTTGTAAAAATTCTTCTTGTTGTGATTAGAGTTAAATTAAATAGGGAATGCACGGCGTTATTTACTGCGGGGATTAGAAACGTTAGTGTAAAGGATGTCTCGCATTCGTAGCTCGTTTCCTCGATAATTTCCCTTGAGGTTGTGAATTCTACTATATACAAACTGGAAAGGAAAAACTGGAAAGCTCTATTCGTATTCAAATGTTGTACAATCGTATATTTACTGTTCGGGTGTGTATACTTGGACATTCATTGTGTTTGTGCTCCACATACAAGGAAGCTCGGCTCGGATTTTAAGAAGGTAAGTTTTGTGTTTTGTTGTCTTTGTCAACTTACAGGGCTTTTGTTATCAATTTGAATATTTTGTTATTTCTTATAGCCAACATATTATTTCTTCTAAAATTACGACATCATAATCGAATATTATATGTACTCTACATTAGCGAAAAAAATAAATAATAAGGAATAACTGTCATAGAACTCTCATCAAGATATTGTAAAAAGGCCTTCGAGTCTACAAATTTTCAGTCAATCTTGTAAGGGTTTTATTTATTTTAATTTTCAAATGTTATAAAAAAAAAGTTTTTTAATCACATTTTATGGCTAAATTAAATGAAAATAATCAGCTTTGAAAAGGTACCTTATTATGTTTACTTTTTTTAACATAATACTTAATAACATTTATTCAATCAAAAGTACAATTAAACTAACTATGTACAAAGGAATCAGTTAGATTACCTAAGGACCGTTACAAACGGCCTATAGGTAACTCAACTGTTCCAGACCAGTACCAGACGGAAGCGTGCCCAAGATACTGGCTGCATTGCCACGCTGAATAGCTATGCTAATTCGCTGGCCTAAATAAGAGCCA
Organism: Venusia cambrica; assembly: GCA_951394065.1. NCBI lineage: Eukaryota > Metazoa > Arthropoda > Insecta > Lepidoptera > Geometridae > Venusia > Venusia cambrica. The sequence continues at coordinate 8,979,793 of OX596042.1, forward strand.
GCCCTTGGGTCACGTGTCGCCTCAATCAAAAGCCCCGCAAGATTGTTGAAAACCCGGAGGACACCGGATCAACCGATCCAAGGTCTCCACCCCAAAAGGCTCAAATAGGTAAGCATTGTCGAGACTACTATATTTGCGCCTTTTGTGATGGTTAAATTAGTTTATTGTATATTGGTACCATAAGATTAAAATAAAAACTGCTGTTCATAAAATTAAAGTCCCTTCAAAGGAATTTATTGTAGAGTGTCTACGGTGCTACGAAAGTGCTACGAAATCGTAGACGTTATTCTATATTATGTAGTAACCAGTATAAAATTAATGTATGTCTATGTGCATCATTAAATCGTCAAATTATTGACAATACGACACTCGGAAACATACTCTTGTATTGTATTAGCAAGGCCGAGTACCAGGATCGAATTCAAATAAATTGAAGTTTTAAGAAAGGTCCCAGACTAGGAGACAGTAGAAGGTCGCAGTTGTATCATACGGATAGAATTCGCCTTGGCAGTTATAGTACATTACTGCGACGAGATTTGGCTCGCAGACAACTGTTAAGCCATCGTCCGTTCGACGCGGAACATAACGACTGTTCGGAGAGACCAAACCCACAGAGGCACAGCTTGGTTAAACAGCTCGATTACTCATTTGAACTACAATCGGTAGAAAAGGATCATTTCATTTTATATGTACCTATGTATGTGATTTTTGAAAAGGCTTGTACGTTGCTGGAACGCACAAACTTCTGGTGTTGCGAGTGTCCATGGGCAACGGTAACCGCTTTCCTTCAAGTAGACCGTATGCGTTATATTGTAGTATAAAAAGTGTGAGTAATTTGTCGCGCAAAAGTAAACAAAACATAGTTCTTCCTTATACCGCCTTCTATGCAACCGGGCCATTAACCAAACAATTTTAATAGTATTTATTTATTCGGTAGTTCTATTTATTTATTTGATAATGAAAACATATAAAATATGACATAGATATTCATGTTAAACAATTTAAAAATAAGGTCCAATACCTATATGATTAAATTTAGAAACAGAAAGGTTAAAAAAAAGAACTTTGAAAAAGTGAAAAGTATAATGGAATTCAGTGCGTGCTTGTTGTGGTGAGTGTGGAAGTGGTAGTGGGTCTTGATATTAATATTGTACTGCTCTGGGGATCAAACCTAGAACCTATGGAAATGCACCGGTGGGCAAACCAAAAGAACACAGAGGCAGTTTATCCCGGACTTGGAGTCTGGATAACATAAATATTTAAGCAGATAGGTTACAAATAGATGATAGGTCATTTAAAATGAGTATTATTTTGTTACAATTGTTGTACAGTTCTTTAGCTGTTTATCACCCAAGCTATGGTCGCAGTTTGCGTCCATATCACGAGTATTTTATGCTGACAATAGAGAACACAAATGGTAATAGCACTGCCAACTGGGTTTTGATGGGAATCAGATTATGTAGCGCCATAACTCGCTGGCCTCTGGGAACTGGGCCAGTGTGTACAACTTTCTGGCTTTTACTATTTTATTCGGTGAAAAAATGGAATTTGTGGTAACTTTTAAGATTGAAATTAAAAGGACAGTAACACTGTTAAGATTCATAGTTCCTTAAAGCACGAGCGAGTGGTAAGAAAGCAAGAAAGATCGAGGGTGATAATTGTAATATATATAATACTTTACTAGCACTAGATATTTCCCTTATTCTGTCGCCGTAAAAACAATTCCATATTGTTGTGTTCCGGCATTTAGAGATGAAAGAGAAAGAAAGCCAGATCCTCAGTCTGTTGCGGATTCCGCTTCAACTTCAGTCTTATCTTAACTTGACACCTGGTGAGATGGAGGCCAAGCTTGCTCTTCACCCCGCGCGTTGATATTCTGATATGTGTGCCCGTCACAAAAAAAAAACAATGCTACTTCTGTCAAATATCCGATATCTATAGACAAAATAAAATATACTATTGTTGTAAGGAAGTACAAATTTATGAAAATTTTGTATCGTACCCACAGCACAACACAGCAGTTAACAAAAGAAGCGTAAAGCTTATAGAACAATAAGCGTTCTTATCGCTAAGTAAGTAATAATTCTAAAAACGACTCATGTTATTATGAAAGCGTTGTCTCAAGAAAGTCTACTTAAAAACTGAAGTACCCACTTAGCGGCTTTAAATATGTCTTTCTAAACAGAAAATAAAACAAACCACATATCCGCCAATGTTAATAGCTGAGTTATTTCACTGCCCAAGGTTTAGTGACGGGAAGAATCGTGATGGAAATAGACAACGCGTTGGATTCGTCACCGGCGACCGTTACCTATTTCTTTGTCATAGGATTTTTCTATTCAAAATAAAAAGTCTTACAGTAATCAATATTTGGCTGAAGATGAGGGCAGATGTATGTCGCGGATGTTGTATTAATCTGACTTTTATTCATAGATGTGTAAAAAACCGTTAATTTTAGAAATAATTTACCGTATTTTTCAACTATTTCGCTTATTAGACTTTGGCTTAGAGTTGTGTTCGATATGTCATTGTACGACTGGCTGATCGTGGATTTGCCCACGCGGTAACCGGATTAAAAGTAGCAAAATGTTATTCCTGGCCGATATCAATATTTATGCAAAATTTCAGTTCAATACGTTTTTCAAAGAAATACGCTGCGTATCGCTCCATGGGTTTAGAGTTAGTCACTGACCAAGAAATGTATATAATAGGCCTCACAGCTCAGTTGGTAGTAACTCTGCCATCTGCGCTGTAGGTTGTGGGTTCGATTCCCACCCAGGACAAACATTTGTGTGATTAATATAAATGTTTGTTCTGTTTTTGGGTGCTGTTTTTTTTTTTTTGGTTTTGTTATCTTACAAAAAGTATTTAAGTGTTCTATCTGTAATCTATCTCACATATCTCAATCATAATCTTTAGATTTTGCCAACTACCTTCTCGTCGTCTGGCGATTCGTATTGTAATTAGATTCAAGCTAGTTTAGGACGTGTTTTAAATAAATTCTATTGCAAAGAGTTATATCCAATATAATTCGGTAATTATATTTGTGAACAATAAATAATGACATCAAAGGACTCTATCTATACCACACTGATAATAAAACTTAACATTTAATCTATTTTGAAATTTTCAATTGGAGAAAACACTTTTATCGATACAGAAGCCAAAACAATCGTTTTTTTTCGATTTGGTCTTTCTGTCTGTATCTCAAACACACATCACGCTGAAAATATGGGATGGATTTGAATGAAACTTTGCATAATTATTTCTTTGGAGATGTACACCATGTAAACATTTTATCTCACCTCCGTTCCTCTGAGGGGCGAAAGGGGGTTATACATATGTATGTAACTTTTTACTGGAAAGGATTTGGAACACGATATATAGTGCAAGTATTCTTTATGTTAAACGATTTAAGAAGTAGGTATGTAAGTAATCATAATAGGGTAAACCCACAGTTTCTAACATAGCTTTTAGTTTGTATTATTTTTTCTTTGTGGCTCTATGGTATATCATAAATTAACAAACATTATTTTTCGATTAAAAGTGATGAAGAGTGGTCAAATAATAGTTTCTGCTACGATTTGGTTTTTGTAGCTATTTAGCTATTGACCAATTTCAATGATTTTTTATTATTTCATGGCGTCACATTGTCCGTCGGTGGGTGCGTTGCAAATAAAAACGCATGAAACAGAAAATAACCACCGTGTATTTATTTGTGCTCAATATGATTTCGCAGTACATAGCCCGTGGGGAAGTTATTTGTCAAATGACATTGGTTTTTAAAATAACTGGTTCTCCGAGATATCAAATGGAATCTGTATCTAAGATTTGAAAACGAAATTTGCGTTGGACGATAACAGCCCCAGTCAATAAACAACAAAAACATTCTAAAAATAGGGTAATGTTTATTAATAAATGATAAGTATTTAGTTAAAAATATAATGATGTGTAAAATGGCATTATAGAGTCATTCATCTGCTAGCTGAAAACATGTTACCTTCGTAGGTTCTGAGGGAAACCTATAATTAAGAAACGTTGTTGACCAGCCGTTTCATATTTTAAGCTGTCACAACATGCAATCAACGCCTCTATTACGATGCAGCATAAAGCTTTATTTTTCCGGTAGCCGAAAGTATCGTGCGGTCATAAAACTAGATTTGATTTAAGACTAAATATTTTTCGTAATGGCGACTCGTTTTTGCTGTTGCTATGCTGAGCGGTAAATTTTTATTAGTGACATATTAGTTAGTACCATAAAAACAATCCCTATCATCATCATCGACAACAACAATAACCTATCGCAGTCCACTCCGTTCAACCCTGGGAGAGACCTACGTCCAGATTTCTCCCAGGGTGCGCCACTGAGCCACCGTTATTCGGATTTTATCATCCGCTCTCTGCCCGTCACTAAACGAAGCACTAAGCATGCTTCATTCCAATCATACAATTGGGATATACAAATATTTCTCATAGATAGAAAACAAATTTTTAGGTCCCGTCGAAAATACATTGATCATTGAAAACAATAGCAAGAGGAACAAGCGTTATCGGAAGCAATTGTCTAAAACTATGAGCGTATCAATTGCATATTTGACTATAAAAAATGCAACGCAATATTTGTCAGAACTAAAATAATTTATGAAAATACTAAGGTTCTTTTTAACTTCAATAGCTCTTTGTGCGGAGATGTAAAAGGTTTATTATGTGGTTCCGAACCCAAATACACAGTAAATAGGAGAACATGTAAGTAAAAACCGAAAAGGAAGATTAGCAATGTAAAGAGCCACGTGGGAGTAATGAGTTATACTGAGCAATTACATTACATATCTGATTTATAAGTATATTTATTGAAATTGTATGTTAGTAATGTATATTTATTGAAAACAATAAGTTGACTTTCTAACGCTACAATTTTATGATCGTGTATCATACATGCTATAATATCAATTATTAATATTATTGTTAATTCAAAATTCCAAGGCTAATGAAACTTAAAAAAACCTTGGTGTTATATAACTTTGACACAATTTATATCAATAAATATATAAAATCCTAAGGCCTTTTGATTGAGGCGTCACATGACTCCAAGGCTAGCCCTCTTATTGAGGCCAGCGTATTAGCATAGCTTATTCAACGTGTCAATGCAGCCAGTGTCTTGGGCATGCGTCCGTCTGGTACTGGTTTGGAACAGTTGAGATACACATAGACCGTTTGTAATGGTCCTTAGGTAACTGCTGCTCTTGTATAGAATAAGTTTAATTGTACATGTTAATTGATATCATAAGAAAACTGTATAAAATAGTTTGGCGGAAGTCACTGAATGACATATAACGTACCTATATGTTCCTTATAAAGTGCAGGGGTGTACTAAGAAAGGATTTTTAGAAATTCCAACGGAACACACGACGGGAACGGAGTTCTGGGCGTTCTAAAGTTTGATAAGAACACGTGTCATAATAGTTGTAAAAGAAAACAGCGTAAGCTGTTGTCCCACTCCCAATAGAAAAACATATTATGAGATGATTTGACTTCTTTTCTGAATAGCGGATTTTCCAAATGCTTGAAAAACTACTGCTACAGATCGTGATATGGGCTAGTTTAAAAAAAAATCTCTAGGAAAGTAAACTTTTTGCCAAGTACGAGCAAGTATGTCACATTATAAGGATTTATTTCATGACGCATTGCGGTTTCACCTGCACAAATGTGGCACTTACAATTTCCATCACACGTTTGTTATAACTAGATCTCGTAAATCTAGTTTATGGTCCACGTTGAAAATTAGTTTTAGAATCAAATTTTGAGGCTGCTTTATTTTCATGAAACAGTTTGACCTCAGGAAAACTCACCCAGAGTATTCAAGCGAACCTACCTATTACATACAATATCCAGGTCAAACGTTAAGTAAGTACCTAACGTTACACCTGATATGAATATATATTTATAAGATGGTTTTCAACAGGACCTCTACAAACGGTCTATAAGTAACTCTACTGAGCCAGACCTGTACCAGATGGAAGCGTGTCTAGACACTGGCTGCATTGCCACGCTAAATAGCAATGCTAATTATCTAAATAATAGCTATACCAGTTCACGTATTGCAGGTTTCGAAAGCTTTGAAAGATTTCTAAAAACCTGGAAGTCACCGGCTCCCCAGAGATCCAAGGTCTCAAGCCCAAAAGGCTTGTAAGCTCTGTTGAGACCACCATATTTGCGCCTTTGGCGAGAAAACAGAGACGTAAAAATAAAACTTTTAAGGATCTTTGGTTCGTGGTGTGGTTCTGTTTTCGAGGTTGCAAAAAAATAATATTACACATTGATACTAGGAATCAGTTTCTGGCATCGAACCATATCCAAGACTCTTCTTGAATATGGTCGAAATTGTAACATAGCGGAAAATAATGATAGATGAGGCACTTTCTGAATAGACCTCGACCTTGCATGTCCAAGTTTCGGGGTCAAGAGTCAGCTTTTGACCTTGAAATTTGTTTATACATGTATGCATACACGCCTTACAATAAAAAATTCTAAATCAAATTTATTTTATTGTGCATATTGCAATCACAATTTGAATAATCGCGTTTGTGCAGAGACATACCTATTATACCTCTATAGGAACACGTTTTCAACTTCAAAATGATCATATTTTATGAATATTTCAGCAAAACTGTTCCATAAAAATATTTTTCAGTAGTTATACGAAACAGACCGCCGCTTGCAGTGATTTATATCAGAGGTTTGTTTGACAAGCTCTGATTTACGAACGAACTAAACTCGATCAAAACATGAAGTTTATCTGCTATCTAGTACTTTGTTGAATATCTATCAAGCATCAACATTTCGTGGTGATTTTGTTTGTTTCACATATATTTTTAAATAAGAATAGTTCAAGCACTTACTATAGGTACAAGTAACTCTATGTGAAATTAATGTCTTGTATTTACAGGTTGTTAGGTTTTTTGTTTGCACCCAGATACACTTTGCATTTTTAATTAACTTTGCTTGCTGAAAAAATAAATTTTAAAGCAGACCAAAACCTCTCCAATTAGCTGACCGTTTATTTAATTAGATGATATGTATAATATCTATAAATGAACCATTTAATTTAATGAACCGTCTTATATAAATTTTATTTTAGTTCATCATGTTTTGTGTAGTAAGTTTCCTGAAATTTTAATTATTATGGTTCATGTTATTTATTTTTTTGCCTTATTTTGTTACAATATTACGCGTACCTTTGTCGTACTAATTCACATCACATAAGTTACATACCTACGGGTTTTCAAAAAGCTTGCGGGGCTTTTGATTGAGGTGACACGTGACCCAAAGGCTGGCTCTTATTTAGGCCAGCGAATTAACATAGCTATTCAGCGTGGCAATGCAGCCAGCCCGTCTCGTACTGGTCTGGAAGAGTTGAGTTAGGTACCTACCTATAGGCCGTTTTTAATGGTCCTTAGGTAATCTGAATGATACCTTTGTAAATAGTTAGTTTCATTGTAAATTTTATTGAATAAATGTATACCAACCGACCAGCTAGGTGGACAGCCTGGTTGGTCGGTTAGTAATAGACGCTCTGATGACGGTTCCCTGGGAGAACCGAAACAAAGTTGGCGCCTTTATCAACAACTATATACGTGAGACAAAGCCGTGTTTCAAGTTTTTTTTGTAGTACGACGGGGATGTGCTTGGCCTTCATCTCATCTAAATTTTGATTAGGCGGAAGGTGGAGACGCACTTCACCCGGAATCCTCAACCAACTGAGAAACTGGTTATCTTACCTCTAAATGCCGGAACACAATCATTCTTAAGAATTGTTGTTATGGCGATAGACTTAGGTAAGAAGTTTTTTTTTTATTGTACGACTAGTTCAGGAGACTTCATCGCCTGGTTACAAGTTGAGATAAGGCCGAAGGTGGAGGCGCACTTCACCCGGAATCCCCAACAAACTGAGGAACTGGCTATCTTACCTCTGAATGCCGGAAAACAACAATTTTTGAATTGTTATTATGGCGACAGAATTAGGTAAGATGGTGGTAGCTAGCCAGGCGGACTTAAACAAAGTCCTACCACCAACCAAACCAAGCACAATATATTGTACTCCCCATGGGGATCGAACCCGGGACCTCTGGATCTGGAATCGGCGGGTTGTACCACTAGACCACAGAGGTGGTTAAGGTGGTAGCTAGCTAGGCGGACTTAAACAAAATCCTACCACCAACCAAATATATATTTATATATTCATAATAAAATACAAGTAAAGTAAATATAAACTGACACATTAACTTGCTACCTGCAACCTTGATAGTGATCTGATGAAGGTTAAGCAGGCTAAGGTTTAAATCTCATAATATTATTCTCCAACAAAATAACAATAGAGAGATACGAAGGGAGATCCCCACTGGCCTAGTTTCAGCGTTTCTTTTCGTCGCTAATGGCAGCGCCGTGCTCACTAACTTGGGAATATTAAAATGAACAAGTAGGTACTTGTTTGGGCCATAAAGACGGTTCCGGGACTCACGCCCAACCCTCATGTTTTTCTGTGCTGTGAGAAGTGTTGGTTTCAATTCAATCGAACACTTTTACTACATTTGAAGATTATTAGTTTTACGCAATATGTATTTTGACACAAATAAGTTTATACATACATACACCATTTTTTTTAACAATTTATACATTTATTCAATAAAAAGTACAATTAAACTAGCTATGTACAAAGGAATCAGTCAGATTACCTAAGGACCGTTACAAACGGCCTATAGGTAACTCAACTGTTCCAGACCAGTACCAGACGGAAGCGTGCCCAAGACACTGGCTGCATTATACATGCATAGTAATATGAGCAATGTAATGTAATAACATTTCTACAAAAAAAGTCGAGTTATAAGAACCGTAACAAACGGTCTACTTGTAACCTCTTGATGAGTTGTCTTTGTATAACCAGGATACTAGAGTAAGAGTGCCTATAAGATACTAGATTAATCTCGACGTCGACTAGCAATCCGAATTCGTTGGCCTAATTACGAGCCAGCCAGCTCGGGTCACGCATCGCCTCAATTAAAAATCAAGATCTTTGAAAACCCGGAGGGTAATACAAATTAAAACGACAGATAAATACATATAATATATTACAAGACATTTTACACAACACCAACATATGGAAAAATATAACATAAAAAAGCCTGATATTTGCGACTAACATACATATACTTAGTTCCCAAGTACGGAGAAAATGAATGGTATATAAATTTCTTTTCCCGATTGCTTCCCTTGTGTACATTATATTTTTTTAAATTGTTAATTTAAAAAAGTCAACTTGTTTTAAATAAAGGTGTTTTAAAATGTAAAATTATACGTACATATTGTTGAAACCCATCATCAATATTATATACATTGTAACTGTTTACAACAACTGACTTTGTAATTAGGTAGGTATGTTATTTGTTAAATGCGAATCAGTTTAAGCTCAATAACCCGTTCAGCAATTATTTACGTCAGGCTTATTTTCCGGGTTTACTAGTTAACATTTTCGGATAATTGGGAGATTTAGTTTACATACTATTTAACTTACTAAATAAACCTTTCAAACTAAAATCAAATTACATATGAATCTTCTAACTTCTTTCATATTCATGTTTCAAAAATATCCCTTTTGTCACAGACTGCTAGATAAGGCCGTTATTAATATGGGGCTGCTATTTATTATTAACGGTATTTCATATTGGACGGACAGGTGACGCTACTAAGATAAATATGGAGGGATTTGGGTTAGCCATAAAGACCGATAGTAAATCTTGCATCGATCTCAGCCTCGACCCTCATCACGTGGCTCCTATCCTGTGTACCTATTTTAAGAAGCATTTATTCATTTGATACAATTTTGTAAAATGTATTCACAAACATCTGCCGTGGAGGGAATCGATCAGTCGACTCATCCAGCTCAGTCCACGGATATCGTAAAAGCCGACTTAAAGATCTCACCAGAATCGGCAGAACTTTCGTCTATGTTTTAGCTAAAATTATTTTCTGCTATTACCAATCCGTCTGCCAAGCGTGGTGGTTATAACACCCTCCAATTTCGGAAGACGCTCTGTCCACCAGTGAGTATAATATTGATGCGTTACCATCCATGCCAGCTACACGTTTGCTTGGCTCGCGGATTGGGGAACGCTGTAAAGGTAATGATTTAAATTTGATAATCCACAGAAGCAAGTAGCTGTCCTTCTGATAAGATCATTTAGTCACCTTTTACGATATCCAGGGGCTGATTTGAAGAGGACGATCCGTAAGCCGCGGCTGCCTCGGCAAGATAGAAGATAGGACACTAAGTAAAAAATACGTAAGTCATTGGAACCACACCAGGAATGGAGTACCTAAGCGGAACGCTCAATTTTTCCGATGGGTTTTTACGCAACTAATTTAACCTAACCAATTAATATTGCGTAGGGCTTGCGGTCATTACTAGAGATTTTCCTTTATCATGTCAGCAGTTTATCATATTACTGTGACCCTTTGTGGTGTCAATTGTAAAAATTAGGTACCTCCGCGTTATATGGATTTTGGTAAGTTTTGAAGCTGAACGTAAATTTCGCCACTATATACAGGCTACATGTATCTAATACTGTTTTAGATATTAAATTATTAGAGTTATCATATTGTTTCCCTCGCAAACTTTGCTCTGATTCTTTGAAGATTCAGTCAGTTAGGTACTAAGTAATACATTGTTCTGACTTATTACACGCCTGTATGTAGTCGCAAATTTAATTTCGTTTCGTTTTTGAACATACAATGTGCACTGAAAATATAATTTAGGTATCAAAGAGAAAAAAAATTTCTTTACCTTATCAAACTTTATTATAATCTTTTTTTATTAGCCATGACCGATATAACATACCAAATATCAGGGATAAAATGTTAAGGACACAGTAAAAAATGCTATGTTCTAGCATAAAAATATACATTTTTTTTTTATATAAATATAATATTACAGGACATACTTTTTTATACAGCGCCATCTAGCCCCAATCTAAGCATAGCTTGTAATATGGGAACTAGATTACGGATAGAATACTTAATTACTTTGTAAATCCATACGTACTATATGATACAACACCCAAACACAGAACAAACATCTGAATTCATCACACAAATGTTTGTCTTGGGTGGGAATCGAACCCACAGCCTACAGCGCAGGAGGCATAGTTACTATCAACTCAGCTATGAGGCTTGTTTAATATTTTTTTAAATTTTATAACTTTACCAAATATTAATCATTTATCTATTATCAATTCACCTATGCAGACTTAGAACTACTGTGTGCTAGACTGGTACGTAAATCACCACAATGGCACTAGTTTGTATCTAACATACAACACAATTCAGTCTTAGAACATTATCACAACACTACTTCATATCCTGGAATCAATAGTCTGCAAGGTCATGCTCAGAAAAGCAGAAACCTCCGGCTTTGATGTAGCCCAGAGGACAAGAATTCACTGTGATAGCGAACCTGTTCTCCAGTGTGACTGTTTTGTTTCTTTTTCCTGTTTCAGCCAATCTTGGCGTTTTAACATGGTCTTGTTCTACATCTCTCCAGATCACTTTATCCGTTTGCGGCTTTGACGCTGAACCATTTTCCGATGAGTACGGACGAGGCACGATGACGCTGCTTTCCAAGGTCTGCGCCAGTAAAATGCACAATACGATGATCGCAAACATTTTGTTGTTTTCGTGTGTCTTCTTGATTGGCTAGCCGCACAGTGAGCAGTGGCACATTCGATGTTTCTTATAAGTGAACCGGTTGAATATGGAGGTCGGCGGCAGGTGAATCATTGGTATCTTTTACCTACAAGGTGTCAACTGGATGCTAATAATTCGATAAATTATTTCAATAGATACCTATTGAAAAGCTTAACCGCTATTTACTGTTTATTGCGGTAGCTGCTGGGGAGCAAAGGTTCTCGTGGCGAATACGATTAAACGCGAAACGGAGAGTTGGATGACCCCTCGATGATTCGACGACATTGTGGCTGTTGCGGGGAGTGGATGGCGATGGATGGAGGCGGCTCAGATCGCTATTCATGGCGTCTTTGGGGGGAGACCTTTGTTCAGCAGTATGTGCTAAGCTGATGATGATGATAATGATGATGCAGTATATATAACAATTTTTGTCAAGCATAGATAGCTTGACAGAAATTGTTATATTTCCTGCAGGTTCATCAGTAATCAAATTTGTTATATCACAAGTGGTACAATTTAAACTTTTTTTTTAATCATACGACGGGTAAGCGCTTGACCTTCATCTCACCTGGTTACAAGTTGAGATAAGGCCGAAGGTGGAGTCGCACTTCACCCGGTGAGGATTCCGGGTGAATGGCGCCTCCACCTTCACAAACTGAGGAACTGGCTATCTTACCTCTAAACGCCGGATCACAACAATTTTAGAATTGTTGTTATGGTGATAGAATTAGGTAAGATGGTGGTAGCTAGCAAGGCGGACCCAAATAAAGTCCTACCAACAACCAAGCCAAGCTCAATATATTGTACTCGCCATGGGGATCGAACCCGGGACCTCTGGATCTGAAATTGGTGGGTTGAACCACTAGACCACGGAGGCGATCAAAAACTGATGTTAGCCACAGCATTAACTGGCACCTTAAATGCACAAAAGGGTACTTTTTACTTTGATTTGTGTTATTTGGGTTCAGGAGTCTTCGCGAATGGAGAATCCGATTGTCGCATTTTAAATTGCCGTGAATGTTTGCCTCAACCGGTGCCAAGACACCCAAACCGGTCCAGCCAACCGGTTTGGGTGTCCTGGCAATATCCAGTTGAAAGTGACTTTTAAATTAGGAAACATTTTGTATGCAATTAGACATTAGACATAGAAATCACTTTCGAATAAATAGTGTCTAGTCACCCCGTCCAAGAAAACGAGTGTAATTTTCCATCAACAGTTTTAATTTATTGTATGTGCCACATCACATCAATGAACCGGAAATAAGTTGAAAACAAAACTCAGTAGCAAAGCAAATTAGGTACCATAGTTTGGGCTTTATATAGGCGATTGTCATACGCAAAGCCAACTGAAAGCAATTTAAATGACATTTTTGAACTAACAATTCAAGGAAGGATACATCATCACATCCCGTTGATACAGTTTATTGTGTTAATAATCCTATTAAGTGACATTTATTTCACACAACGCCATCTATCAACAAGCAAAGCCTACTCAAAGCTCCTACCTCTAAATGCCGGAACACAACAATTTAGAATTGTTAGTCATTCGGACCTAAACAAAGTCCTACCAGCAACGAAGCCTAGCACAATAATGTACTCTCCTGGGGATCGAACCTGGGACCTCTGGATCAGATACCGGTGGACGAACCACTACACCACAGAAGGGGTTAGCTTAAATATTTAACGTTTTGTAAATACATACATACAAACACAGAACCAACATATACATTCAACACACAATTGTTTGTGGATGGGAATCGAATCCACTAACTAAAGCCCTGAAGCTAGAGCTACTACAACTTAGCTGTTGAGTTTACCATGATAGTTTTAAAAGTTATATTATAATATTTGTAGACGATGTGTGTACTTTCTATCAAAATATTTCAAGGTCATTTTTGAATCTCACACAAGCATTCGATTTGACGTTTTAAAATGATCCAAAAAATCTTATCGAATAAAACATAGTTGACTTTTACTACATACTTATAGACTCCCGTAATGTCGATCGCTCAGGTTTGATGGCTTTACCAAAAGGTCGCGAAGCCGGGTGGACAGCATCTGTCACTGTCATTTGTTTTTATTAATTCGTGTTTTGTTTCAAAATTGGCAACCTCTCCGGCGTCTGGCGATGACCTGATGAATCACTGCACCCCCGAAGCGGGACGGGGGTTAATGATTTATGTTGTTACTCCGAGAGACGCTCGTTTCAGTCGCCATGATAAATATCCGTTGCGCAAGGTACACCGATTTGTTGGACGCTGCAGTACCTAATTACGGATGATCACTACATTTCTGGTGAAGTGGTGAAGCTTTATTTTGACTTATGTGACTTGTGTAATGAGTTTACAGTTTGCCATACCCATGTCATTTCGCAACGGTCCGTAGGTAATCCGCCTGCTTCCTTTGTGCATTGTTAGTTTAATGGTACATATTTGTTTGAATTTTTATAAAAATATATATTTTTCATTTTTATTTTAATTGCAATATGAAAATAATTCATTGACTCTTACTTTTTTTAAGCGTAGTAGAGTTCCTTGTGAAAGGGCTTGTCCGGGGAAGCACTACCACCATACCTATTTAGAGCGCCAAGCAGCATTGTTGTGTTTTTGTTGAAGGGAAGAAGGGAAGGGTATAGCTTTTCGGTGCAATTACGGGCACACGGGCTTAAGTTATAAGTTAAGGGCACCTATGCCTCAAGTTGACGGGCGCAATGCTTCAGGAAAAATGGCATATGACCACAGCAGATATGATCTTAACATCACGTATGCACTTCATAAATACATATACTACACCTATATATATATTAGTGGCAAACTGGCACTAGTGCGGTATATTTTTATTTTTCCGTGATAGTAGACCCTAATACGCCAAAAATTTGTGTTGACCTTTAATGGTAAAAAAGAATAAGAGTACCTACATATCAAACATTGCAGACCAGCATATCAAAAGCTCAAATTGTAGTTTACAATTAAAATAAAACTCAATCATATTTCAGAGCCAATGACAAGGTTAATAAACCAACAACGGTTGAATTAACATCAGGCTGTATGCAAAAATAGCGCAAAAACCAGTTATTAAATATACCTAAAAGGTTGATTATTTTTGTGCTTAAATACTCTTCTAATCTATAGAATGAAAATGCGTGTGTTAGGGATTTACCCGTAATGCGGATAACACTCGGCATTAGCTTTACCGCGACACGTACGGGCTCGGTAAAAAGAGATTCGTGAGAGATTTATCGGTGGCAAGCGCGCCAGATGTCGCTCATAGCCCCCCAGTCAATAAAGATACGATCATACAATATTAACTGTGAATTTGCAGAAATAAAACAAGCAGTTTTTTTATGCATATTGTAACGTTACTGTTTTTATAAGAGAAACAGTAAGAACAATAATAAGAAATACTAAAGGACCTATCCTACTAGAGGTGTTAAAGAGGTAAAAATAAGAATTATGAAAGTAAAAGAAAATAAAAGTATATTAAAGAAAAGAAAGTCCACAAGTACAATCAGAGACTTCTACGTCCAACCAGTAAGAGGGTCTTCAATGTCCAGCCAGTAAGAGGGTCTTCAACGTCCAGCCAGTAAGAGGGTCTTCAATGTCCAACCAGTATGAGGGTCTTCAACGTCCAGCCAGTAAGAGGGTCTTCAGTATCCCGTACAGCAGCTTTTTAAAGACAGCCAGACAAATATATTGAAGACCAGCAACTTTCCCGGGCCACTTGACCCGGGAATGGTCTTGTATTTAATTTAGAGTTCTCCGATTGGGAGCTAATAGATGTAACTTATCTCCGCTCCGTTTGGATGCTAGATATCAATTCCCTTTCCTCAGCCACCAGCTTTAGCAAGAAGACTTTGGTGGAACGCTAGTATTCTAAATTTGATTAATTCAAATATTATACATGGCCAAAGATAATTGCTAAGGTTTTAATACAAGTTCAGATAAAAATGTACGTGTTAGACAGAGATAGCATATAAAATATAAAGGAAACTTACGTCTATGAGCTTTTTATGACATAAAAAAGATAAATGACATTTGCCATAATTGACAACCTAAAATAATATAAACAATCTTTCAAAATCTAAGGTCTATTGATTTCAGCTAAATATTACATTTGAAGAAACAATAATAAGCTTATCGTAATAAGATAAATCCAGAGAATCTATAGATGTACTTTTGAAAGCAAAACAAGGGATAAAAATGAAAATATTAATGTACGAATTGTGAAGGAATAACATAAAAAGGTACTGTTTTAGAACTAAACGATAAAGAAGTACATGTTTTAATGTAGAAAGTATAAAAACATGCAGATAAAAGTACAAAATTATGCAGGAAAACACAGTTTTCCTACAATATGCACTAGCAACGGGTCAATCCTTTAGAATCAGATAAAAAGTTGGCAGATTATGTATTTCCAATGTGAATAAACAATATAGATAATACTATAATCACTATTACCTTTAAGAGAACATGCTTTAAACTACCGGGTCGTACATTATCACTGCGTATTGCTATTGCACGGCCTGATAATACAAATATTATGGCAGAGACTCAGTTGGATGTTAGGTTTTCTTTGTTGCACTCACAAATTTTCTTTTGACTTCCAACGTGTAAAGTGAGACTGTAGATATTTTAAAAAACGTGTAGTCTCAGTATTTCCACTGGGTAAAAAATACTGAAACCCACCCGAAAAAGTGAAACGGAAATGAGTTTATCCTGTAATGGAATTGACAGCCACTTATCAAGCAGGCCTTTAAAATAGGCGATTTATAAAGAACGCAAGCTTAGTACCAAGTTCATCCATAACTATACCAATAATATAAATTCGAAGTTTGTTTATTTGTTTGTGATCTTTTCGACTAAACAGGACAGAGCAGTACATTAATTTCACACAGCGCTATCTAGACCCAAACGAAGCATAGCTTGTAGTATGGGAACTAGATTACGGATATTGCTCATTTGGCGCAATATTGACGAAACTGCATATTTTGCTATTTTACAGGAAAGGGTTTAAAGGTATTTAGAATGTTTGTTTCCCATTTATAGCTCCTGTTTCAGACATTGCTGTGTTATTTTTATCTCAAAATAAGACTAAAGTATTATAGATTTGTTTTTAGTTTAAATCAATTGGATACTAAATCAAGGTCATGAAATATTAAAAAAAATAATTTTAGGTTCCTGCAGTTGCGTCATTATTTCTCCAGGAAACAGTTTATAGTAGTATACGATTTTGTACTAATTTATTTTGATTTTCGATTGTGACCAAGAGCATTCACTTGAAATACCAAAAATTGCATACTATTAGTCTTATATCTGTGTTGATCATATCTTTATACAATTTATATAATTATATATGGGTATAAAGAGTGGTGTGTGCTCTGTGACATGGGGTCGTAGCACAATGTTTCGATTGTTTACGCTAGCTTGAGGGAACCGTTCCCTCGAAAGAATTATTATTTATTCTGTTTTGTTGCTACGGCGTAATCATGCTCGCTATGGTTCTTTTCACTCTACTCTATAAATATCTAATAATTAATTGTCTTAACTTTAACTCGATGATTCGACGACATTGTGGCTGTTGCGGGGAGTGGATGGCGATGGATGGAGGCGGCTCAGATCGCTATTCATGGCGTCTTTGGGGGGAGACCTTTGTTCAGCAGTATGTGCTAAGCTGATGATGATGATAATGATGATGCAGTATATATAACAATTTTTGTCAAGCATAGATAGCTTGACAGAAATTGTTATATTTCCTGCAGGTTCATCAGTAATCAAATTTGTTATATCACAAGTGGTACAATTTAAACTTTTTTTTTAATCATACGACGGGTAAGCGCTTGACCTTCATCTCACCTGGTTACAAGTTGAGATAAGGCCGAAGGTGGAGTCGCACTTCACCCGGTGAGGATTCCGGGTGAATGGCGCCTCCACCTTCACAAACTGAGGAACTGGCTATCTTACCTCTAAACGCCGGATCACAACAATTTTAGAATTGTTGTTATGGTGATAGAATTAGGTAAGATGGTGGTAGCTAGCAAGGCGGACCCAAATAAAGTCCTACCAACAACCAAGCCAAGCTCAATATATTGTACTCGCCATGGGGATCGAACCCGGGACCTCTGGATCTGAAATTGGTGGGTTGAACCACTAGACCACGGAGGCGATCAAAAACTGATGTTAGCCACAGCATTAACTGGCACCTTAAATGCACAAAAGGGTACTTTTTACTTTGATTTGTGTTATTTGGGTTCAGGAGTCTTCGCGAATGGAGAATCCGATTGTCGCATTTTAAATTGCCGTGAATGTTTGCCTCAACCGGTGCCAAGACACCCAAACCGGTCCAGCCAACCGGTTTGGGTGTCCTGGCAATATCCAGTTGAAAGTGACTTTTAAATTAGGAAACATTTTGTATGCAATTAGACATTAGACATAGAAATCACTTTCGAATAAATAGTGTCTAGTCACCCCGTCCAAGAAAACGAGTGTAATTTTCCATCAACAGTTTTAATTTATTGTATGTGCCACATCACATCAATGAACCGGAAATAAGTTGAAAACAAAACTCAGTAGCAAAGCAAATTAGGTACCATAGTTTGGGCTTTATATAGGCGATTGTCATACGCAAAGCCAACTGAAAGCAATTTAAATGACATTTTTGAACTAACAATTCAAGGAAGGATACATCATCACATCCCGTTGATACAGTTTATTGTGTTAATAATCCTATTAAGTGACATTTATTTCACACAACGCCATCTATCAACAAGCAAAGCCTACTCAAAGCTCCTACCTCTAAATGCCGGAACACAACAATTTAGAATTGTTAGTCATTCGGACCTAAACAAAGTCCTACCAGCAACGAAGCCTAGCACAATAATGTACTCTCCTGGGGATCGAACCTGGGACCTCTGGATCAGATACCGGTGGACGAACCACTACACCACAGAAGGGGTTAGCTTAAATATTTAACGTTTTGTAAATACATACATACAAACACAGAACCAACATATACATTCAACACACAATTGTTTGTGGATGGGAATCGAATCCACTAACTAAAGCCCTGAAGCTAGAGCTACTACAACTTAGCTGTTGAGTTTACCATGATAGTTTTAAAAGTTATATTATAATATTTGTAGACGATGTGTGTACTTTCTATCAAAATATTTCAAGGTCATTTTTGAATCTCACACAAGCATTCGATTTGACGTTTTAAAATGATCCAAAAAATCTTATCGAATAAAACATAGTTGACTTTTACTACATACTTATAGACTCCCGTAATGTCGATCGCTCAGGTTTGATGGCTTTACCAAAAGGTCGCGAAGCCGGGTGGACAGCATCTGTCACTGTCATTTGTTTTTATTAATTCGTGTTTTGTTTCAAAATTGGCAACCTCTCCGGCGTCTGGCGATGACCTGATGAATCACTGCACCCCCGAAGCGGGACGGGGGTTAATGATTTATGTTGTTACTCCGAGAGACGCTCGTTTCAGTCGCCATGATAAATATCCGTTGCGCAAGGTACACCGATTTGTTGGACGCTGCAGTACCTAATTACGGATGATCACTACATTTCTGGTGAAGTGGTGAAGCTTTATTTTGACTTATGTGACTTGTGTAATGAGTTTACAGTTTGCCATACCCATGTCATTTCGCAACGGTCCGTAGGTAATCCGCCTGCTTCCTTTGTGCATTGTTAGTTTAATGGTACATATTTGTTTGAATTTTTATAAAAATATATATTTTTCATTTTTATTTTAATTGCAATATGAAAATAATTCATTGACTCTTACTTTTTTTAAGCGTAGTAGAGTTCCTTGTGAAAGGGCTTGTCCGGGGAAGCACTACCACCATACCTATTTAGAGCGCCAAGCAGCATTGTTGTGTTTTTGTTGAAGGGAAGAAGGGAAGGGTATAGCTTTTCGGTGCAATTACGGGCACACGGGCTTAAGTTATAAGTTAAGGGCACCTATGCCTCAAGTTGACGGGCGCAATGCTTCAGGAAAAATGGCATATGACCACAGCAGATATGATCTTAACATCACGTATGCACTTCATAAATACATATACTACACCTATATATATATTAGTGGCAAACTGGCACTAGTGCGGTATATTTTTATTTTTCCGTGATAGTAGACCCTAATACGCCAAAAATTTGTGTTGACCTTTAATGGTAAAAAAGAATAAGAGTACCTACATATCAAACATTGCAGACCAGCATATCAAAAGCTCAAATTGTAGTTTACAATTAAAATAAAACTCAATCATATTTCAGAGCCAATGACAAGGTTAATAAACCAACAACGGTTGAATTAACATCAGGCTGTATGCAAAAATAGCGCAAAAACCAGTTATTAAATATACCTAAAAGGTTGATTATTTTTGTGCTTAAATACTCTTCTAATCTATAGAATGAAAATGCGTGTGTTAGGGATTTACCCGTAATGCGGATAACACTCGGCATTAGC